>WBNO01025661.1:4372-48639 GCA_013400575.1 Peucedramus taeniatus | reverse complement strand
TTAAAAATATGTGAGTATCGGAAACAGGTTAAAAAGTATTTAGTGAATTGCGGAGTATTCAAATAAGAAGAAAATACTGTACTGAGAGGTGACTCAGCCAAATTACTTTTTCAAATATTATTTACAATAAAAAAAATAAGACTTAAACTTACCCTGATAGTTTAAAAGCTGTTAGTGTCAGCTTTTCTGGTTTATCTTTATTTGAAATAGTAATTTCTGCATTAATGTCTGCAAAACAACATGAGGTCAGAAACGTGGGTTTTTTGAACTTTCCTGTGAGCTTTATTGAACTGTTCCTTCTGTGATTGAGCAAAACATTTGATTGGGAGCTGCTTTCCTTTTTGAAGCTTCTATCTGTTGCATAACAATTGGAGATATTCATATAATTCTCTGAAGAACACGCAGAGATCTAGCAAGATAATTGTTTCTGTCTATGCCTATATGTTCAATACTGTTTATTAAAGCAGGATTACATGAGCAGTCTCCCTTGTTTAATAGAGAGGAGTAGGCACTGTGTATTTTCTGACTTAGAGAGCACAGACTGCAAGAAAGTATTAAAAACATTTAGCATTGCTAGCAACAATGGTATATATTCAGAAATTGGGGGTAAGAAAACATGCTGTGGTGTTTAATGGTGGCACACACTGGGATGTACTTGCTGCAGTGGAAATAAATTCAAGTTATTTGTGCCAGTTGGTGTTTGTTTGTTTGTTTGTTAAAGAAAACACAAAAGTGAAAACAGGAGGAGAAGTTGGTGATTACAGATGTGTATTAGTGCTTGCAGCACATGCCTACAGTGAGGGCACGAAGATAGGGAAATCAGAGTTGAGACATGTTTTCCTACATGCTGCGATGAATGTGACCATTTTTCTAGTAGCCAGGTGTTATCATAAGAATGACGTTATGTATAAAGTTCTGTCGCACTTGTAATGCACAAATTGTGTTTATGGTGAGGACTGATGTACCACTCTATATTCAAGTTTAGCTAAGGATTCAGACCTGTATTTAATAACTGAAAATGTGTATCATTCAGTGAGCAGTAGAATCAAAATCTAAATTTTTTGCTCATTTTTAGAGCAACTTGGAGTATTTCAAATATGTTGGTGGTATTCTCATGTTTCTGAGATATCAATTAAGGATCTTTCTCAATTATCTTTCAATCTGCAAGAATATATTGTATGATAAATCCTTGTACTGCACTATATATTTGCTGCCATCAACATGGGTGCCTTTCCTATCTTCTTTATTCTCACATTACTTGTTAACAAAACAAAGTCGATTGTAAGAGTATAAAATGCAAGACATAGAGGTTTAGAAAAACTGACAAACCTAGCTCAAAATCGGTGAAAAATCCTTGTATGCACAACAGAGACGGAGCAAGCATATTGAGTATTATTCACACACAAAGGCTGCTATTCTTTAAAAAAAGACTGTTAAACTAGAGAACATAAGATCTTGTTTATTAGAAAAACTCAAGGCCCCATAATCCAAACCAGCAGATTTTGACTAAACCAGTGGATGGAGAATTTATACAGAACCTTTCAGAATTATGTGTGAGTGAAAAAGTGGAAAGGAATAGCATTTTTAAAAAGCCTCCCCCAAACAAAATTATTAAAGAATATTTCTAGAACTCTTGATAGCTGTAAAGAAATTTTCAGGCAGACTTCCTTTATTCACAGTTTCGTAAACTTAATTTTTTTTTTTTTTACTTCATGAGACCAGTTAGTCTTCTCTTCCACTACTTGAGGTTGCTAGCATTTAATTTTCGCATCATCTTGAAAAAGGCAGTTTACAAGAGTTTGAAAAGCCGTGAAAGATCAGATTATAGACTTGTTAGATTTATTTAAGATACTATCTACAGAAACAATCTTCACATTAGTGTGGAGAAAACAGATTAATTGTGGGTTTTTTTTCAAGCTTTGAAGAACAGATATAGAAGAGACTTCTGGTTCAAGTCAGTAGCTAAAAAAAGTTGTCAGCCTCTGTCTGTGTAGAGATCATTTGCAGTTTAATTTTAAGAAATTAAAAGCACATAAAATCCTAGAGTTGATTTACAAAAGCATCTTCATCTCACTCTGCCACAAAACTCACTGTATTCATTGTTGCTTAATTAGTGTCAATTTGAAATAATTTGCCGGTTAGTATTTTTTAAAAAATAGTATTTGTTAAGTAGCCAAAATTGAAATGTAAATTCTTACTGTTGTAGAAATTCCCCTTTACACACTGAATGATAATATTAGTAGAATTTGGTATGATTTGCATTGTTCATATGTGGCTGTGTAGGGTGATAAATGTTGCAACATGTGCATGAGTGCACAGCAGAAAGTGATCCTCTGTTTTGCAAATTAATAGTGCGTTGAGAATATTTTTGTAAGCGTATCTTGGAGTTTGGTGGATGACTTCAAGTCCTGGGGTGGACAGGATTGCTAAGATTTCTGAAGTCATCATGGCAGGGAGGATGAAAGCGTTAGCTGTTCATTATTTTGAAACATCATCTGTTTGTTTGGGTTTTGGGGTTTTGTTTGTTGGTTTTGTGCGATTTTGTGGGTTTTTTGGTTGGTTTTTATCCTGCTCGTGAAAGGGGAATTGTTTTAAACTGAGTATGAGGTTGTTATATAATCAATGCTGTAGAAGCTGGAGAATTAAAACACATTGTAGTAGTTAAGAGCAGTAGGTTTTTACCTTCTTGACTGACTTGGGGTTCCCCCCCCACCTTTTTCTCCTTCCTTCTCTCCCACTAAATTTTGAGTGCATGTGTCATTTAAGTAAGTTGTAGCAGATTTTGAATGACAGCTGACTGTTGATACTATCGAATGAGAACCAAATTTCAACGTGGAAATTGAAATTAAAGAAGAAAAACTGAGGATAATCATGTGAAAATTGTCTGCTCCCCACCTGTCGTGATGAAAACAGCACATTAATTTTCCATGGTACAATTCAGCTTGAAACTGAGATAGTGTTGAAAATCTGAAGGGCCATTGAAGTTGTGTGAAGAAACAGTAGAAAAAGTTAATAACTTTTCAAATTCAAGGATTGAGAGGTTATGAAATGCTGGTCTTAGGACCTGCTGAAGGCTGAGAGAGAACCCTCATTACAGCCTGTGATGAATACTGTTCAACACTGGGCTTTTAGATAATCTGCTTGGTGATGTTCTCAGGTGCTTGCAGCGTTAAAGAGGCCTACTGCTCTCATTGTAGGAGGTTGTGTCAGGTTGTGCACTGACTTGGTGCTGGGACTGTATTTTGTTCTGGATAAAGAATTGTTAGACCTGAATGGGGCAAACTAAATGTGAAAAATTTTGGAAGAATTTTCAGTCTATGTGCGGTCTGGTTTTTGATTAGCATGATATATTTTCATTTTGTTCATTTGGTGTCCGTGGGTTCTTTTGCAGTGATTATGAACTCCTGTTTCTTGCATCTGTAAATAATGCAGACTAACATGGAATACAGTGGTGCATCCACTAGCAGCCCGAGTTGCTTTTTCAGCATGAAATTCTAGTATTGCCTGCTTTCTAAAGGATGCTGGGTTACATTTGAAGCTCTGACCTTTAACTTCAGGGCTCTCTGTGCTGGGCCCAGGCTATCCATAAGTGATGCTGACAGATCGGCTTCCTTTGCCTGGTGGATATGTTTGTACAGGGGATGTTGCTTGCTGTGCAGGAGATAAGTTTCTCTGGTGAGAGGAATTTGGTGGTGTGATATGTTTGTTTAGGGATTTGGGTTCTTTTGCCCAGTGTCCAAAATAATGTCATTTCAATGATCAACATTTAGATTAATAATTAAGCTTCAGCATTTGTATCTTACTCATTGTGGAAGGGATTTCAAACTTCTTATTCCTTTATTATGACTGTTGGACCTCTATGCTACCGCAGTATTTGTGTAATGTTCATATTCAGTGCAACTCCCTGACCATAGAGTAATTTTTCTTACTGGCTGTTTTTGCTAGAAAGCATGTACAATTAGGATGTATCAATGCAGTTTTTTCTTCTTGTTGTTCTTTAAAACATTAGTACAAACTCTGATGACCATCCAAATAATGTCTTTATCACACAACTGGTATGCATCCATTCAATCTTGTGTTGTTTTGTGGGGCCTGAAGTCTGCCTTTGGTATATGCTAAATAAGGAGATTAGGTTATTTAAGACCAGTGTCTCACCATTTCATTAGTTATTCTTTTTGAAATATGAATCGTTTTGTGTAGTAGTCTCACTTGCTTTGGCAGGCTTTACTACACCACCACAAAGTTCATTGTAGATTCCTATTTGTGAAACATTGTAAAAAAAATATGCCACTTATATTAAATAATGTTCCACTGAATGTGGATGCATGGCTTTCTTCATTCTAAGTTCTTTGTTGATGTGCATAAGACCATCAACTTCTACATTGAGGTGCTCTGTATTTAATTCTAGATTGAATTCTGAATTCAGCTATCAAATGGATAATGATCCCTAAATTTCCCTCCATTTTCAGTGTACCTCTTATGGAAGTTTCTGTTACAATATACGAATTTAGGCTTTTGAAACCAAGTTTGAAACTGAAAAAATCAGTTTCAGTTTTCATGGTGTTCATATGTAAGTAGCAATTAGAATGTTCAAAAGTGTATTTAAGAGAATACTCGAGGGTCTGATATTTTTTTTTTTTGTAGCATAGATCACTTCTGCTGCATCATTGTATTAATTTGTAATTGGATAGACTGACTTTTCCCAGATAACATTTATTCAGTGTTACATTTGGAATTATTGATTCCATCTTTGGGGAGTTAGGGAAGTATTCATTGTCTTTGTTTTTAATAGAAAACAGTTAAGGCAGTTGAGGCTGTTTCTTAAGAAATAGTTTGTTCTAGTTTGCTCTGATGTTCTCTGTGCAGTATTGTTAGGAAATATTCTAGGCAGTTGTTCTCTTGAAAAGGAATGTGATACTTAAAAATGTTATCTATTTGGATTCTGTTTTGAAAAATACAGCCGAGTATTTTTCAATTGCTTTGGTAGGAAATTATTTTTCCCTATGTATGTATTGGTCATACCAGTTTCAGACATTAATTTCTGTCATTAAATTCCTTTTTTTTTTCTTACTAATCTATTTGCAGATGTGACGCAGATCCATCTGCCCTAGCTAAATATGTTCTGGCTTTGGTAAAGAAGGATAAAAGTGAAAAGGAACTGAAGGCATTGTGTGTTGATCAGCTGGATGTATTTCTTCAGAAAGGTATGGGCTTTGTCATAATAATTAAGATTTAGTGAAAATTCTGTCTTGTTCAATTTATTCAAGCAATCATTTACCGTAGAATTGGGCTTTGATCTCTTTATTAGCTTTGCTACTTTGTAGAATGTAATTCAGTTTTCATAAAGTAATTTTAAAAAGCCCAGGTGTATAGGTTAGCATGCATATATTAGGTACATGTTTTGTTAGTACTCACAGAGGCACAGAATCATAGAATGGTTTGGGTTGAAAGGGACCATGAAGATCCTGTAGTTCCAGCCTCCTGTCCTGGGCAGGAACATCTCCCACTGGACCAGGTTTATCAGGGCTTTGTCTGACCTGGTTTTGAATGCTTCCAGGGCTGGGGCATCCACAACTTCCCTGGGCAAGTATTGAACCTCTGTATATATATATATGCCAGAAATATTTTTCTGGATGCTTTATTGAGAGACATTAAATAACTCAAGAATTGAAAACTTTTGTGAAACATTGTTCATTATTGACATGTTTTTTGACTCTGTAAATGTCCTTTTAAAATATAAATTAGGAACACAGTATTTAAAGAAAATACTTTTTGTTGTTTTGCTGAGTGCTGGTTTCAGTTGCTTGTCTGGGTTTTTTGGATTTATTATTAATTTTTAAAGCAAATGTTAGCCATGGTTTTGTATAATGGATATTTCTACACTCTTTACTTTTAGAAACTCAGATATTTGTGGAAAAACTGTTTGATGCTGTGAATACAAAAAGCTACCTACCTCCACCAGAACAGCCATCATCAGGAAGCCTGAAAGTAGAATTTTTTCAGCACCAAGAAAAAGAGACAAAAAAGGAAGAGGTGGGCATTGATTTTAATTTACGTGTACATATTTTTCCTCATTCATGTAATTTTCTTATGTGTTCAACTTCATAGTGTTTATTAGTAATAGTTATTAGCAATTATTATAGTTTATATCAATAATAATTTATGTTTATTAATCATATTAATAATTACATGACAGCATTAAAATAAGTCAGAAAATTTGTGCTTGGCATGTGGAACACTGCTCCACAATTTTTCTAACACAAATGGGTGTTTTGAAGGTGAACCAAGGTGGTTTTGCTGAGGCAAAGGTAAATGAAGTTATTGAGTAGTGTAGGAGCTGCAGTACAACCTGCATTAGTTCTCTGGTCAAAATTGCTGTTGTAGCTGTGCTGCACTTTAATTCTCCATAAATCCAGGCTGCCATTCTAAATTGCAATTCTCATTCCTTCAGCTGCTTGATCCACATAACATCTTTTTGTCACAAGTGTTTATGTTGTTCGTTGAGCCAGAAGAGTAAGTTTGTGCTTTTCAATAGCAGCGCAAGTTTGCCTGCGTGGAAGTTTTTTAAGTGTGAACTGAATTAGATAACCTGCTAATGGAAGAAAGACTTTGGTGTTGGATGTTGAATATCCATGCCTTCCCAAATCTTCCCAAAGCCTTAATATGTATTTTTGTCTAACTACAGTAAAAGCAGCTGTATTTTCAGTGCAGCACTATAAAGATTATTTCATTTACTCTAAAACAGGGTTTTGAATATTCCTAGAAATAGAAATTAACATGTTAGGAAGATTCTCTTATTATGTTAGAGACTAAAATATTTCATTTCAGTGTTACTGCTGATTGCTCAGTGCTCAGAGTTTTTGGTTTTATTTGGTTACACAGAAGTCTACATTTTAGTGTACTCATGTTTTGATCTAATATATATGCTTTGAATTCAGATAGTTAAAGAGGAAGAGCGAGAGAAAAAGTTCTCTAGAAGATTAAATCACAGCCCTCCTCAGTCAAGTTCTCGCTACAGAGACACCAGGTAAAAAATTTTGGTTAACCCCTTGTATTATATCAGTAGTTGGATTTGGATTTTTTACTGAATTAAATACTTTGTTTCTGTGTTGTCATCTAATAAGCCTAAAAAGAAGGCTTCTATTGCTTTTACACATATGTAGTTAAGTGGCGAGTGTGTCAGTGTAACCTGTCTCTCGAGTTGTGCATAGCTATTATCCTTGGAGTTTTAGGAGTAATTCTGGTGTTAGATCTGTGGTTTATATTGCAGTATTTTCTGCTTGATATTGAGTGTGAATTTTGATTTAGAAGCGTTACCTTGAAGAAATCTTGATGTTTCCAACTTGGGAAATATGCAGTATTGGGCAGAAACAGAAATTTATGTATGTTTTCAAATCTTAGGTATGGTAAAAATTAAATGAATAAGCAAAACTAATTTTAAAATCCTTCTGAGAAGAAAGGAGTAGCCATAAGTTACATACAGTTTGTAGCTCTTCTCTAATATTCCATTGACATTTCTTAAAGTTTTTAAGTAGTTAAAATTTCAAATTGCTGCTTCATAATTCTTGTAATTAACCTTTAATATTTCATTTTCAGAAGCCGCGATGAAAGGAAAAAAGATGAACGTTCTCGGAAGAGGGATTATGATCGAAATCCTCCCAGAAGAGATTCCTATAGGGATCGATACAACAGACGGAGAGGGAGGAGTCGCAGCTACAGCAGGAGTCGAAGTAGGAGTTGGAGCAAAGAGAGGTTGCGGGACCGTGATCGAGACCGGAGCAGAAGCCGGAGCAGAACGCGAAGCAGAGGTACCAACAGTTGGTCTCTAAAATACGGTGAATGTTTTCTACAAAATTTAGAAACTAAACTTGAAAATTGTTTTCAAAATGTGCAAGAATTTCCTTTACTGTTGTTGTTCCTTTATTCAAATTTACCTTTGTTTTCTGTGGAAATGAGGCTTCTGTGATTGTGTTCTCAGTGCTTGTTTGCCTTTCTTACCTCTGTTGTTCTTTAATATCTTTGTATTGAGGTGGCTGTGCTGGCCACTTTTAAGCACTGTTGCAGGAGAGGCAGAAAAATACAAGTTATTTCCATTTCATTAAGTTTTAGGAAACTCAGAATCTGGTTTAGGGAGATACAGAAATTAATACTGATCTATAAAGGTGGAACTGGCAGAGAAATTGCCTGTTTGGCAGTAAATGACTAGTCAAGCAGAACAGTACAGCTCAGTTCTTTTGGTCTTGTCCCCTCTTTAGTGTCATAGGTGAAGGGCTGAAATCATTACAGTAAATATTTGCATTTGGCACATATATGTAGGACTTAAGGCTTCAGTACAGAAGTTTGTAGAATTAAACTTACTTGAAAAGGGGATTGCTTTTTCAGCTGAAAAGAGTGCTTTTTTCCCCAATAGTTTTTCATGGAAAATTGGAAAAGAGCAGTGAAATTAATTTTATATCTTTGTCCTGTCTTAGGCAATGTACAGGAAAAACAGTCTGGTAGAACTCTCCTGTGTATTATTTTTCTTTCTGTAAAGCAGGCCTTGGTAGCCCAGCCTTAAAACTAGGATTGCAGATTTCTGAAAATATGAGAGCAGATATTTTCCAAACAGCTTATTAACAAGCAAATTAAATAACATACAGCAGTTTAACTAAAAGATTACAACATGATTAAATCCTAATTTAAGGATTATTTACACAAACTGAAATGACAGTACTTTATGAACAATATTTTATAGTGAAAGCTTTGTTTCTTTTTTTTTAGAACATGAAGAAAAGCCTGTTTTACCCACACTGATGAGCCATCTTTAAGACATTTCATAATGTTCCTTTATGTGGAGTTATTTAAGTCTATTAACGTCATGACATAACTAGTCTGTCTTAAGTAGGATACTTACTTTTTATTTGGTAGTAATACCAGTAAATGGAGAGAATAAAAGGTCATTTTATTTGCTGTATCTGCCCAGGAGTGTTCCACACCTGTCCAGCATTATGATTTCACCTATTAAGGCAAAGCTCTGCATGCAATGAATAAGTGCATTTGAGTGCAACAGAAAATGAAGATCAGCAAAATGAAGATACAACAATAACATTGTCTTGAAACATTAAAGATTTGTAACTTTTATAGTATTTTCAAATGATAGTTACCCTTTTCTTGCCATTGCTTCTGTTTATTAAAAAAAACTGTACATCTGAAATTCTTACAATACATGCATCACTAGAGAAGATGTACTCTGCCTGAAGTTAAATAGGATATCTGCTTTACTGTGGATATATCCGTTATTAAAATAGCCCAGGGCCTGACTATGTACTTCACAGATTATTATTTTTCAGGTTAAACCATTGCAGTGTAGAATCATGGAATAGTTGAGGTTAGTGGAGACTTCTGAAGGTGGTGTAGTCTAACACCCTTTTATCAAAGCAAATAAACTGGTGCAGGTTGCTTAGGACCAGCTGTGTTATAAATAACTCCAAGGGTGGAGACTCCACAGGCACTTTGGGCAACCCGTAAAACATTTCAATTACTGTGTATTTGTATTGAGTTGATGTGGAATAAAGATACTTAGAGAGTAGTGGCTGCTTCTGGTGAAAAAGTGGGTAAGGAATTATCCAGTATAATTTTTATTTTTATTTTTTTGTTACAGAAAGGGATTTAGGAAAGCCAAAATATGACATGGATAGAACAGATCCATTAGAGAACAATTATACTCCAGTTTCTTCTGTGACAAATATTTCATCTGGCCACTACCCTGTCCCTACACTGAGCAGTACTATTACTGTTATTGCTCCTGCTCATCATGGAAATAACACTACTGAAAGTTGGTCGGAGTTCCATGAAGAGCAGCTGGACCACAACTCCTATGGAAGACCTCCGCTGCCAAAGAAACGCTGTAGAGATTACGATGGTAAGTACATTTTAATTTTTTAATTGCTTCCTGCAGCTATGTTTATCCCTTTCTGAAAAGATTGAATTCACCCTTCTTTTTCTGGTCTTCTCTAGTATAGAGGGGTTTTTCTACTACGCACTTCTTGATTGCAAATTTTACCATGTTACCACTTCTTATTGACTTCAGACACCATGCTCTTTTAGCATTTGTCTGTTTTTTTTTACTTGCTAGGACTATTTTCTATAAATGAAAAATAGTATATTAAAAATTCATTTAAAAAATCCAGTTTTAGCCAGATTTTCTGTTGTAGGTCATGTTCCAACCAAAAACTGTATTTGGTGGTTTTGACAATGGTTAGCACCTTACTGATCTCAGATATTTGATTTCATTCTATCCTATCTAACAGACAGTTTTTAACTAGAAAGGTCTAGAGCTGAAACTTCCCAGGCTCATTTCTTTCTGTTTAGGTGTTTTAGCTAGGTTTTCACTTATCTGTCTTAAGCTTTCATTTTAAATGTCTTGTGCCAAAATACTCACAAGAGGTTGCTGCAGCTGGCAGTGCCTTAACTAAACTCAGCCAGTCAACATGTGAGCTCAGGAGAGTTGAAATCTTCCTGTAAAGTTGCTTCTGAGGGATTTTGTTGTTATTGTTGTGTACCACAATGAGGAGTTTAAGTTCTAGGCCAGTTTACATTCAGAACTCTGATTAGATTTTTTTTTTAAGTAAAGAAAATGGGAAACTGAGCTTTCAAGTGTTGGCAGAGTTGTACTTACGAAGAATAGCTTTGCCAGTGTACGTACATCACAGCAGTATGGAACAAGTGGAATTGTGAATGTGTCATTTTGTTTTGAAGTTTTCTCTCTTCAGTGACTACATGTTTCCATCATACTGCTCTTCCTATCTACACTTTCAAATTTTAAACTTCACTGTCTGCTGAACTTCTGTTTATGTTTAACATTTCAATTTAATGTGCTCTATAACTCTTACTGAAGATGAGGTAATGCATACTGCTTCCCCACATCATGTTTTGAGGAAGTGGCCACTCCTCTTCCTATTTTACCAGAAGGTGTTTCGGTCTTTTCCCTGTATTGCACTGACTGGTATTTTGGTGTTATTTCTGTGGAACACTGTTGCTAAACAGATAATAATAGAGCAGTCTGGGCTAGAAAGGCCTATTAAAGTCATCTAGTTTAGTATCCCTACAGTGAGCGTGGTCATCTTCAACAAGATCTTGTTGCTCAGAACCCAGTCCAGTATGACCTTGAATGATTCCAGGGATGGGGCATCCACTGCTTTTCTGGGCAACCTCTTCCACTGTTTAACCACCATCATTATAATATTTTCTTTTTCTTCTATTTGCTTTGAATCTACTGTGTTTTAGTTTAAAACTATGACCCCATGTCCTGTCACTTCAGGTCCCACCAAAAAGTTCGGAGTAAAAAAGGCTGCAGTGAGTACTTAAATTCACTGCTCTGAGCCTTTTTTTCTCCAGTCTGAACAGCTACAACTCTCAGCCCTTCCTCATAAGAGAGGTGCATTAGGCTTCTGGTAGTTTTTGTGGCCCTCCTCTGACCTGCTTCTATGTTTGACTTGTGTGAGAAAGAAAAGAAGTGAATGTGTATTCATTTTTATTTATATATATATTTAATATTTACAAATGCATATGTTATATGTAAATAACAAATTTTGCGCTTATGTAACCACATTAAACTATGGCAAATGTTTATAATGTTTCCTGAAATAATTGCAAAAGAGGAAAAAAATGAGTGAATTTGCTCATATTGGATTTTCATAATAACTTCTAATTTCTAATAAGGGTTTCTCAATCCTAGCATCTGCACTTTTTCCTTAGAAACAAATTGATTTTGTTAATGTGGTGACATCTAGAGTTCATTCTTTGCTTTCACCATTTGTTAGAATACAGTGCAGAATTAGTTCTTCAACAGGAATTAAACACTTTTGTCCTAGCAAGTTTCTGCAATGTCTGTATGTGCTGACTGTTAAGAATAAAGTAAAACAGTCAATTTCATTTTCTAATCTAAACTTCTGCTGGTATGTGGAGCTCTTTATTTACAAACTGCCACATTACACATTGAATGTCTTGTATCTACCCTGAATTGAGCTACAGTTGAATACTAACACCAGTTTTTTTGATGTTTCAGAGAAGGGTTTCTGTATGAGAGGAGACATGTGCCCTTTTGATCATGGAAGCGATCCAGTAGTGGTAGAAGATGTGAATCTTCCTGGCATTCTGCCTTTTCCAGCACAACCCCCTGTTGTCGAAGGACCACCTCCTCCTGGACTTCCTCCCCCTCCACCAATTCTCAGTCCTCCTCCTGTTAACCTTAGACCTCCAGTACCACCACCAGGCCCCTTACCACCTAGCCTTCCACCTGTAACAGGTAATTAAAAAAGATTAAACCTCATTTTTTTAGTAGAAAAGCTTGGATTTTACTTGAATTGTATGCAGTACAAAAAGCCATTTTGAAGAATCCCAGCTGTATTATGTTAAGTTGAACTGTGCTCTACTATGACATAGCTTAACTCAAAATTATTCTTTCTGATGATAATTATTGCAGAGTTGGTTGTTGTGAAATGCTGCATCCTAAATGTGACTCTTTAATATGGAATAGTATTTTAATTGTATTTAAGCAAAAGCATGACATGGCAAAATTCTGTTCCTTGAGTATTATTGGAGAAGTTGTCCAAATTTGACTACTGTCAAGAGAAAATCCTGGAAACAACTGATCCTTACTGTTTCATTCATAGTAATAGAAGTAAAGATAATTCATGACCACATCAAATTTATACCTGAAAATACCATTTGGGATTAATTTTAAAACGAAACTTGTAACCAAGAAAAATTATCTGCTTTGTTTATTGTCTCACTGGAATGTACTTCAGCTGAAGCACTAAAAATTACATGAAAACTTATATGCCTGGCTGTCATTTATAAAGTAGTTAGTGTTCAGTTGCCTTGTGTGGTTTAAAAGCAGTTATGTTAGTTTTATGTAATTATTCCTTTCTCTCTTTCTTTTTCTAACTTAGGTGTCGCACTTGGTAAAATTATTCAGGGATAATTGATATTTGCTGTTGTTTAGAAGTTTCTTAAACTGTTTTAATTTCCTATTGATTATATATTTAAGAAAGATATGAATGAATGTATTTATTTCATTTAATATAGAATATCACTTCCTCTGGGTTAGTCAGTTCTACCTTACATACTATTTTCAATCTGGTTCACAAGTTCAGATATATCACTTTATAACTTTTTCCAAAACCTGCTCTTGTCAATGATTAAACTGAAGATCGGGCTTGACTGCTTAGCTTTGAAAGTGTCACATTACCTGTTGTAAAAAAAGTCAAGCCAACCAAACAAAAAACTCCCTCAGTTTTAAGAAGAGTTCCATTAGAGTTGAAGGTTTCTTCTTGAGTGTTTGGAAAAATAATTTCAGTCAGGTTAGTTACTGTCATCGCAGCATATTTTTTTAATATTAAAAATACTTTTTTACTTTAAAAATAGAATTTGTTTCTTTGATCAACTTTTAGTGAGCTTTAAAATGCTTCAGTTGGTAAAGATGAATACTTGGCTTGCAATTAAATTTTGCTTGTAGAAAGAAGGTGTTTGGAGAAATGTTAAATGATTCAAATGCTTTTCTCTCTAATCCAAGTTCTGAGTCATTTGCTTTTGGGGGTGGTTTCATGTGAATTTATGGTACAGCATCAAGTCTGCAGATATGCCCTCTCAGCCCCTTTTTTCTTAAATAGCCTTAAAAGCATTTCATATCAGTTTCCTTATGAGGGGAGTGTAATGAAAGTGTAGTGGATAATAAATGAATGCAGCGTTTCCCTTTGTTTTTGACAGGACCACCCCCTCCCCTTCCACCACTGCAGCCTGCTGGCATGGATGCCCCCCCTAACTCAGCAACCAGCTCAGTTCCTACTGTTGTTACCACGGGTATTCATCACCAGCCGCCTCCTGCTCCACCCTCTCTTTTTACAGCAGGTGTAGTACTGAGGCTTTGCCCACAAGGTTTGCTAAATAGAATAACATTGATTCATATTATACTGTACTTTATAGAGATTACAATGTCATAGTTTGGGAGAATAAGTTTGTATTGTATAGATTGTGACGGTAAATTAACATTCTTCTTTTCAGACTTAGTTCAAGACGGAAGTAAAATTTGCATAAAAAGTGTGAATTTTGACTGGAGAGTAATATTTTCATTGTGTTTAAGCGGAAAACTTGGCACGACAGTTTTTTATGATAGTGGTTATACAACTCTTTTATTGTAACTCTATCTTGTAATTAAATTAAATATTATATTTGAAACGTTAAGGGTTTTAACTGCAATTTATTTTAATTAGACAATTTCTTTGTTACCAGAAACGTATGACACAGATGGCTATAATCCAGAAGCTCCAAGTATAACAAATACTTCAAGACCTATGTATAGACATAGAGTACATGCCCAAAGACCAAATTTGATAGGACTCACATCAGGTGATATGGATCTACCACCCAGAGGTATGCTCTCAAAGCTATACTTAGTTAGTTTAGCTGATTTTCTTACATTAATGCAGGTTGAGGAACTTCCCAGAGAATCCTGGAAAATACCGCATTTTCCTAAAATCTTCTGGAATGAAGAGATGATTAGTTGGATAGGGAACTATAATTGCTTTGTGTGTGCATTTTTACAGGTAGAATGAAATCTCTCGCTAGAGTATTGCACAGTTTACCCTTAGGTGTAGTAACTAGTCACTTTGTATATCTTTTGTACTGAAAAATGTTAATGTTTCTATAGTAGAATCTCAGGATGATATTTGCTACAGAGGAGGGAGTCATTTTTATCCAGTAGCAGTTTTATGCACAAATAATCTTAACCTCACACTTCCTGTGGTCCTGAGAAGAAGCAGCAGCACACAAAATAGGAATGGAAAAGGGATAAAACCATTTTTAATGTGGTTTTTATTTGCATTTGTATGTATTTCTATTTAATCTTACTATGTTTCTGTTGGTGTATTTTCAGTGAGGAGTCCCCCAGTGTGATTCCTGTTCTTCAGCAAAAGTGACTCCTTTCCCAGTCCATCCATAAATCTTGCTCCTAGGTGTTACTGCCCTGGAGTACTGTGCATTTCCTATCATGACCATTTTTGTGTGTGCCATCTAATAGTAGAATGGAGGTGTTAGCTGAAGTGATGTGAGCCTCAGAGTATTGCATGGGACATTGTGAATCATTGTGAATCAGAGTCCAGTCATCTCGAGGCAGATGCCTTCTGTCACACCTCTTTTGTTTTCTGAATGTGTGATGTTACTGTGACAAAATGAGTGCTATTAGCTATTTTGATTTGTCACAACATCTGCTCATAGTTAAGAAGTCTGTGACCAAGGTTTGATTCAGTCAGAACAAGAATCATAGTAATTTCAAAATAAACAACTGTGATTTTCAGTGCAAATTCAGTGTAAGCAGAATACTTTTTTACAATCAGATGCACAGAAAATAAATTTTGAAAAAATAAAATCTTCTCATCTATTTACAGAAAAACCTCCTAATAAAAGTAGTATGAGAATAGTGGTAGATGCTGAATCCAGGAAAAGAACAATTGGTGCAGGGGATGGTGGAGTTCCTACAAAGAAGACTTGGTTTGACAAGTGAGTGACTGTTAACACAGTGTTGGCTTAAGAGCTGGAATTTCATTAACTGCTTTGCTGTAATCTGAAACATATATATATATATATATATAAATTGCAAGCAAGTGAAACTGTGAGTACACTGATGGTACTAAAGTAAATCATACTATAGTGTGAGCTGTATTGGATTGTCTTCTGTCAAAGTATACAGATAGATGAAGTTGCTTTGGATGATACTGAGATCTATTCCTTGAAAGTTGGCATGATACAAGAAACAGAAAGGCTGCTGTGTGATTGTTAGAGATGGCTGATTTTAGTTGTGAAATGTGAATTTTATCACTGCTATTTTGATTTGAGTTGCCAGGTATGTTACTGAGAAAAAAACAGAGGGTGCAAGGTTGGAAGGGATTTTAAGAGATTGCTAGGAGTAAGGAAAGCCTTGAAGTAATAGTTACTTGAAACAGTAGTGGGGAGATTTCATGGAATAGCTAAGAAACAGTTTTTGAAGAGAAGCAATGTAAAAGTCAGGAATTACACTGACATGAATAAATAAATAAATATGAATTGTCTCACACATTTATGTGCTGGGGTATGCTGAGAATATCAGTGGGGAAGTAAGCAGGTATATGGGTATATGTCCTGTACTCTTTTTCACTTTTCTAAAATTGCATTATTTTTTAAGTCTGCAGATCTCTGTGTCTCATGCACACATGCTTCTGTGTAAACATATGCAATTTAACATTGTGTTTGCTAGTTTGCTATGGATTTCTGGCTTGATTTTTTATTTGTTGCAGGCAAAATTTTAACAGAACAAATAGTCCAGGTTTCCAGAAGAAAGTGCAGTTTGGAAATGAAAATACAAAACTTGAACTGAGAAAAGTTCCTCCAGAACTTAACAACATCAGCAAACTTAATGAGCACTTCAGTAAGTTTGGAAACTTAGTCAACTTGCAGGTAAGAGTCAAAAAAGAGAAAGCAGTATGCTTTGATGTAAAGATAGTGGTAGTTGCTAAGAGAAGAATGCCAGGTTTTTTCCTGGTTCCCTGAAACTCTTTATTATTTTCCTAACTTGTTTCTTAAACTGGATCTCATTGTTTTAAATGATATTGCCATTGAAGAAGTAGAAATGAAATGTTCTAGTCCTCTTTTAGATTTCGAACAAATGTGTTCCTCAGAGATAAGATTTTTAAGAGACATTGTTTAAAACATTGAAACTTGATTGCACATGGGTTTTTCTCACCCGTTTTTTCAAGTTTGGATCTGCTATCATAAATGCTCTGTATATTCAGAGAGAAATTGTAAATATTAAAAACCTGTATTTCTCATCCAGAAAGCAGTCCCTGTGACATAATTGCTTTCTAGTTCCATTGTAATGTCGGTTTGTCCCTTAAAATTACTTTGTGATTTATTGGAGTCACCAATAAGCAATTGAAGAGAGAGGAAAGCAGTGAAAGAACTAGGGCCTGACTTAGGCTGATGTTACATATTGCAGGCTGCATGTGTAATGTCAGTATTTCATACCCAGTCTCTAAGCTACTCAGTGTGACCTTCCACTGTGCTTCGTTATCAACAAGTTTCAGAACCTACCTTGCATTTTTCTAAACCCTTTCTTGTTTGCACTGAGGGCTGGAATGAAGAGGTGCAACAATACCTTTGTACATACTGATACAATATAGAATAAACCTTCTTCACCTGTCTGAACACTTGAGGGATTTTAAATCTCTCTTAATTGCCATTAAATATTTCTTAAGCTTTTCTGTGGTTAACCTAAGAATATGGGTGTATTAGCAGGCAGTATTATTTATTAAGGTGAGTAAAACATGGATGTATATGGAGAGACAGATATGTATATGGAGTTTGCAAACTATGCTCTTCTTGTAAAGAGTATAATCTTGGCTTTTGAAGCTCAAATAATGTGTTAATGCTCAAAGGAGGGAAATCAGAATTAACTTTGGTGTCTAGCTCTGATATTAGATAGGACATTTACTGTTTGACCCCTGCATTTTTTTGTAGTAATTTTCTTCACTTTGCTGATGCTTCCTTTTGTCTTTTAAACAACTACTCATATTTGCAAATAGAAATATTGGTTGAATGGGGATTCTGCTTTACTTTGTTTGTTTGAGGTTTTTTAGCTATTCTTAAAGTTTATTAGCATAAACTCAAGGTTGATTTTGACACCATGCCTTTCAGATGGGCTCATGAATGGGAAGTATTTATCTAATGACACATATTGGGTGTAAATTGTAAGCTTCTAAGCCTAAAAGCTAATTTTTTAATGATAATTTAGACACAAATGAGAATCCTCTGTGTGGTAAGTTTTGTTCTTCTGTTTTAAATCCTAGGTTGCTTATCAAGGTGATCCAGAAGGTGCCCTTATACAGTTTGCCACACATGAGGAAGCAAAGAAAGCTATATCAAGTACAGAAGCAGTATTAAATAATCGTTTTATTAAAGTTTATTGGCATCGAGAAGGCAGCACACCGCAAATCCAGACTACCACACAGAAGGTAGAGGATCTGTGTTAGCATATTATGTAAAAAAGAATCTTCAAAGCCTTTTTAAGAGACTGTTGATACCAAGTAAACTAAGTCCTTTGAATTAATGACTACTTCATGTAATTACTCTGCAAAAGTCACTCTTCAGTTGTTAGTTCTTTGACCTCATATACAGCGTTCAGCAGTTGATTGGCAAGATGAGACTGAAGGTATTTAAGGAAAGCCCTTCAGTGATTTTTGGTGTATTCCAGTCTGTTACCATGTCAAGCAAGATTTGATGCAGCTGTCTACTGAATAACATCTATTTTGCTTTAATTAATATAGGATTTTTTATTTCTTCTGGTGAGCATAAGAAAGGCAGAAGAGTTATATTTCTTTTCATGAATGATGATCTCCATTTTCTTCTATGAGTTTCTGGTTTTCCCTTTTCCTTTTCCTTTTCCATTCCTATTGAACATGTGTGTTGTTGTACAAAGTAACGGAAGAATTTGTTTTACACAGAGGCACCTATGTATATGCACAAGTATACACACATGGATCTAAAGACTTACAAACAACAATGGAAGAGGAGAACTGCATTAGAGAGACTAATTTTCTAGGAAGGGATCAGGGATGTTTTTAAGTAGGGAAGTAGTTGCTGATCTCTGTGATATCCAGGGATAGAATGTCTGGGAATGGATTGGAGGTGTATCACAAGAGGTCCAGACTGGGCATGAAGCATTTCTTTATTGAGAGAGTGGTCAGACAGTTTTCTAGAGGTGGCTGATGGCCCGCAGCCTGTCACTCTTTAAGAGGTATTTGGACAGTATCTTTAACAATGTGCCTTAACTTTTGGTCAACCCTGAAGTGACCAGACAGTTGTACTAGATTGTTGCAGGTCCTTACAACTGAAATAATCTAATCTATGTTTTTTTATTGAATTGCAGAGGAACATTTGGAAGTTGTCATGTAGCAGAATTGGCAACATTAAAAAAATAAAACAGCAATTGCAAGTTGTGAAGGATAGATTTGTAACCTGTGTCAAGCCAAATCAGACTTGGCAGGAGTACAGTAATGGCTGTACTCAAGCAGAAGAGGAACCTTGGGTTTGCCCCGGCTCTGTGGGTTATTGAGTTGAGTCTTCTCAGCGGCTGGTGTAGCAAGTCCTTCAAAGTATCTGGGTATCCTGCTCTATTGGATTTGCCATCAGTGTGGAACAGCACATTCTGCACTTCAGAAATCTGAGGCAGGCTCTGTAGAAGAAATGGTCACTTAATTATATATGCTGATATAATATGTGAATGACTTGTTAAAGGATTCTTTCAATTGCAACTCTGAGTTGAGAACTCCTACCTTCTCTTGATTGTGTGTGTCATCATCATTTAGAATCAGTGACCTGATTTTCCATGGCAATCCTGCTGTACAGCATTTTAAGAGTTTCCTTTCTCTCCTTCTTTGTAAGAAATGCTCTGATTTTTATATTCAAAAATCCAGTTTTAATGGCAACTCTCTCACTATCTTCCCTGTTATTATCCTTTAGATTTCATCGATATCCTTAATGCTTTGTCTAAAGTAGTGCTGCTCAAAATGGTATTTATTTTCTAAGCTTGACTTTCATCTCAGCCAGAAGAGGGCAGTGGAGTATGTCATTTTCATTCCTTCCCTCTTACTCAAAGGTTAGCTTGGACTATGCTATCAGCTTATTTGCTGATTATGCTATTTAGAGTATTATTGGAGTATTAACTCTATATTTCCAAACAAGCATTCAATTTATATATTTGTTATTTTTAGTAGTCCCATAATTTTTAGTGGTGTTAGCAGCTTCCAGTCACACCATTTAGCAAGTTAACTTTGCTGGTTTGAGAATGAATTCCCCTTAGTTCTGGTGATAGTATTAAATGTTCCTGCCTCATCAAGAGCAGCCATTCAGCACATATATCAGCAGACTGCATTTTGAAGTCTGTTAGCAGCAGCAGAAGATACACACTAAAAAAAAAAAACTTCTAACAGGAAATTAAAATTTTAAGTGCAATGCTACTTTGTTCTTCTACCCCAAGATGTAACATTTAACAAATTGTTGAGTATATAAACAGGTATTTTTTGTTCATAAGTCTTTCAGGAGCATGAATATTTAGTTCTCTTTTAATTGAAATTAATATTTGGTGTCATATCTCTGAATAGTATAGAAACTTTATACTTCTTCATATACTATAAATATTTGTACTTTTGTCAAGATTTCTGTTATGTTATTTAATTATGCGTCAATTAATTTCACCTGTATTTGTAATGCTTCCAACCAGATTTTGTCTGTCAGGCACAAAAGATAGGCTTTTGAATTTTCTTCAGTGTAAAGTCAGTTGACTATTAAATTGTCCCTTCAGTAGTATCTGGTCCATCACAATTGCTTAAACATTGCTATTTTATCAGCAGGATTACTTTGGAAAATTTTTGCTGTAGAATTTCCAAGAGCAATGGAAGTACTTAGGTAAAGATGATGGCAGTCAACTATAATAAATCATCAGATAAAAGGCTTCTGCCAAGAAGCAGAAAACAGTATGTTCTCCACATTTGAGGCAGATAAAACAGGAAGTTCTGGGCCTGAAAGGCAGCACAAAGAGATTTAGGTTAAATATTTAAAAAACATTTTCTAATGCGAAAGCATACTGAAGCACTTTTGCCTAGAGAGGTGACAGGACCTGTTTCTTCTGAAAACTGTAAGAATGAGATAGATAGATACTGTCAGTAATGGCATAACTGACTTTGGCCTACAGTGAAGAGAAATGGATTAGGTGACCTTCTGAGGGCTATAAATATGACAATTAGCTTGCTTGGAAGCATATTTTTTGGTCTTAACTGTTGAATGTTTTTGTCAAAGAAAAAAAAGGAAAGGTGTTAGCTGTCAGGGTATATCCATGGTAGATTCAAAGATTATCTGCTCTCTTTTCTTTTTCTTAAGTCCCATGACTGCATGTTTCTATATCCTTTGTTTTCTATTTTGTCCAAGTTAAACACATAGGAGATGAGAAGTGTGACGTATCACTGTAAAAAGTGAGAGTATTTGTGATACAAGCTTGTATTCTATGTTTTTATAACTAAATGGTTGATGGTGAAAAAGTTGTGAGAGGAATCAGAAGACCTCTTTATTATGTTTTACTTCGTTCTAACAGGTAGAATTTAAGTTAGGCTGAGTAAATGTAATTAACAGAAATAAATCAGAGTTGTTCAGTCACTTCTCTAAGCTCCAAGTGCAAAATGAATGTTATTGCCTCTCACGCTACACAGATATTCAGTGTAACATAATAAATCTCACCAAGTGGTTGTTTATCCCATCAGATGAATGGTAGAAGGGAAGAAGTGTAAACATAAATTCCGTTGTAATTTCATTGTGTACTAACTGAATGACATGTGTGGCAGCCTTCTGTTGTTAATCTTGTGCTGTGCCTGTTGGGGGCGGGGGCGGTGTTCCAGGTGATCCAGCCCTTAGTGCAGCAGCCCACTTTGCCTGTCGTGAAGCAGTCGGTGAAGGAGCGGCTTGGCCCAGTACCTGCGAGTAATATTGAACCTGCAGAAGCACAGGGTGCCAACACAGAAGTCGCTCAGGTTTGTATCATAGTGAGAAACTCAGTTGCCTGTTCTTTCTGAAATAGGTTCTGTAGTGTATGAGTGTACCAGTTACTTCTGTGGTGCAAGTGCACATTTACTACTTCAAAGTGCATCTGCTTACATTGTTAGTGGCGTTTTCCTATTATAGTTTTCCTTAGTGCAGTGATATTTGGCTTTTTTACCTGAGCGTGGTACTTAATGTTTTAGTATTGTAGCTTTTTACATAGTTAAAAAAGCAAAACTCAAAGGCTTTCAGACTGTTTCAGGATTGTTGTATTATCTTGCTGGTGTCAGATTTCAAAATAAAGTGAGTCTCTATCCAAAGAACTAAAAGCTAAGTTTTTTTTTTATGTATATATGTATTTTATCTGTTAAACACCTAAAACCATTAGAGAATGAAGCTCTGTATCTAGAAGAATTTTTAGAATTTGTTCATCACCCCTAATAAAAGGAAGAAAGTAACTACAGTACCAGTGTGAATAATGACAGAATCTGGTGTGTTACTCCCATTAGAAATAGTCTTTAATGCTTTATTATATTTGCAACATTTCATTATTAGCATTATGCCACTGCTTTGGTTTTACTTCTGGAAAGGAAGGTCAGCACAAATCAAAACACATATGTAGTTTAAATTCAAACAGCTTTCTGCATTTTATGTAGATGTAATCTGCAAATGGCAGATTGTAGAACACAAAAACTGTAGTGTATTTAAAAGGGCTTATGTAGATAATCTGCCAGCTAGCATGTCTTGGACTTCTTGCAAAAAATATGTAGGATAATCTTTCATTCCAAATTTGGCTTTGTATTTGTCTTACCCAATTATAGACATATATTAACTGAAAAATCAAATATCTAAAATGAATTTTATCAATTGTTTGAATATTTTTCTTTTATTGTTGCTTAAAAGTCTATGGTTTTATTAGTATTTTTTCTAAATTGCTAATGCTTGTAGTGTACATTTTAACTATAATTTTGCTTTGTTTTCTTAGAATGTGACTAAATTATCTGTGAAGGATAGACTGGGTTTTGTGTCGAAGCCAGTTACTCCAACAACTGAAAAGGTAAAAAAATGTCTCATATTCTCTTCTCTCATATTTATTTTCATTTGATTTTTTTTGATTTATTTTATTTGATTTTTTTATCAAATCCCTTGTGTCAATATTGTTTCATAACTATGAATAAAATAATTTGTGAAGGATTAGTTTTAGGAAGTATAATAAGTCAAAACTCAGCAGATGGCTAAATGATTATAAGAAGGACAAAAGCTGCTATTTTGTCGATTTTGTTTAATCAGGTTCCTTTTATTCAGTCATAAAAAGAACTTGATACATTCCATAATCCTGAGTTGTTTAAAAGTATATAAAAATAAATTTTAAAAATAAATAAATTTATTTATTTACATAAATTGTAACATTACATATGACACTATAGAAAACAGTTCTGTAAAATGTTTCTGGTCTTCTGTGCCCCTTAAAAGATGATGCTGTAAACATTTACTGTTTTATTTGGTTTTACAATTTGCAGTACTTGTGAAAAGATAAAGGTGAAAATTAATCAGTATAGAAGGGACAAAGAGAGGTAAGGTGGGAAAGGTGCATCTAAATTGTGATTATGAGCTATGTATTTGGCCAGTGGTTCCAACTTTGAGAATACAAATTGGTTGTTGTATTTATTATAGTACCAAAGTTTGTAATGCATGTTTCCAGATGTATTTAGCAGTTATGGGGACAGGCTTCCCCAATGTTTTTAACATTCATTTGAGAAAACTTGTAATAGAGAGACAGAAAGTTTTACCCCATAACAGGATTCCTCTGTCAAGGTATATATCTTTTCTATTGCAAGTTATCTTGACCTGAAATAAATGAAGCATCCACTTTATTTCTCCACACACATCCCCTCCCACCCCTTTTTCAGTATGGCAGTTGATGGATTAAATGGCATCTAACAGGTAAAATTCACTCCAGAGATACTTAACATAGAAAGACAGCAATACTTGAAGTTGATAATATTAGTTGTCATATTAGAGAATGTGTCTTTGATTCGTTTCAAGCCAAGCAGTATGCCTGAATGTATTGATCAAGGCTTCTTGCCTGGATTTTGTTGTTAGTTTGATCAGTTCCATTCTTGGTACTCTAAATTAGTTGCCGATAAATAACTTGCTGTGTGTTCCTGATCTTCATTTTACATACATAATACGTGCTTACTTATTTTAGAAATAGGAAGTCTGCTTCACCTTGCAGCTTAAGTGGAAGTACTTTCTTTTCCTCATTGTGTAAGAGTTAAGTTATCCTGAAACGCTTTTCTACAAAGAGTAAATTTTATGCTAGAATGTTTTTCTGTTCTGTTGTCTTATAGTACAGATTTGATTTTGCCGAGCAGTTGTGCTGTTCACTGGATTTGTTGTGGAACAGCAGTTTCCTTTAACATTTTTTGTAGGATTTTAAAACTTGATTTGACTTATTTTTACCTACTACTGCCTCTTTACAAGGAAATACCATGCTTAGTTTGCAGTCGTTGTATTCTATAACCATTAGAAATAAAATGATTGATATCAGTCAAAAACCAGAAGTGTCATGTCCTAGATGTTTTTTTGCGCCTGATGGAGTGCATGGTTTGACAAGAACTTTGCAATGAGAAAGGAGGTAGCTATTCTTCCCAAAGAGCAGGAGGAAAAGGTGCTGTAACAGTCATTGTGAGACCTTGTAGGATCTTTATTGGGACTTACAATTTGTGGACTTGTGAAGAGATTCACACTATTCACTCTATTGCTTCTCTTGAATAGTATTAAGCGATTTAGAAGGCCTTAGTGTTGCTTTTGACTTGTGTGTGTTGTTGCTGTAGCTTCTCTCCTTACATCTCCTACATAAAAGAGACGAGGAGATGTGTTTCACCCTGCCCTGAAGACAGTTCAGGGAGAAAGGAACGTATCAATATTTTTGTCTTTGCTTGATCCTGTTTGTTTGTCTTGTAGCCTGTCCTAAAGCTACTTTGTAATAGAAACTGTATGATTCAGATATGCATACTTAAATGTTCTTTAATAGATTTAGAAAAAAAATCCTTCATCTTTGTAATGGCCTGCTTAGAGCATTTTGTACCACCTTCTTTTGTACCTCATAACATGTGTTGATTTCTTTTTGCTGTTGTTTTCTATGCACTTCGTACTCTTGAAAACACTTTACTGTGGGAACAAATAGTATAAATATCACACTGAAGTGCAAAGGGTTTATATGAATGGTTCCTTTTGTAAATTCTTTTAAGCTCTTGGTCTTTTCTGCCTTTCTGTTTCTTGTCTGTCTCTTTTTTTCCCCTTCTTGTTGGTGGGCATTTTGCTATTTTATGGAGTGCATGGTGACAAATAGAATCTGCATGCATCTTTTAATTTTCCACATAGATAGAAAGTATTTTTAAACTCCTGGAAATCATACCAATTGCATAAATTCTTCTATTTGCTAACAAGGTGGACAAGATCATAGCTATATTATCTCTAGGACTTAGCTGTGGATTTTTCAATATTAGCATGCCAAAAAAATTCTTTAAGGAACAGGCTAAGAAAACAGAATAGTTCAAATCTTCAGGTATTGTGGAGAGGTGCCTAGTATGTTTTAGGGAGATTGTAAAGCACTCCTCGGTGTTCTTAGTAAGTCATTGAGAAACTTCATACCTCATTACAAATGTAGGAAAGAGAACAGAGAGACATAGGAGTCTCTTCCTGTGCTGTATAATGTTGAAGACTTCCTTGTACTTGAGTTACTTCTTGCTGATTGTGCAAGCTGTACTTTGCACCAATTGCATATGAAAAGAAACTGTTGTCTCTACGTTGGACCTTAGTCTCTAAAATTATATTGAACTTTTGCTTGGAAAATTCATGCAGCCGTGAAACACTGTATTTTAGACTTCAAAACACAAAAACAGCAGTTACTCTTGCAAAAATCTCAATCTTCTGTTTCCTTAGTTATGCTCAAATACGTAAATATTTATGTATTTGCAACTTGGAAGTGCATACGAAATCTCAGTGGAGAAGATTTATGAGCTGATGTTGATAGCTTACGTAGCTGATGTGGTGCTGCCTCTTCAGAAATTGTTTAACTTCAACAACTCCAAATATAATTGCTACACCAAATTTTTATATTCCATATCATCAAAGGAGACAAAAGAAAAGATGCTTATATATTTTTAAGCACTCATGCGGGTTTTTTAAAAGATTGAAATTCACTGGCAAAAAAATAAAATGATTTCCTCCTATAGGTTTTATCTACTTCTACTGGCTTGACAAAAACTGTGTACAACCCTGCTGCTTTGAAGGCAGCACAGAAATCTTTGCCTGTTGTTTCCACTTCCGTGCTAGACTCTAATGAAGCACAGAAGAAAAAACAGGTAAATTAAATATGCTTCTTTTTAAAATGGACCTAGATTGGGAACTTGTGACCTAGAGATAGAGCACTATGTATATTCATCTCAAGAACGTAGATGAAACTTGTTGTGAGATTAAATTCACTATAATGTTTTTTTTCCCCCCCACATTATTACAAGAAAATTCAGCATTGTTTTGTTATTTTTCAGTGTATGTTCAGGCAGTGTAAGCAGGTTTAAAACTATAGAAATTCAAAATGTGAAACACTTTTTCCTGGAATCAGAATCTACACGTTGAGGTATGAATTGTCTATTGGGAGTGAAAGGGAGTGTAGTATAGTCACTGTTCTTCTCTCTTAAACTATTCTGGAACTGGCCTCTATTTTCAGTGTATTTTGTACGTGTGACCAAAATTGTTTCTTCAAGAGAACTGAGAATTTTATGACTCTGCATTTTATTGTTTCCAAGCTATAGTTCTTCTGCACCCACTTTATTTTTACATAGTGATAGGCTTTCTCTTTTTTATTTATGGAAAGGAAATGCAACAAAAATGTATTTGGCCTTAATAGGTCACTCAGTTATAGTTTAGCTTGCTTAGAATTTTCAACAGGGCACAGCAAAGCTTCTTCAGGTTTATTCTTATCATTTAGAGATAAGATACAGGACACTGTTTGCCTTACTGTTTTTTAACCACAAATTACGGATACAATACTAAGTTACATCCAAACGTAAGTGTTGAAATCAGTATAATTGTTAAAGATTTTGTTCAAATACCACTAAATTTCTGTAATTTATGTGTAATGTAATTTGAACTAGCAGTTTGTAGCTGCACATGAGTTTTGCCATTGGTCCAGAATTTATAGAAAGCAGTTCTGATTTTGAGATTTCATTTCATGTTTGTCCCCTAACACGTTTTTAGAATTAGAGCCTTTACCTTTCAAGTTGAGATGCTAAATGCCTGCAAAATGGCAAAAAACTTGTAATAAAATTGTTGATTCGTCTTAACAGCTGTAGAGCTTTTTTTGAGAGAAGACACTGAAGTTGTGCCTAAGTGATTGGCTCTTTTTTCATGTGATCTTGTGCTCCTTCCTGTCTTCAGAGATTTCTGTTACAATATACTAGTACTTGTGGAAAAACATTATTTTATGGGACTGACTCCCTTCTTTTCCTCCTGTCTCCCTATCTTTTTTTCGCATTCATCCCCTTATCTTACCTTCCCTTTCCCTTCAGAAAAATGACTGCACACTGTATTGAAAAACTAACATTTCATGCAGCAGAATTTGTCAGTATTTGGGAAGACATACAGAAACTCGACTGCTATTTCTTTTTCTATGGCTGTTGTGGATTTACAGTCTTTGAATAAGATGTTCCACTTGGAATTGATCCCAATTGTTCATCTTCTACCTTTCCTCTAACTACTCCATTAAATATGTTGATATCAAAGCTCTTAAGGGTTTTCTGCTGTCTAAGATTTCTGTATTAGAGAACAAGAAGCAACTGCTTTCTTACAAGCACCATTAGTAGGTGCTGAGCACAGCAGGTGTGGCATCTCCTGCTTCTCATTCAGAGTGCAATATTGTCACTTACTGATCAGTTTCAGTTAATTTTGATTTCCCATTGCCTGGTCAAGGTTCTGTTGTTGGCAGATGGAGAAGCTGTTGGTTCCCAGTTAGAGCACTCAGACACAAAAGAGGTGCTTTTCTTTGGGTGACACTTCAGGTTTAGGGAAAAAAAAAAAGTTTTCTTTTTACTTGTAACTGTTCTGGGGACTGTGTTTTAATTGATGGGCTTGATTTACAATTGTTTTCAAGATCACTATGCTCACACATTTAAACATTTGCATGCTGTACCTCTTGAGGTAGTGTAATATGTTGCCTTTCAGCTTTCAGTGGAGTTGTGTAAGGTGTTACTTAATGTGTGAGCAGTAATAAAGTCTTTCCAGCTCAGATCTAACTAAAAAAAGATAATTAGATCTTTCTTTAATTTGGTGATGCATTATATTCCAAAACATAGTTGGAAATATCAGTACTTTGCATTTCCTGTCACTAATTTTTCCTTGTTATTGTAAGTTACTACTGTGTAGTTGCCAGGTATAGTATATTATTCTGGCATTAATGCTTCAAAGTCTAGAAACTTTCTGTAATCTTTTTACGCTTCTAGGAAGCATTGCGACTTCAACAAGATGTGAGGAAAAAGAAGCAAGAAATCTTGGAGAAGCACATTGAAACACAGAAGGTAAAATACTAGCATTAAAGACAGTAACCAGTTCAGTGTAAAATATTTCAGAATTTGTAAGAATGAACAAAATAAATGGCCTATAAAATAAGCATTCTGTTAGAATGGCATTATCATACTATTTTGAGTATATAGTTTTAATCTAACTTGTCCTTTTAGTTCACTTTAATAAACCCCTACAAGCTTACACAATTTATGTCCAACTTTAAGTGATATTGCCTAATTTGGGAGCAACATGCCTATGTTTGGGTGAAGGGAAATCCTAAGCTCTGTTTGACAAGAGTAGGAGAGAATGGTGTAGAAAATTATGCATGACTGCACTTGGGCTTAGGAAGAGGAAAAAGCCAAAATGTCATTTAAGTGTAATAAAACTTTGAAATAATTTAAGTGTGTTAAGCAAATCTGTTCAAATGAATTGGAAATATCAGATCTTCAGACATTTGGGCAAAGATTTTAATTTAATACAACATGTTAAAAGTCCTATATGTTGATCTGTAGGTCAAAGCAAAAGAAATGCAGTATTAGTTATAATGACCAGTGGAAAATAGATCTGTATTAGTAGTTGCTGAGTAAAAAGACTTTTCTTTTTCTGAATTGGACAGATGCTGATTTCAAAGCTGGAGAAGAATAAAGCCATGAAGTCAGAAGACAAAGCAGAAATCATGAAAACACTGGAAATTTTGACTAATAGCATTACGAAGTTAAAGGATGAATTAAAAGGTGTATCACCAGGAGGAGGGACTCCTTTAAAAAGCATGAAAACTAAAACTCAGGTATTCAAGTTTCGGTCAGCTTTTTAATAGATGAATTCACAAGTTTGTTTCAGAAGAATAAAAATAACTAGTCCCATCAGCAGTATTTAAAACCTAAATTGGTTTAGTTTTTAAGTCCTCTTTGAAGTGAGATTTGCCTTCTTATCAAAGGAGCATAGTTAATTTTGAAACCATGTTGTCTAAAAGCTGTATCTGCTGTTACACTGATACTGCATCATCTAGAAGATCAAAAAAAACCAAATCAAAAGTCTCATGGTTCTTTCTATTACTTTGTCCAGTGCTTTGTATATAGTCTATTGCTTTCTTAAATGTTTAATAGAAATTAGGAAAATAGTATTTCTTATGCAAAAAGATTATATTTAGGCAACACAAATATCTTCTGGTCAGGCTTCATACACAAAACAAACGGTACTGGTATGTAATTTCCTGTGACTCTTCTTGTCATGGAAATTTGTCAATATATTAACTTTTTAAGGTTGGAGATTATACTGGTCAGTTTTTCTTTGACGTGGGTACCCATATTTGGATTTTACCTGTGAGAAGTACATTTTCCTCTGCTACCATTCTTGTTGATACGTGGCTGTTACCAGTTTCCCAGCTGCCTAAAGATGAAATCATATTATCTTTTTAAAATGCAATATTTTGCTTTTTATAGAAGTATTTCTTCCTAAACAGCTCACAGCCTTGAAAAGAAATAACAAAAAGGAATACTGAAATTACTTCTATGTACTCAACTATAGCTTCTTATATAGTTTGTCAGGAAAAAATTGAAGCAACATGTATTTATCCTGAAAAGGAGCATAGATTGCTGGGGTGGTCAGACAATAGAATAGGTTGCTGAAAGAGATGGTGGAGTCACCATCCCTGTGGTCTTTAAGGTGCTTCAGGTGTCTGCATCAGGTGCTGGGTGATGTGGTTTATGGGTTACAGTGGTAGTGCTGGGTTGATGGTTTTGCTGGACTTGATGATCTTAAAGATCTCTTCCAGCCTTGATGATTCTATGGTTCTTGCTCCAGGCTTTTCCAGTCTCAGGATATGGCATTGATGAAGACAAGTCTTTCCAGTAAGGTCTGAGGAGTAGGAAGTATTGAGTAGCTCCACTGTTCTCATGTCCTTTGTTGCCAGATCCTCTTTAATGTCCATCAGTAAGACCACATTTTTCACAGCATGGTGTTCCTCTTGCTGCTGATTGATGTGTTAAGGCCCTTCTTGTTTCTCACCCCTCTTGCCAGACAAGCCCTCGGTAGGCTTCAGCTTTCCAAACCAGTACCTGCATCCTCAGATAATTTCACTGTGTTCCTCTTGTGCTCTACCTCTTGTGCACCTTGGTTTTGGATACAAGTTATAAATCACCATGTTTATTCAGGTAATCATCCTGCCAACTTTATTTCCTACATCTCCTGGAACTTGGAGGATGCTATTCTTGGAAATTTCTTCTTCATCCTGCCATTCCAGCAATTACCCAGACCCATGGTATTCAAACAGGAGGTTTTTTCCAGCTGTCTGGAGAAGGCTTCATCTACTTTTACATGACTAGATAGTGAGTAGTACACACACACTGCAATATCACCTTCATTGGTCTGCCATTGGTCCTGACTCATAAACTTTGAGCTGGCTCATCATCTGTCCCCAGGCAGAGCTCTGAGTGTTCATACTGCACTCTCTAATGAAGAGCAGCTCCTACTCCTTGCCATCTTGGCTCATCCTTAAGAGACTGTCTGTCCACTGTATCACTCTACTGTCTGTTTCTCCATGATGTTTCTGTAGTCCCAGGGAGACTGTAGCCCTGTAACTGCACACAGACATCCAGTGCCTTCTCTTCGTTTCACAAGTGTTTTGTGTTGGTGTATAGGCTCTTTAGAGAGGCAGTGATTTCCCAGAAAAGGAAGATCTTGTCCCTGTTATGCTGTTGTGTAGCTCCCCCCTCATTTATATGATTGCTAAGTTTATGTTTGAGATGGCTCTTCTACCCAGTTTTGTTTATCTGGAGATCTCTTCTGCCCATATCACCCTTTGCTTGGTAACCCGCTCCACCACTTCCTTGTGTGATAGTTGATTTTACCAAGAAAAAGTGAGGCATTACACTAATTTTGACGTTTTAATTAAGTTTTTGAGCTGCTTTTCCATTTCCTTAGTAATATGGAAAAAAACATTTTAAGTAAACCCACTTCGTAATGGACAAAGTATGCGTTATCTGTGTGCAGTTTTGTTAACATTTGAAATAGCAAAAACAATCAGCCCCATCTGACTTTTGTAGAAGTAAGGATTTTACAGAGCCTTTGGCTAAAATTTACAACTTTGACTATTTTCTGAAAGACTTTGATCTTGGCTCTCTTGCATTTTTTAAGTGCTTAAGTGTTTTAAGACCTGGACAGCTCTGAAGAAGACAGTGAAGATATGGAAGATGAGGCTCACATGCCATTATCTTTACCTGTTTTTGCTTCTTTCAGTTCATTCTGATTACAAAAGGCTCTTCCCCTTAAGTGAGAAACCTTTGCTGCCTCTTGGTGTGTCCTGGAGGAGGTGTTTTCTTCTTCAGACTTAGCGCACCTCTGTAACAGAGAAGTCTTCATTAACACCACTAACAATAAATCTCAAAAGTCTTAATTACACCAGTGTCACTGGCTGCTTTTGAGTGTTAACTGCTGGTCATCATTAAATTTCAGAAGCACTTCTTTTGTCACGTCGTTGATGTATTGCAGCACAGTAGGATTTCAGAGACATTGGTTCCGATTTTGAAAATTTGGAAAGTGATTATACAGGACATAATGGATTTTTCATCTGGTTGCAGTAGATAATCAGAAAATGGAGCTGAATAGACTTGAGGTTGAAGTTGTCAGTTGAATAATCCAGTTTTTTTTTCTTATAAAGATTCCAGGAAAAAAAAAAAAAATCACCTTTCTTCATCAGTGATGATACTTGGTTTCCAACTATCACCAGCACGAAGCCTTTGTCTCATGACGTCAAGCCTTTGCAAACATTCCATGCTGTTGTTTTGAATCAACACATGTAAATGTAAACTGTTTCACAATCCTCTGTATTAGCCTTCATTTGTGATGTCACTGAAATGTTTGGGTCCTGCTTCTTCCATTAAAACAAAGAAGACTGAAAAGTTTCACTTTGGGTCAGAACCTCAAATTAAGTTTTCATGGTCACATAAATCTTTCCCTGCACCTCAGTGGTTGCAGTGAACATGTCCTAATCAGAGATACCTTTCTGTTTCTTATATATTTTCTGAACTTTAATAATTGGTTTAAGATACCGTGTCCTGGAAGGTATCTTTGAGTGCATCAGAGACCAGTCTTTTGTTAGCAAAGGTCTTGTTACTTCCTGTGTTTACTCGCTGTGGTCTGAACGGAACTACCATATTTGTGCTTTTGCATTATGACATTGTAATAAACTTAGATGCTTTTTCTCAGTACTGATCATAGATTTTGTATTAATTAATAGTTGTACTGCCTTTTTCTTCTTTTTTTAGTTCATCTCATCACCATAATATATTGAATTTTTATTGTATTTCTCTTCAGAAAAAATTCCATTAGCTTTGGCTTTGCTTGGTAGTCTAAAAGGTTTGACATCACAAAGCTCAGATGAAAGTTTTACCTTGACAAAAAGGCTCCTAAGCTTGTGCTTTGCTTGTTTTTGAAGGTGGAAACCCAGTGTAACAAGCAGTATACCTGCAAAGTTATGACTTTTTATTGAACAATTGTTTCCTTGTAGAGAATGTGAACTGTGGAACTAATAATTTACCATAACAATTTCTTAGATGCAGAAGGAGTTACTAGATACTGAACTGGATTTATACAAGAAGATGCAAGCTGGGGAGGAAGTTACTGAATTAAGACGAAAATACACAGAACTGCAGCTGGAAGTATGTTTGTGTCTTCTTTTGTAGCAATTAACTTTTAATCAAATATTTTCCTTTATGTTTATTAGCTTGCGTATTGTATCATGAGCTATTTTTATCCAGAGTGCAGTATTAAGTTGCATGTAGATGGAGACATTTAGCAGTAATATTTTAAAAAGCCACTTTCTCTACTGCAGTGGAATTGAGAAATAGTATTGTCGCTTATTGCAATTGCTAATTTGTTTAAATTCTGTTACTATTTAGATGATATGATATGATATGATATGATATTCTATAGATTTGTGGGTAGTAATGCTTTCTTGATAATGTGGGCTGTTTTTAAATTGTTGCCTGAAGGTCTTTTTGTATTTGACACAGAAAAGTTAAGAAATACTGCCTAATCTTTTGTTCTTAAGTGTTAGCATCCTTTTAATGAGATTAATCAAAAAGTCCGAGGTGCCAAAAGTAATATTATTACAGTGTTGGTTTCAAGAGGAGAACTTAACAAAAGCATATACAGTGTTTGAAGAAGTAGTCAATGTGTAGAAACACAATTTTGTCTTCAAGTACTTGCTTTGAAAAAAATTGAGATGGCTGCACAAAATTCTTCATATGTGTGTCTAATTTTGAGAAATTATGAATACTGTGGGTGTTATTCTGTGTTATATTGCATTTTATTGCCTATATTATTGTGTACTTGAATCACTTGATAATCTTCTCTCTTTTTACTGTTAAGCAGGGCTGCTGGGTCACTTAAACTGCTCTTGTCTTAATGAAGTTTGGTCATGTCTTACATATTACTGCACATGAATACAGCGCACATACATGCAGCCAAGTTGCATTAAATCCTTACATTAAAACTAAGTTGTTATGCAGCTTTGGTAGTTGTGAAAATAGTTTTGCTAATAAATCAAGCCAGTTGAATAGAGATGATACAAAAGCTTACGTTAACAGTATATTTTCTTATGGTGAGTAATACTGTATAAGTGTACTGAAAGCTTGTTTATAAATTCTGCATCTCAGAAAATAAGTGAATTGAATGACTTGTAAAATAGGAAAAGTAGGTGCACATTTAAGATAAAGTTACATCATAGCTGAGTGCACTAATCCTACTCCATATTTCTAAGTCTGCTTGGATTTTCAGTTAGATAAAAAAGACCTCTTTCAGGAGAGTAATATTTAAATGAATTTTCTGAAGCCTTTAGCAAATACCAGCAGAAGTAGATGGAGAAAAAACAGGGTTATCAGTAATGCACACTTACACGTTTCAGGAAACAGCATGAAATATATCCCTTGACCTGATTACAAGAGGGATATGGGGTTTTTTTCCGTTGATGTTTGTTTGATTTTTCACTATTCTTAAAAATTCTTTTAAAAACTTTTATTCACATGTTGTGCTTGTGACTTTGACTTCCATAATATTTAATGTGTTGTTTCTTTGACTCATCACCTCATTTCCCTGTTCCAGATGACCCTGACTCTCCTGAAAGAAAATCCAAATAGTTTACAGCTTGTTTGTTGAATCAGCATGCCCTGAATTACTCATTTAAACATTTTTAAATGTTAAAAAAACCCCAGACAAAGAACAAAACTAAAAAAAATCCCAAACATCTCAGGATTATGTTTATAAAAAACTAAAAAGCAAACTAGATGCTATTGTAAAATTATCTGAATAATTTAATGAATAAAGACGTAAGAAAATTATCTCCTCATGGGTGGTATCACTGGCATGGATTAAAGTAGTACCATCGCTGCCTGAGTTTGAAAACTCTGTAGGATATATTAAAAGCGTGGTGATTTTATTTAACATTTGATTCCTATGGCGGATCTATTTGAATTCAAAAAGTTGTTTTTTCTTGCAGTAAACATTGAAATTAGATACCTGAAAGTGGTCTTTCAAAGCTTAAAGTAACTTTTTGAAATTATTTTTTAAATAACTGTCAGTGTCATCGGCCTTTTGATTGTTCTTGAAGAGCATATGCTAGTTCTTCAGAGGGATACACAGGTACTGTAGAAATGGAAATTTTTGAGTACCTAGAGCCAAGTGTTCATTCAATATTTTGTCCTTGGAGGTGCCCCTTAGAAGCCTTTGTTTCACATCTCTTTGGGCCAAATTCTGTGGCCCAAAGCTCTTAAGCTGCACTAATTCTGGTCAGAATAAAGGTCTTGCCTCAACTTCGGAGACAAACGGATAAAGTAAAGAGACTAATTAAGTAGTTAGACACCATATCAAGAAATTTTGATAATGAAATTTCAGTTGTACAGCAGTTGTTTTTTCCTATGAGGAGTTAATCTTCACAGATAAGGGCTCTTTTCATACCTGGTTCTTGTTTCCTGTTTCCATCCTATTATTGGTCTGGTAATAATTGACCTTTAGTTAATTAGCTTTTGAATGTTACTTAAATGTTCACCTTCTGTTATTTTAAGACCTACAAACTGCTCTTTCTGAGGCTTTCTTGGGGAAGTGTTTTTAGGAGACATCAGAATATGTGTTTGTTAGTTCTATCTAAATATGTAGACTGTGAATTTTAATCTGTCAATATGTTATGTGTAAACATCTTAGGCTGCCAAGCGAGGGATTCTCTCTTCGGTTCGCGGTAGAGGAGTTCATGCGAGAGGCCGCGGTGCGTCGCGTAGCAGAGGCAGAGGAATACGGGGCCGGGGGAGAGGCAGAGGAGTTCCTGTGCACGCGGTAGTGGATCATCGGCCCCGGGCACTGGAGATCTCTGCCTTCACTGAAAGTGACAGAGAAGATCTTCTGCCTCATTTTGCGGTATGTCACAATTGCTCTCCTTTTTTTGCCCTTTGGGTAACATCCTTCCATTGAATGACTTGTTTTCTCCTGATTCAGTTCATCTGGAAATATTACGTAGGAATAAATCTTTAGCATGATATGCAGAGAATGCATTAGGAAAAGGTAAAACTGGAAAAATACATTATTGCTTCAACTAGTTGCTGCTGTAATCACATAGCATTTGCAAGGCTTTTTTTTTCTTACAAAGACAAATGGCATGTAATATTTATTTTCTGAGGACTTATGTAAATTTTTAACAGTTTTTTAGGTACAAAAAGATGAAATAACTGAAGGGATGGTGAGAACAAAGATTGATTTATTGCCAGACTTTAAATACCTGAAGTCATTCTGTCTTCATTGAAGTATCGTAACAAGTGCTTAATGAAAATTTTCTTCAAACATTTTCAGTGTTTTTGCCCAACTTTCTGAATTTAGGAGTCGGAGAAAATTTTTCAATTATATGTGGATCTTGAAAAGGCATCCAAAGATTTCTGTCTAATCATGTACTTAAGCTAAAGAAGTCATATATTTTTCTACTTTTTTTTCTATTTTCAGTCTAAAAATGATAAATTGACATACATAGTTTCTTAGCAAATTTTTCTTTGCAAGTATAATAGAGAAAACATAAATTTGTAAAGCCACTTACCCTCCATTTAAAAAAAGAGTATAATAAAAGCAAATTTGTTTATTTTGTGGAATAAATGCTAAGAATATCACATGAATCTCCATCTCTGCCACCCTCCCCTTTATTTGTTTGGGATTTCTTCCCCAACATTTAATTGCAATGGTCCTCTCTGAAGGAAGAAGTCCAAGAGCCAGTTAGTCCACTGAATTCTATTCCAGTCAGTATACTTAATATTTCTTGTCAAGCAGTCATGCAGGAAGCTTAAAAATCAAACAAGGAACTGTCTGTCTTTTTATAGGAAACTTACTATCTTCAACAAGCCAAAATATTAATCAAAAAGAAGCTTAGTAACATGAACAAATGCAATTCCATTCACAGTGTTAGTAGTATCACACTTGAGAAAAAAAAAAAAAATTAATTTTGCAAGTTGCAAGTTTGCTGTTTTAAACTTGCTTCAAATTCCATTGGAAATGCTCTGAGCTGTATTTCTGTTTCTGTGATATGATATCACAACCCTTTGCACATCTGCAGTCCGCATGCACAGATGTAGTTTTTTGTTGGTCTTTGCAGCTTACATTGATGGCAGCATCAAAGGTAGCAGTACCATGGCAGCCATTACAGGAATAGATAAGTCATGTTATTAAGATGCTAAAATACAGTTAAATTTTCAAACTTTTTCTACAGCTCCTGTAGAAATATTTCTGTGGAAGAGTTTCGAAATAGGCTACTGTAATAATTTCAAAATCCCTTCTTTCTAATCAGAAGAGAAATACTGAAGCAGAACAGCCTATTTCTATCCTAGTTTTACTTCATACCTCTAGGAATTGGGAAATCTAGAGACGAGAGCACTTTGATGGTTTAGAAATGCGAGTACAAGTAACTGTATTCTTGGCTAGGACAACTACTCTGGCATTAAGACTGTGAAGTATACACTGTTCTAGTTTTCTACTTTTTTTGAGGGCATCTGATTTAGGACTATGCTTTTACAGGTGGGAGAACTATTTTACTAAACTTTTATTTGTTGTTGTTTATTTATCAAAAGCAATATGGTGAAATTGAAGATTGCCAGATAGATGACTCTTCTCTCCATGCAGTGATTACTTTTAAAACAAGAGCAGAAGCTGAAGCTGTGAGTATAGTCTTTCTTGGAAATACAATGCAGCATTCAAATACCTTCTGTTTATGTTACACTTCTATATTTGATTAAATGTAATACTGCTAGCTATTTTAAAGCTATTGACACAAAGGTGTAAATTAAACAAAAATGTCAGAACTGTATGGTACTGAAGTACTTAGGAAATGAAGTTTATAGCAAAGTGAGGTGCAGGATGTAAGAGGGAAATTAGGCTAAACGCTTAGGAATTGATATTTAGATGTCTTGGTTTATCTTCATTCACTTGCCAGGTTTTTTACCTGAAGACTTGATACCTTCATAGTTACCTGGAATTTCACTGACATCCTGCAGAGTCAACCTGTATATTGACTTTGGGATCAGTCTGGTTTCCCTTTGTCTGAAAACGCGTGGTAGTGTTAATGGGATTTGATCTGATTCCTTTATTTCTCTTTTTAGTGTATTTTTAGAAATTTATGGAATTACAGAAGCATAGAGTTGCAGAAGTAACTTTTAGAAACTAAAATCTAGAGTTAAGTTATAATTCAGTATCATTGCATATTGATCATTAGAACTTAATAGATTTGGCTCAGCAGGACTCCTGCCTTACTTGGTCCATGGTATAGGCATATAATATAGGTATATTATGTGATCCTGATCAAATTAATGACCATAGTTGTTCTGCAAATTATTTTTTCTTTCTTTAAAATCCTTGTGTCACTGTTGGGATGAAGTATTCCTGAAAATAGTAGGGACCACAAAAAGAATGGATTCATATTTGCAGTATGGTTGTATGGAAAGATTTCATTTTATGTTTATATTTTGCACAAATTTTATCTTGTGGAGTTCACGTGAATACGGTTTTCATACCTGGCCAGACTATTCTCTTGTTCGTCTTGAGACACTGGGGAGGTGATTGACAGAAAAAACTGCTATTTACAATGCAAATTAACCAATGGGAACAGTAGTTTTGAACCCTTTGAGTATCATTTAGGGTTGCATATTTTGATATACATGTGCCAAAGATGTTTTACAGAAACACAGAATTCTGTTTTATTTGTGAAACTCTTAGCTATAGCAATGATGAGCACTAACTCTATGGAGATAGTATTTATTCTGTAAAAAATGGTACAATTAATGGTACATGGTGTATACTGACTGATAGGGGAAAAACCTTATTGTACAGCTGTATTGAAGGAGCACAGTTCAACAGTGAACAAAAGTTATGTTCAAAGGTAAAAGCTGCTGTAATTAGTATATTCATAAATGAATTGAAGTTGGGATTTTAGTTCTGGTGTTTCCTGGTATTGTGTACTTCCTTTTGCACTTTCATATTCTTTGACATTGTAGTTTACATAAGAAATACTCTTAAGTGTAGAGAGAAAGTTGTGCTTCCCTGAAAGAAAAATAGGTCATCTAGAAAAATAACCCGTTTTTGTGGACTATCCAAGTAAAGCCTTTACTTCTCCAGATGGAGTGTGATTCACTGCAAGGATCGGGATGAGGATTCATGATCAATGTTTGAGATGTCCATGTTTTAGTGAGCATTAAAACATTTGTCAGCTTTACGTTTGATTAGACTTTGTGTCTAATTTCACCTTCGTTTTTAAATGAAGATTTTATGAAAACTAGGTTCTATGAAATCTAGGAAAATTTGTATTTTCTTTAAGATATTCTTACATATTAAATATATTTCCATTGGAATGTCTGTGTTTACAACTAAAGCATTAAGGCTGGCAATTTGAGAAGTTGTTGAAGGTAATTATTAAAAATCTCTGCTGAGGCAGATAGTGAAGTAAATGCAGCTAATATTTTACCTTCTTAAATGAAAATAGGCCTAGGCTTTATGATCATATATGTTCTAGCCTAGAAGGAAGAGGAAGATTCCCTGTTGTAAAATGTTGCATTTTTATGTAGTAGTAATTTCTTCCAAAGATTACAAGTTATTTCTGGACCTAAATGTCACTTATAAGTACTTTTAAAAATTCTAGTTGTGTGACATTGTGATGAGACCATGGACCAAAAGCTCCTGAGCTGCATTTTAATAAGCACAGAATCTTTTAAATTTATCATAAATTTATATGTACAGATTTAAAATTTATACCTGGGGACTTTAATATCACACAATTCATGTTCAGATGTCATTTAACATGTAATTGTTTCTGCATTTCACATTATGCTGTACTTTCAGATTGTACTATAAATCTTTTGTGACCATGACGGTTATTTCGGAATGTTGCTAACGCTGATTTATGCTCATTCATGTTACTTTAATTTGAACATACTATTTCCAAAGCAGCCACTTAATGCAGCTGTTACTTAGAAAGACATGAATATCCCATAAGTTAAAAATTTTTACATTTCAATTACAACAGCTTTACAGGAAGTGGAACGTTTTCCAGTAGATTAAATTGTAATCACAAAGGGGCTTTTTTCAGTTGTTTGATTGTTGGATTTTTAAAAATATGTTAAATCATTTGTAGGGATGTCTTACTTATTCCAGTAAGTTATGCATTAACAGTTTTGTGTCTGTCTTTGAAAGGTGAGGAACCCAGCAAAATAATACTTAAAAACAGGAAGGTGTTGGTTCAGTATGTTACCCACATTACCAAATGATTTATGGTTTTCCAAGCTTATTTTCTTCTGAATATATTTTCATCATTTTCCTCAAAGGATGTATGAATTCCGTGTTCAGTGAATGAAGTTGTTTCATTTAACCTAGTAACAGTACTTCAGTATGAACATATTACAACTTAGACTTTCTTTTGTAAAGTCCTGTGTAACTAAGATAGTTAAACTTGTTTTAGGCTGCAATTCATGGATCTCGTTTCAAAGGACAAGAGCTAAAGTTGGCATGGAACAAGCCTGTTGCCAGTATGTCAGCTGTTGAAACAGAAGAGGCTGAACCTGATGAAGAAGAAGTAAGCTTGCTTTTTCTTTATTTTTTATTTTAATTTTTCTTTTTTAAGGTGAAATAATGCAGCTTTTTCGAAAAGGAAATTTATCTGTGGATTCGTACTTGTATTTTTAATCTAATTTGCATTTTGATATCAGAAAGTAAATTTCTGTATATTTCTTGGGGTTTAGGGTGTTGAAAGTCTAGATACTTTGCTTTTCCTTGCAGAAATATTTCTTACATAACAAAAAACTTCAGAGGATATATCTAGAAAACGGAAGGCACAGGTTTGAACTTGCATGAAAGAGATTGACGATTTTGTCCAAAACATGGGTATGTGCCATCTGCTTTTGGCACTAATTTCTTAGAGGATCATATTTTAGACTCTGATTTTCTGTTATAGATATGGCTTGGAGGATACAGGTGAAGGAATAATTCAGAGCATTTTCTGACTTCACTCAGACATCTAAAGTACCCTTGCTGAGTGTTAGTCTTTGTCATGGTCCATGAGAGATACTAAAGCCTAGTCCAAATAATCCTGATTAGTTAATGAAGGAATAGTGGGACAATATGTATTGATGCTGTCTAACTCATTACACTCAAAATACCTTTGTTTGTGAATTCAGAAAAATAAATGTTACGTGGGGATAATGTCAAGCAATCGTTTTCCAAATTTATTTACTGTCAATTAACTGTATCCACGTAATTGGCATAGAAAAGTTGAAGTGCACTTTGACTTACTCATTGGCAATATTTTGTCTGCATCTTTTTCTTGTGCCATTTTGGTGGATCTACTACAGAAGCAGCTTCACAAGTTTGCTTTGATGCAACCAAATATGGTTTGTTTTCTTACATTTGTAGTGTTCACTTTCTCTATTTTCCTGAAGAAAGACACTTTGTCTGCTGTCTTCCTGTCTCCAAAAATGCTGATTTGTTTTTTGTGTGCTAGTTGAAGATAGGTACCTCTCATATTAGACATTTGTGCATTCCAGTTTACTGAGTGCTACTTTTCTTATGCACACAAACATCAAGCGTTGTCAGATGGTCATGAGCTCTGAGTGAAAAAGAGACAATATTATGCAGTCCTCCAAGCATCTTAGGTATTTTGTCACATCTCCTTCAGGGAAGTATTGCCTTGGAAGTTCAACAGCAGTGTGTTGATGGCAAGGAGTCTGCATTATTGAGAGGTCTCCTTTAATAACCACTTCACTGAGACTTTTTGTGGAATGAAGGGCATGCAGGGATAGGCAAACATTTCAGCAGAGTAAAGGAAGGAATGTATAAATTCATTGGTAGGTGAACTGCAGAGAGATGTGTCTTTTAACTGCCTTAGCTAATTATTCCTCTGGAAAATACCTAAGGAGTTGAACTTGGATCAAAACCCTTAGCTGTTCATTGGTTTTGTCTGCTTGCTACTTACTTAATTTGTTTTATAGCAGCAGTTGTAAGTACATGAAAAAGTTTTTTTTCATTATTCCATATCTATAATGCCATGTTAGTTCAGCTGAGTACTATGTTAGAGAAGGTCGCAGGCTTAAGACTTGAATGAAAGTGAATACTTTGTCTCAAAAAAAAAAAACAAGCTATATATAATTCAGCTGAGTGAGATTCTTAATAACGAAACAAGGTTCCCAGTCCATTTATGTAAATAATGGGAAAGTCTTTTGGACTTGAGCACTTTAGAAAATCCCTGGTGAGTAGCCAGCTAATTATAAAAGCATCTGGTCTTCCTAGATGCTTTATGTTCTACACCTGGGTGCTTAACAAAAAGAGTTGACTCTGCTGAGTAAACAGCTGATCCCCGAGAAGAGTATAAAATGTGTAAGTAGAGATAAGCTTTTAATCATCAGGGGTTTGCAGTTGAGGGACCTCTTGAGTCAGAGATGTGGTGTCTTTGTAGTTTAAAGGCCTTGACATGTGTTTATTGTATTAATTTATCTGGTTTCTTTGGAATTTGAATAACATCTGTAATGTCCTGTAACAAGGAATGCTACTGTTCAACTATGTCTATCCTGAATAAGTATTGTTCTATTGGATCTGCCATCTGCATGTTCTCTCTTCACTTTCTTTAAGATACTTAATATACAGGGACATTGTCATAGTTCCCCTCTGTTATTTTCTCTCCCTATAGTTGTTCCCCTGTATGGAAGCCTGGCTCTTTGATCATCTCTACTACCACTCAGTCTTGTGCTCTGTAGAGTTCTGCACTGTGCACTGCCCTCGTCCTCTTTGACTGTTGCAGTGTTGTATTTTAGCTCACTGAACATCAGGGATTACCAGGAAAGAATCTGAGTCCTCTGAAAGCTTCTGTGTTTTAGTCAGGGTCAGACTATGCAGGCGTACATTGATATAGATAGGCCAGGTGTCAACAGAGCTCCTTTTGAAACTGCTTTCTGTATGCAAGAGTAATGAAGATAGTCGTTTCTCCCTCTTGTAAAAGAGCCTGCTGGAAAGAAAGAAGGCTTAGTTCTAGGATTTCTTTAGCCTAGAGCCTCTTCTCTCTCATAGGACTTCATAATTTTGCAAATCAACCTTCACACCTCTTGCTGAATTTGGAAATACTGTAGCAAAAAACCTACAATTCCTTAAACACAAAAAATAAGCAAGAAAGAACACAGCTGCTATCTAACAGCTGGGCAGTTTTTCTAGAAAAAGGCATCCTTGTGTTTTTGGCCTTTCTTTAGCTATGGCAGAGTTTGCTGTATTAGGTGTGATCATCAAAAAATTTCCAAGATAGGATAGTTTATATACACCTTTGTGTCTGTATGTAGATAGAAATTAATGCAACTTATATTCAAAGGCTTTGAAGTCTGTCAAGTTACTATGTTGTTACAGAATGGAATTGAAAATATACAAATACAGTTTGTCTGAATTTCTCTAAATACCTGTCTCCTTGCCTCATTTAAATTGTTATATTGATTTTTAATCTTAATTAAGCTGTCAAAAATCAAAAAATCCCAGATTCTGCCTTTTTGATACGTGGAACATGTAGATTAAGCTCTTGGATGAAAACAGACATAAGACATTGTGAACATAGAAAAAAACATTAGTTTTCAGTATAGCATATCAAGTTTCATGGGAACATAGCAGCTTGGACATGAATGATATGCTGAAGAATCAGAAGAGCTGTTTAAGGTTGAGGTGCATATGTAATGCTCATCTTGAAGTCTATTTTTAAAAAAGGTTTCATTTGCCATTTAGTAATATATGTATATAAGACATGTACATCCAGTGTAGTTTCTTGAAAGCATTAATGTTTACCTATTCACAACCAAATTTTCTTCTTTATTAAAGTGCAAGTACCAGAAATTTGTATTTTTTTTTGATTTTTAACATATTTTGATATAACAGTTATCACATTTTTTTTTGAAGTTTCAGGAAGAATCTTTGGTGGATGACTCACTGCTTCAAGATGATGATGAAGAGGAAGAAGAGAATGAATCTCGTTCATGGAGAAGATGATTCAACTGATCGATGACAATGCTAGAGCTGCACCTGTGTTGCATTAGTATTACCTAATGTACTTCTGCATCTTTGTATTAAAAGGGGTTTTGTGATGAAGTTGGATTCAGATATAGATTAAAAAGCAGCTGGTCGGTTATACATTTTGAGAGATTGATGTTTGAGTTACATTTCAGTAAATGATTGCTAAAGACATCATACTAGGAACATATGCAATGTTTTTATTACATAGTTCTACAGAAAGTTACAGAATTCTTTGGGTTCTTTGTAATTTACTGAATTGGTCAAACACAAATGACCAAAAGTTGTTATAACATAGATAATTTTTGTTCTATTCCAGATACGGAATGAAAATTTGCATTTAAAATCTTTGTGAATGTTTTCAGAAATGAATAGATAACAGTACTAAACCGAAGTCTCTAAAGTTATGTATTCATAATATTGCATAGTAGTATGCTTAGGCTTTACTATGTACTAGCCTTTTGTTGGATTTGTGTACGTATTTTACCTATGGGTTTTAATGATAAAGTGTATGACTGCTTTGCATATAAGTCCTTATGACTTTAAGATGTTAAAAAAAT
>WBNO01025658.1:88828-124492 GCA_013400575.1 Peucedramus taeniatus | reverse complement strand
TTCAGTTTATTGTCCATATAGCTATAACAGTTCAAAAGTTTTGTCATGGCCACCATTGAGGCATAACATAGGCTTTATTTGCCTGTAGCTTTGAAGGATGCATCCAACAGTCAAAATAAGGATGATATTCCATTTGTAATAAAAGCTGAACTAGACTGTCAGAGCCTTCATAATCCCTAAAACTTTTCCTTGTGTTAGTTTTAGTCATCAGCCAGTCATAGGGAGAGAGAGTTGGGACTCCAACTTTATGTTTTTTCATGGTAGATTTCACACAGACCAACAAGCTGTTTCAATTCACCCTGTAACACATAAAAAATATTTTGGGTGAAAGAAATAATATTTTAAGCCAAGAACATCTTCCATTCAGTCATTTTTCCTACCCTCCTCTACCTTCTTTTCAAAAATATCTTCAAAATAATTTTTCTATTTTTACTGTCATTTCTGTCTCTGTTACTGTCATAGATACATATGCTGTATAAACTGATATTGTGTCTAGCATATGCATAACCATTTCTTTTTGTGCAGAAAACTCTGTCAACGACACTTGATACCTGTAGAATCAGGATGATTATGTTTTTGTTATAATTTTACCTTATTGTCTAACATGTATTCCAGAATATAGTATTTCTATGTTACTGATTTTTATGTTCTAATAGCATTTTCAACATGCTCTGTATCTATGATATGTGATGCAAATCTAACCACCAGACTCTTAAGGAAGGATTTTGTGCTGACTATTCCTTCTGAGATTTTTTAAAAATGTAAATATCATTTCTCTGTTCTTATAATTATTTTTTTTTTGATTGTTTGCAAATAATGTAGTGAACACTTCTGTCTTCCTACTTTCTTCTATGTCTTATTTTATCAGTTTGGCCATTTTGTGAAAAGTAAAATGACTTTTCCATGTTATTGAAGAAAAAAATATTGTACAGAGAAGTATTATTTTAATGAAGTCTCCTTACAGATGTTTCTGACAGGTTTCATAAATCTTCTGGCCTAGGAGCTATTTCTTTCAAAGAAAATATAACAGAAACACTTCTATTCAAAAGATTAGCAAAACAGGCAAAAACGCCCACTCAACTCTCTATTTATTTAGCAATGTAAAATGCTATTTATAGAAAAATGCAAATATTCTGGGATTAATCCACCACATTGCCCCACAAACAATGTGAGAAATTGCTAAATGGAAAGAAAAATGTGAAACATGCAAAAATTAATGGAAGCATTGTGGTGATTATGCAAATGTAAACATCATTAACCAGCCTAATTAGAGAAATATGTTATTTTTGGTTGCACAGAAATGTTTCACAGTTTGTTCCCAAAAGTTCAGAAATCACTTATCGCATACTTGATTTGTTCTAAAATACTGAACATAACTTTCATATACTTGACCTTATGACCTACTGGTTATTTGAGCTTTGAAGAAATAAGTTGCTCTGGAGAGGTAATGAATTTATTAAACTTTCATTTTGGATCACTGAATCACAAAATAAAGTGTCTACCAAAAATGAAAATGGAAAAAAAAAAGTTAATTTAGTGTCTCTTACTCTTGCAATTAAATATTGGGTACAAAAGTTCATTTCTTAGTTACATGATTTTATACAAGGAAGTCAAAAATTTCACATATAAATGGAGTATCTAGAATCATGGATTCAACATTTCTCTACAGGGAATTAGAGAATTTAATGAAACAGACAAAATGCAAAAAGTAAATCACAGCTTTTTATTGTGAGTTCAGGAATATCACTTGATAGAAGAAAAGAAGACAGACTTACTGCTTCAAATGGCAACAAAAATGCAGTAATATATGAAACTACATGAAACATTATTTTTAATAGAAACCAAGAATTCATCAAAAATATTCAAACCTTTAAAAAAATGGTTTAAAATCACTCATATGTGAGTAGAAAATGATATTTCACTCATCTCGACACTGTTATACAAGTACGATTTTTATTTTCAAGAGAATGTCATATTTTAGTTAGTTCAGATACTAATGTTACTGTCTTACATTAATTCTAGCTCACAATGTCTTCTGAAGGTAGTCCTCTCAACTAACCCTGACTTGGACATGATGTAAAAGAATACAAGTTTTATAACATTGTCTACAGATAATGCAGGAGTATCTAACAAAGAAATTTTTCAGTTCTGTATCATACAGTCCTTCTTTTTAGTGTTTGGAATATTTTTACTCTCTCTAAACAACACTATTGAGAATTAACACTTTAATCTATATATGCAGAAGAACCTTTTCAAAGTCTTCCTGTTTTTAAACTGAGCTGAGGCGTTTTGTTCAGTTTGAGGCCTCTCCACTTTCAACATCAAATCTACTTGAGAAATACCCTTATTTTGTCTCCAAAGTTACCCATGTGCTTATGTGGAATATCTATATATTTGTTAATTTTTCTATCTTTATTTAAACTTTTATTTTCTTTGCTGACTGATTCTGTGACAGAAAAGTTACTCCCAAGTTTATCACGACTTCATTTCTCAAGAATTAAATCCAAGTGTTTTAAATTTCTTGCTGTCATCAATAATATTCCCATTTCTTTTTCTTGTGATTTTACCTCAAAAACTTTATAAATAAATGAAGAATTCTGCCTGAAAAGTAAAATAGTGGACAGAGAATGGCAAAGCAGTAATATTTTGTGTCCATGACTGAACAAGGAAAGAGGATCTTAAGTATAAATTTTCATATCACTAAATATGAATTTGGATGCTGTACATTCTTTCTAGAAACACTTAATTGAGACAAATTGGACAAAGAGACAACAACTAGAAAGTAATAATCTCTAAGTTTGTTAATATCTCACAGGAAATTTTGACTGACAGTTAAACTGCCTTTTATTTTTTTTTATCCTTGGGTTGTTCTGTCACTTCTCTCTCTTATTACCCACCTACATCCTATTTCATTTTCCTATTTCTCTGGCACCTGTCTTACTGTGACTTGACTTCAAAAATGTATACTAAGTACTTAAACTGCACATGACGTGTTTAGGATTAGCAGTTGAAGTTTGATTCATTGTGGTGCTTTAGTTTTGCAATTGCAAAAGGCAGCTGTGAATCCTTGGCTTTCCTAGGAAATTCCAAGGTTCATCCTATGTCATATTCATTATACCATTCAGATTTTTAACTAACTTGCAGATTATATTGTTTCTTTTTGTCACATTTTATAAGGAGTCTAAAGCATCTATGCAGATGTCCAAATTTACCAAAGCTGGAATTTTTAAACAAGATAAATGAAAAAGCTGCTACTCTCTTCTCTGCCCTCAAATGCTTTTTAATTATTTGAACCAAACAATGAATAGGCTACAGCAAACCCATCAGTGTAGTAGTTTGCAGCAAATTCTTGGTGTTGATCCAGAGAAAATTATAATGGTCATAGAGGAAGGCAGAAACAGAAATTTTGTCAGGATATTTTGATTTTCTCTTCTCATAGGCATGTGTAACACAGGCCTCTCAGTGAAACCAGTGCAGTATTCCAACGTGCTTTAGGAGAGTAAGAAATTTTGTCCGGTGCAATGGGGAAGAAAACATTATGAATCACGATTACAAACAAATCATTTTGACTAAAAGAATTGGGACATCTGCCAAAAAATCTGAGTATGTAGATGACTTAACTAAGAAGTAGGTGAATTTCTTAGCATTTATATTCACAGGATTCCATCTTGTGGATCAGAAGTGGATCAGAAAGTTTGTGTCTTTTTTTACAGATCTCCTCAATGTGCTAATTTTTATACACAGTTTAGTCCAAAGCTGTAATCACACAATCCTGCAATTCACTAAAATCTTCATAATATGTTGCCTCTGCTACTGAAGAGAAATTAGATTACACTTCCAAGAATATTCTGGATAAAATAACATGCATGTATTCCTCAATGATCCGTCATTGCACATGAGCAAATAGTGGTCAGAAAATAGATATGTGTGTCTGCATACATTTAACAGATAAAGCTATAGTTACATACAATTCTAGATAGATTGTTGCAAACTAAAGATCTCTATGTGATAGAAACCCACCATACTTGAATAAATTATATTTTTATGATTGCATCTAAACATGTGATTTTATTATTAATAAAAAATTACTATCTCTTTCATGCTCTTAAAACATCTTCTTCTGCAATTTCTAAAGGAATCAATATTTCCATTGTGAATGTTTTTTTGTGAAACTTAGTTATCTCTATGGGGAAGATTTCAGTTTCTTCATGTTCCAAAACCAGTTGAATAAAATAAGCAGTACTTCAGCTATGTAGGATCAAACATTTAAATAAAACTGAAATAATTCAGGATTATTCAAAGATTTTTTCCTCAGTATTGAGAAGAAAAACTATTCAAAACCTGAAAAATTATAACAGGTATTATTCATTATGTTGATGCATTAATGATAAAGTTTATCAAAGCATACCAAGTTGCTTTGTTTTGCTTGTTAAAATTTTTCCTTTGATTCATCTTTCTTCCTTGCTTTTCTGCCTCATTCCAAACCGGCTTTTGATTTACTTGATTTTTTTTCTGCTGTTCAGACTTGCTAAAGTGCTTTTGTCAACAGTTCAGTGGTTGAGTGAAGCAAAGTGTTAGTTAATAGTGTGAAAGCTTGGTGTGCTGTCAGAAAAGGGCAGGCCATTAACTTGTGAAATTCTGCTTTCAATGTTCCACAGCCCTGGCAGAACAAATCTCACTGATGATTTGCCATTAAAGTTACAAATGGCATATGAATTTATGACACTTTGTAATTAAGAACCACACTTCTGCCTAGAGCAGTTAAGATGGCAGACTATGAAAGATGGTTTATAACACACACATACATTTAAAAAAATCAAACAACAAAAAAAAAAAAAAGAGTAAAAAAAGAAAGAAAAAACACAGCCACATTTAAGAAAGCTCCCTTTCACCAGAGGCAGTAGCCATGTCAAAGGGCTGCAATCTTAACTTCACAATCTGACCTTTAAATGATCAGATCAGTCAGTATCTAAGTACAACTGTGTTAATTACTATTACAGTTATATGAACAAGAATAGCTTGTCTTGAATGCAAAATAATAAACATTATCTGATTCCATGCCTGAGAACAAAAGCAAAGTGATACCTCTGAATTGCAATAGAGAGCCCTGAAATGACAGAGCTTTTAAATTATAAATATTATGTAATGATAGAGTATATTGCATGCTCTTTTTCTGTCTTAAAAAATGACAAATCTTTGGATCTGAAACTCTGTGAGCCAGTTGATCTCAATTCTGGTAACTTCAAAACATTTGTGTCACTTGTAATTTCTGTCATTACCTGAATTTGCCTTCTAACATCTACTAAACAGCTACAGGGTTATTTGGTACAAATGAGCAATGTTCACTTTAAAGCAACTTGCTGTGGACCTGCTGATAATGTTGTGGTTTTCCCTTTTCTGGTCTGTCAAATTCTCCCAATTTTTAGTTTCATACTAAAATAAACAAAGGTATGTAACCCTAAAACCCCTTCATTTCTATAGTACAGGTTGATTTTGAAATACTACGTCAGCAGTTCTGACTACAGCCATAATTTTAATTTTCTCTTTTTACTGTTGTTGTCTTTAGATTTGAAAATTCCTAGTATGTCCATCTCCTGTTTAGGAGCTATGACCATGGTATTCTATTATAAATAAAAGGTGGGTTAAATTATTCATACTGATCATAATCTTTTTTTGTCATTTCTCACATTTACTCTTCTTTAAAGCTCCTGCTCCACCTCTTGCACCTTCTTAAAACGATACAGTAAATTCTTCAGGAAGGAACTATGGAGTTTTTGTGGCAAAGATGGACAATTATTTTTAGATTCCTAAGTCTCTCAGAGTACATAAATTCTGAAATTCTGTAGGTATTAAAACAAGCAAGTGTGAAAGTTGCATTTATGAAGTAACAAATTTAAGGCTTCAACTTGCAAGGAAACCAAATGACAAAAATTCTATTTAATCCAAAATTGAAGGAGACAGATTTTTTTTTCAGTATGTACTATGCATGGAAAGACACACAACAAATAATTTGCTGGAATCAGAGGAATTTTGCAATTAAACATTGTGGAAGTACTTTCAAATATAAGGATCTGCACAGTCATAAAATTTGCAGACAAAACTGAACCTTTGTCTTAAGACTCATAGCAAGAAAAAACTTGTCAGTGTTGAACATTAAATAAATGGCGAAGACTAGGAAGAATTTAAACCTAAAACTCTAGTGAGGATTTTGTTGTTGTTGTTGTTATTATTTTTGTTGTTGTTGTCACTGTAGTTTTTTTAATAATTAAAATATAAGTACACTCAACTGTAAACTTTTTAATTGTAAGAACAATTTCCAAAACATGGCCAATATTTATGGCCAATGTCAACTACAAAGTTCATTAACAAACTGTTCTTTAGCATTAAAGTATAGAACTAGCACAGGAAGTCACCAATATAGTCTCCAGATCTGTACAGCTGGAACTGAGGGTGGCATCATTTATATGTTACATTCACCCTTTTTTTATATTCTAACTTGTAATTCTGTATTAGAGATGGTAAAATTAACTGATCAGCTCAAGATTAGAAAATATCTAGAAACATTTATATAGAAGACAACTACTTCACATTCTAAACACAGAAGTATAGTGAGTGACTTTAATACAAACATACACACTTATGTTCTGCAACCACAGATTTCAAACATGTAAGGGATTTTCAGTTAGAGTAGCTGGGTAAAATTTGATGTCCTACTACAACACTTTTGTCAATCTCTTTAATCCTAGGAGACTCGGGGAAATGAGAGACATTGAAAAAAACCTATCAACTGAGTTTCTCTTAAAAAATATTGTGTTATTGAATAACATGAAGATAGCCATGACTTGAGACTCCTTTCTGATCATTGCTGTGCTACCATCTCAGTATCATTTATAATTTAAACTGATTTTTAAGTGCATAACATCTCTGCTTTTTGGTAACATCTGGCATTTGAAATGAAAAATTACTGCAGACTGGACCCAGATGGGTAAGGATCAAGTTAAATGGCCTGGAAGCTTGATTTATATTAACACTTATGTTGTCACCATAATTTCAAAGATACATTTTTGTGTTTCAAAAGACCTGGCAGCTTTACAATGCGGTACAACTAGTCTACTTTGGATTGGCATTTAGCAATCCTAAAGATGGATCTGAAGTCTTGTTTTGTTAACAAAAATTTGTTGTTGCCTGTTGATTATTTGAGAGAAACTGGGGAAAAAAAATCATTTTTCCCCATGTGTAGCCAACTCATTATTATTATTATACTGAAGAGTGTTCAGAATCCTTGCTCTTATTGACAGCAAGATGAGTGGGGCAGTTAATGCTCTTGTGGAAAGGGATGTCATCCAGAGGGATCTTGACAGGCTTGAGAGTGTGAGCCTTGTGAAAACAAACAAGGCCAAGTGCAATGTCCTGCACTTGGGTCGAGGCAATCACCAGTATCTACAGACACTGAGTAATGAATGCACTGAGAGCAGTCCTGTGGAGGACTTTGGGATATTGGTAGATGAAATATTAGATATGAACCAACAATGTGAGATTGTGGCCCAGAAAGTCAGTTGTATCCTCGGCTGAATCAAAGGAAGTGTGGCCAGCAGGCCAAGGGAGGTTATTCCGACATTTTATTTCACTCTTGTGAGACCTCATGTGGAGTACTGCATCCAGCTTTGGTGATCTCAGCATAAGAAATTCAGACATTACAACCATTATTGGTCCAAAAGAGGTTCAATAAAAACTATCAGAGGGCTGAAACACTACCTGTGAAGAAATGTTGAGGGATTTGGAGAAGAAAAGCCTTGTGGAGACCTTATTGAAGCCTTATAATACTTAAAGGGAGTGTGAGAAACTGGAGAAAATGATTATTGGCTCAAAACAACTGGAGTGTGTGTGGGGAGAGCAGAGCAAATTCTATGGAAAGTGTGCACTGTCCCATACCCCTGGAGCCTCCAGTGCAGCCCAGAATGGCTGTCAGTCACTGGCACACCTGAAGCTCCACCTGGAGGGGTTCACCTGGGAGACCAAAGCAGATAAAAGCAGTTGCACAAGAACACTCATGCTCATAGCCCATTGCTTTGGATTTTATAGTAGCTATTTAATATAGTATATAAAAACCTAAGCCCCTTTAAGAAGCTCATTGAGTAAGAGCAGGCTTTTACAGGGGGCTCATTAAAAGACTGAGAGAGACTTTTTGCCAGGGTGTGTGGTGATAGGGCAAGGGGAACAGTTTAAACTACAAAATATGAAAGAAGAATATTTTTATGATGTGAGTGGTGAGACACTGGAACATGTGGCCCAGAGTAGTGATTGAGCCCATCCCTGGAAATACTCAAGGTCAGGTAGGGCAGGTATTTGAGCCACCTGATCTAGTGTGTGTCCTTGCCTGTGACAAGGGATTATTCCTAGATGATCTTTAAGGGTCCCTTCTGACCAGAACCATTCTATGATTTTTATGATCTTTTATACACTGTGACAAAAAATAAAAATTCACTGTGACAATTTCTGTTGTTTTGAATGCTGTTCTCATTTAAGTACTAGCCTTTCTTAAGCAAGTTTTGATTCCCTTCTCTCACACAGACGTTTTTCAATTTAGTTCTGTCTATTCATCCAAAAGATTGGTGAAACACTAGCCTAAATAATTTGACATTACAATATCCATTAACTTCCCTATAGCAGCATGTCACTCACAGATGCCATTTTTGTAATGCTGTCCTTACCTTTTATCAAAGCTATTTCCTGTATTATGAAAGCTCCAGTAACCTGATAACAAGTAAGTAGCTGTGAAATAAAATGGAAACTCTGAGAGTGATTTTAAATATATTTAACAAGAATGGTTCAAGTTTCTTACACTGAATTGCCATCAAAATTAGTAATGTTGCTATGTGGGTGTAAGTACAGTGAGCTCTGCATCAAGTCACAGATGACACACTGGACCAGGCTCCCCAGGGAAGTGGTCACAAAGCCTTGGTCACAGACAGGGTTCAAGAGGAGTTTGGACAATGCTCTCACACACATGGTGTAACTCCTGGTAGTGGTGCCCTGGGAGTTGGACAGGGTGATCCATGTGGGTCCCTTCCAATTTACTTATTCTGTGAAGTCAGAGATCTGTAGCATCCAATCCTGGAAGAACAAACAGCTTACTGAACTTAAATGTCGCTATTCCTCAATTCCACTTATGTTACAGTCAAACACAAAGATAACTATGGACTGGAACGAAATGCACAAATCTTGATCTCAGGAGCAGTGATACTACAAGCCATCATTTTCTTTATAATCATGTTCCAATTATTCATCATGCTTTCTGTTTACAGCATTTTGTGGCCTTATTTCTAACTTCAATTTGTCAAACTTCAGTTTTATGCGTTTTGTGTCGCTAAATCTTCCTGTTTAAGTGTGGGATATCTCTACCCATGGCAACTTTTATATTGTAATTGGGTCACAACACCTTTTATTCTTCACTTGGTTTCTTAGGATTACCTACGAAGAATTAATACATTTCATTTCTTGCTGTGCAAATGTTTTTTCTAGCCCTCACATATTTTAGCTTTGGCAGGGATTTTTCTGTCTTCTAGGTGTCTGTCTCCTCTTAAAAAGACAATAACAAAATTGAATAAAATATTCCAGCATGAGTATCACCAGTTTTACATGTCATGCTCTCATTCTTTTTTCTTGATCTAACATTGAACTCCAACATTATACCTCTGTTATTGATTTTGACTTCTTAAGAAAGGTTTTGAAATTCCACTTCTACTTTAAAAATAATGTAGTTATTGTCTAAATTTTTGTGCATGTGTACATGCAATCTTGTGTGCACTGGAACATTTGAAGGGTGAGAGAATAAAGTTAAAATTGCTTTTGACAGAACATCTATTTTATTTGAAAATATCCCTCACCAAGCATACATAATGCATTCTGTAATTGCCTTTTACATGTTGATTTCCACTTTAGCAGCTGGAATCAGTTAATAACTCCCATTTTATTCAATTTGTTATTAAAGCAGTGCCCTGAAATTAATTGTTCCCGCTTCATTCTTCCGAAGTCATGATGCACTGTGTGAAAAAGCTCTTTTTTCTTGTTTCAGTTGTTCTTTTCAGGATTCTCAGGAGAATTTTGTCTACTTTTACAAGTGACACAGATATGACTTGTAGTTTAAGCCCATCACCAGCTGTTTGTTTGAGGTTTAGCACTGATATGTTTGTGAGAATGCAAAGCATTTGAAAAGATTTTAAAAAATGAAAGTGCTGCAGGCTTTCTACCTTGTTTTTCTGTGCTGCTTTCTGTTTGTGATTGTGTGTTTGTATCCTAGGAAACCACTGGAGGTGGAATTTGTGAACTAAGATCCCATGGTTATATTAAACATTAAAAAGATTTCAGATTTGAAAAGTTTGTTAGGAAATTAGGTAATGCCAGTATGAAAAAAAATCATTTTGTATGAAAAAAATATAATTCTGATGGCTGTGCAAAAAGATTATTTAAATAAGTGAGCCAAAGTACTGGAAAATATAAATAAATAAACGATGACTTCGTCAAAATATTTAGAACAAAGTTTCAGTCAATAAAGTTCCTTTAAAAATCCAGGGCATGATTCTCATCTCTATTTGCTGTTTTAGTACCATGTTGGGGAACCTCAGATTGTGAGCCCCACATAGTGCGTATAAAGAGAGAATAACTAGAATTTGTAAAAATAGGATTTGATATGAATTAATAAAAGTAATTTCCAGGTAACTTGAACTGATTACTATATTTTAACACTCAAGTTAAACTTATGGTCCTAATATGTGAAAGGTATTTAACTGTTGTATGTGAATCACATCTAAAATAACAAAGCACAGGAAACTAAATAAGGCACTTCAGTAATGACATGATTTGACTCTTGCTACAAAGAGGGATTCTGTGCCCTACTGAGAGAATCATGAACACAGTATGACTGGGTCTCATTACATCAACACAATTTAACATAATATAAAACCCCACAGAGCAGAAATAATAAGATGGAGAGGGAATGGGAAGGATGAACATTAAATACTTTCTACTTTAAAAAGGAGATCTTGAGGTACACCATAATTAGTACTTTCTTAACCCACGTACAAAGTGCAGAGAGATCTACAGATAAAAATTCCATGTATTACTCTATTTTTTGCTGTTTTTTTTTAATAATTTTATTAACAACAAAAGGACAGAAAAGTAATTTAACATTACAGATAGGTCACAACAAAACTTGTCAATTTGAATTGTAAATTATTTGTAAAGAGCTTGCATGAAGAATGTTTAGTAAGGCTGTATATGACATGAAAGGGACTCAGAGAAAGTAAATACATCCATTCTATTGTAACCATATAAAATGTCATTGTAAGCCTCTCTCTGCATTTTAATTAGTCCCAAACCTAGTTTTGACAACATTCATTAGACATACAATATTGAATCACAGAAGACTACTAAAGTTGATGTTTGGAGTGTAGGAACAGTTGAAATAATTGAGTTAAGGTATTGCCCGATATTGCCATCAGTGAGAGACGTGGCTCTACTCACCTGTGGCTCTTACCAACAGAAATGTTTGGCTCTCAAAAGAGTGTACTTGTTCTAGTTAAAGTGTGCCTCCTCTTTTAGGTATAGCAAATGATTCTTCTGTACCTCTTCTAAAAATGATAATTCAAATTCTATGGCCCATGCAACATTTGAGTGTATACATAATGTGTATACATATATGTTTAATGTAGGTCTTCATATTGTTAGCTATGTTTGTGGAAAAGAATGGTGAAACCAGCCTTTCATTGCATAATCTAAAAAAATAGGAATTCCTTTCTCCAAAACAAATTGATAAAGCAGCCCTCCAGAAAATTAACGATTGCACTGGTGAAAGCTAGAAGAGCATATCTATTTTTTCCCAAATAAAAATATTTACTTTGTTTATCACTTATGTATGCCTTCAGTGTGGTTTCCTTCAGATATATTTTTTTAATAATACTTGATAAAATAAGGGAAATAACTAAGTATTGGGGTTCTTTTTCTGTCTAGCTTTATCTTTTTAGCACTAGAGAGCAACATCATGGACTTTAGGGTGCTTTTAACAAACCCATGAGGTAAGAGGAAGTTGCAGGTTTGAGGATACCTGAAATCCAAACATCTCTAATTTTGCCAGTTTAAGTACAGCATATGATTTGTTTAAAAAGACATTTGAAATGCTAATTCTACAGCATGTTATTGGCTTATTTTCTAAGAACTATAATCCTTCTTAAGTTCCTTCTAAGCATAAGGGTGTTCAGTCTTCTAAACATAAGGTTTTCAATTTTGAGAATTTATGAAAATTTTATGCTATACAGAGGTGTTAATTTTGTTAAAGAGAGGGACTGAAAGCTACATTTTTAATTTTTCTTTTTATTGATTCTGTCATTTGGTTCAAAGTCAAACTTGCAAACCTATACCTTTGTTGGTATTTTTACAGTAGAGCCTGATTTGATTTGTGAAACTGAATTTATGTGTCTCTGTTGAGCAGAAGTTAGTCTTATTTTTGAAAACTCATCAGTAGCCACAGATTTCTCATAATGCTTCATAGACAGCAGATTCTTCTTCCTTGGACACTGTGAAGAATTGTGCTTCAACACTGTGTTTGGTGTTGCAGTTTATCCACCTCATTGAAGAATGGTCTTAAGCAAATGTGCAGACATAATCTTATCTCCACAGTAACCTTCATCACTGTGTAACACTCATATAAATTGGTCTTTGGGGAATTCTGAGAATCAGCACTTAAAGTTTTCTGTGTTTGAACTCTCTTCCTGTCTAGGATAGGAAAGAAAACTATGCATAGAAAAGAACAAAAATTACAGCTAATATAAATTTCGTTTTTCTTTTTTCTTGAAATGACACAAAGAACAGATAACAAGTACCTATTACACACATGGTTTGAAAGAAAATGGATAAACCTTTCCTGTGCAACAATTTTTTCAAGGGCTTAACTCTTTTGTTTCACCCACCTCATTTCTATAAATCTGATTTTTGTGTTGAATGCAGTATATTGGATTGAGGATAATCTCGTTTTACATCCATAGGTTTTGACAGTTCATTCATAAGGTACATTTTTTGTTGTGGGAACTCAGATAGAATGCTCCTTTTTTTGGGTTTTGATATAACCTGATTCCTTGGGAAACTTACATTAGAGGAGAAATAACTGCATAAATTGATAGCTAGTACTTTTTTTTCTTGAGAAATAGTAACAAAACTGTTTCTTAACAAGGCTTCTTTAGTGCTCAAAAGTAATACAGCTCTGTTTCCTCTTCAGGTAACTCTCAAGCTATTTGTGTTCAAATGAGAAACTATTGCAGAAAGCAATTTGGAAGTGAGAACTGGTTCTGTGATAAGGGAACTGGGTTAATCCTATTTATAGAATAACTTGAAGAACTACAGCAAAAAATCTTCCAGGTCTTCAGGTTCTGAAGCAGTTTGAGTAACCACTTGTTCCATAAAGGAACAGATGATGAAAGGCTACAATATATTGATGTAGGCTACAAAAAACTGAAGTAATGAACTAAAGAAATCTATCTAAATACCTTAAAAATTATTTCCATTTAGCAATAGGTCAGAGTTGAGTCTATATGCAAAAACATTAAAGCAAAGCAGACTTTAGTCTGTTGCAAAGATGCCATATCTCTTACACACAAAATCAATTTATTTCTTTTATTCCCTGCCCTGCCACCTTTAGATAGGTTGTGAGTTTTTCCTGCCATGATTTTTTTTAGCAAAAATAAATCACTTTATTTAATGTTTTATGGCTTTAAAGCCTGTTCTCTTTAAACCTCTCTTACACTTTCAATTAATAAGACTGAATTTAAAATTCAGGTTGCATATCCTACCTTACACAGTCTTCTGTAGGCCTAGCTAGAGCTTAATTTTCTTTAGCTTATTATTCAGGTGATGGAGTTTCAATTCGAGAAAAATTTAAATAATAAATTTTAAAATATGATGTGGAACATATTTTCTAATTTCTTTTTTAAATTTTTGCACAGAAGGAAGTCCTTTTGCCATCAACCCTGCTTTACAAGACCTAAGATTTTATAATTCAACATTTCAAATTGCTACAATAACACTCATTTCTAATCTTCAGTCTTCTAAGTTTCTTTTTTAATGCCCTCAACTTCCTATTGACTATTCCCACCCAACCCAACTATCTCTAAACAAGCTTATAAAAGGAAATTCTTACATCAAGATGATGCAATACTTTGTTATTGATGCAATTTATGGGGTAACTTGTCTTACAAACAGAACCACGCACACCACGCTCTATCGGAGCCTGTATTTTCTTTTATGTACTTGTATAACTTCCAAGACTCCTGGTCCAGAAAGATAAAGGGTCCTTCTTTATTTTACTTAAAATTCTGCGTATTTTTTAAGAATTTTATTCATGCCTTTTTTTTTTTTTTTTGGCTTATCATACAGCCTATTTCTCTTCCTTTTCCAATCTCTCTCTTTTTCTCTTTTTATCCCTATCTCTACCTGCTGTTCTTTAGTCAATTGACTCTTTTCCTTATTCCCTAAAAAAATGCACAGCTTTGTGTGTTACTGCATTGTTTCAGATATCCTAATTTCTCTTCTTTAGTGAAATTTTCTTGTACTGGTTTCAATTGGGATAAAATCCATTTTCCTGTTAGTAGCTGGTACAGGACTGTGTTTTGGATTTAATATGAGAATAATGTTTATAACACACTGCTGGTTTAGCTGTTGCTAAATAGAGCTTACTCTAAATTGAGGGCTTTCAGTGTCTCATGCTCTGCCAGTGAGGAGGTGCACAAAAAACTGTGAGGGAGCATGGCCAGGACAAAGAACCTGAACTAATCAAAGAGATATTCCATAACATAGAATGCCATTCCCAGTATACACATACTCAGAAGTGGATCAGTCTCTGCTTGGGGACAGACTGGGAATTGGTCAATGAGTGGTGATCAATTCTAAAGTACATTATTTTTTTCTTTTAGATTTCAACTCCCTTTCTTCCTTTCCTTTTTAATATAATTATTACAGTTATTATCATTAGTAGTTGTAGCAATTTTTTTATTATTACTACTATCATTAACAATGACATTATTGTTATGAACAATATAATAGCTACTGTTATTGTTACTGTTATTGTCATTATTTTAACTTTGTTTCAGTTATTATACTGTTCTTATCTCAACTGACAAGTTTAATTTTTTTTCTTTCCTGACTATCCTTTGCATCCTACTGGGCAGATGGGAGGGGAAGTGAATGAGCAGCTGCATGGCTTTGAGTTGCCAGTGGAGCAACTAAACCAAGTTCAACTTAACTGATAGTCACATCCTCTTCTTTAGAAGAATGATAGTCACATCCTCTTCTTTAGAAGAAATTTCTTTATTACATAATCAAAGCTTTCTCATGAACCCTTCAAAAAGTTGCTGAGCTAGTAGAGAGCTTCTGCTGTGTGCTCATAGGGCAAAAAACATTTTACCCTCTGTTGTGTTAAGTATGTGAAAGTAATTATTGATAACCTAAGTTCACTCTAGTGAATGCTTAAATAAAAAGAAATTGGCCAACAGAGACCTTTTAAAAATAATCTGCAAATGAAAACACTAATGTATTTGCTACTAGCAACAGGCCTCAGAGAGAATTTTTTTAACACTAGAAGTTTAATGAGTATCTTGTTCTAAGAAAGTGCTGTGGAGTGATGCCTTTAAATTTGCTTTATAATCAGTCAGAGCACATTTGAAGAGGATTTAATTTGCAAGGTTTAGCCATCAATCTTGGCTTAAATCTGGAATCTCTGGTGGGTTGGTCATTTCTCCAACAAAGATTTTCAGCACCAGCTGTTCAACCTTTGCCAAAGCTCTGTAAATTGATTGATCTGTCCCCATTCACACCCTTAGGACATAGTTGGTCTATTGGCCCCTATAATCCTGACTGACAGTGTGGATTAAAGCATGCTCAGCATCTGAATTAATTTATACTTGTGAATGTATTCTGAAAGCATGTTTTAAAATTTTAAATATTTTTTTTATTAGCCTTGTGTAATACAAGTGTACTCTGCAAACAATCATGTAATTAACTTATCCATATGTAAAGAAGTTTATATAACTAACAGCATAGACTGGATACAAACATAATTTACAGCCCTAAATTCAGCTGAACCCAGTGAAAGGAATCCTAGTGGGCAGAGGAAAGAAAGAAATATCTAAGAAACTAAAGTTATTCTTAATCACCAAGTGCTCATCATGATGAAATTGGAAAAATGCCCTTCTCAGTTTATTCTCTTGGATTTTTAATAATTGATTGCATTAAGTTATATAGCAAATACTAGAATAATTTCTTAATCAACATTGAAATAAATCTACATATGTTTAGATGCAGCATTAACATATTTACTGTCTCTCATACTCCCTGTGCATAAGAAATGAAAAGACACATTTTTACCTTAAACCACTATACTTATCAGTAAGTGATAAGAGAGTGAAAATTTAAAATAATGATCCTGTCTTTTCCAACTTATTATCAGTAAAAGTATGGAAAGATTAAGATAATGCTCAATAGAATGGGTAATCATTAACAAGTCACATGTTCCTTCTGCCACTGTTTGAAGGTGAAACAAATTCAACAGAAATATCTTTTCCTGAGTCAATGTGTGTACACCCTATTTATGGCTGGTCCCCAAAAAAACAGATCATGGGTATATTTTAAAACGTGAGTTCAAACACTTGAGTTCAAACCCTGTACTCCTTCTTCAAGAAAGTTTCTTGATGTCAGAAGAAGTTTTTACCTTAACAAATGAGGAATAAAATGGCTCCTGATGAAAAGAAGTATGAAAACTAGTATGAGATTAAATGATATTACCAAAAGAAGTCATTTATTTTAGTCTTGTTACTAAACAGGTTAGGGTTTTGTTCTGTTTTGTTTTGTTTTGCATGCTATCTCTTTTAAACTGGGTCTTCACAAAGGAGAAACATTACATTTTTTGGTAGAAAGGTTTCAGATGTAAAAATTTTGTCATTTCTTGGTTTACAAGCAAACATTTTGTTCAGAAGTTTTTAGGAGAGCCAAGACTTTTTGCTTTCAGGTTAATTTCTTCTGGGAAAATGTGGCAGTAAGCAGATGATTTATGACTTGGTTTCACACAAGTGGCCAACCCATCATGCACTGGAAATAGAGCAAATGTAGGAATTAAAATATTTACAATAAAGACCTCTGCAGATCCATTATTGTTGATATAATTTACCATCACAAAAATTCAATCCTCAAAGTAAAAAAAAAAAACACATTGAGCAACTTGGAAATCCTGAATTACATTAAAAAAATAATGCATTTTCTTACTGTTTAACCTTTTTCTTCCCAATAAACTACCTATTTAGTTAGGAATCCTACATTCTTGGTAGTACAAAAAATTTTACTGAGTGAAGGACCTTTTTCACGTTCCTAAAGCTTTTATTTGAAGTCATTATCAAAGTTAGTAAAAAGACCAGAATTATTTCCCATTGTTATAATCTGTGTGTTAACTGTCATCTACACAAGAGAATTTTACCAATGAGCTGTGTCACAGACCACCATGATTTTTGAGAATGCTTTCATATGAGAGGATTACCCTGAATGTTGTTCCAGGTCATCCTTCTTAAATAGAATTTCCAGTTTCAGAAAAAGTTATTTCTGTAACATGATCTTTTATGTTTTTTTTTCTTTTAATGAATATATATAATGAAAAATAGCAACAGTGTTTTCAATCTCTCTGAAAAAAAATTTTACATTATATATAATTTTTGGTTTCTAAAAAAACCGCATAAACTCCCAAAACTTTTTGAAGAACTGACCGTTCAGCATAGCAGAAATAAAGGAACAACATATTAGGGAAAATATAGAATATTTAACTATTAGAATACTTAATCGAAAGTTATCTTTTACTTAATTAGTCCTTTAATTTTGCATAATGTATAATGATTTTTTTAAAGCTATACTTTTATATTTACCTTATATTACAAAAGGTTACATTTTTACATGTAGATATGACATTCCTGAATTGGTGGATTTAATCTTCTTAAACTCTGCCTTATTTTCTTGAACAATGTAAACTTCTAGAATTTTGAGATTTAAGGAATCAAAATCAGATTTCTAAAGTTTACTTTTAGGCAATTATTTATAGCTAGTTTTATATTCATGGAGTTTAATTTACTTTGTCTGTGACTAGTTTGACCAGCTGAACATTTTTTTCTTATTACAACAAAGGCAGAGATGTTAAATTTTTTATGTATTCGAGCATACATACATACATACACAGATACATGCATTATAAATAAAAAAAAAATAAAATTCAGCAGCTAAAGAAAAAATCTTATGGCCTTTTTAAAAATTATTTTAAACATTTGTCCAAATATGTACTAAACAAAGAAATTAAGATACCAATTATATTCAGTAGATTTATTTATTTTTATGACCTAGGAAATATATTTTTTTTTTTTTACTCAGATAGCTGAGATGATAGAAAAAAATGGGGTAAACGCTAACAACACTTTATTGCACACAGGTATGTTCCATTGCTACTGGCATGAATAGCCAATTGCAGCAACATTAAAGTCTTCCCTCTTTTTAGGAAATTAAAGTTACTGAAAAGTGGAGTTCTAACCAAAATCTTTGAAGGACAAACTGGAGAGCAGCTGCTTCGAGATCCTCTCAGATTTCTGCCATCCCGTAAAATATTTGTGCTATCCCCATATATATTGTAATTGCATATCAGAGATCTTTGAGGGAAAACATTTTCATATCCCTTTTCTTTTTACACTAAAGCTTCTCATTTCCCTTTCCTTATAGGAATAAATCCTTGAAACAGCAGATATTGCCTTAATCTATTATGCTTGTTTTCATGCAAAAGGGAAAAGGAGTATCAAGAGGGGAAAGGAATAACTTTAATTAAGGCCGATGTTTTTCAAAGTTGACTAAACAGAAAATTTTGTCTTAAAGAATCTGTAACTGTTAAAAAGTAGATTTAAAGTCTCAGATTCTTAGGTTAAAATATATTCCATCATATGAGTTATTATGGTAGACTGAAGTGCAACCTGAATTGATGATTGTACTGTCAAAATATATCTCTTATTCAAAGATTGCTTTTGAAACAGGAGTTTCATTAGGCACTCTTTGTTCTACAATTATAGTTTCTTCAGTTTTTCTACATGGTCATGAGCATAAGATCAACGCCCACAGGAGGAAAAAAATACTTATAACTAGAGCTGAGCTGTTGGGTGAAATGGGTACTGATTACACTTGCAAACTGATGCACAAGACATCTGAATTAATATCTACATGTTAGGTATATAAATAATGTTTATTTTATGAAACACTTCATCCTGAAGGTAAATATGTGGATTTAGTTTGAGGTCATTGTCTTTGCTTTGAAATGAGTATGTAGATGCATTCAGAATTCCATTCCAAATATGAAAAGAAACTGACCATTAAAACTATGGTCTCACATATTTAATTGCAAGGTTATACTTAATTTGTTCTAGCATATGCAGCTGTTCCAACAGTATTTCAAAAAGTAGGTCTTTCACTTGGGTGCTTCAGAATCTCTAAATATATCCACACCGTCTTAGAAAGAATCACCTTAAATGCCTCTCCATATAATTGAATTGCTTCTAAGGAAAGCAAGGTCTTACGTACATTTTTTAAAAATTGCTTTAAAATAAATAATTGTGATGATATATTCAACATTAGATATTTTCAAGTAGAAAACCACCACAATTTCACTTTTCTAAGCATCACTGCATTCCTCCTGTCATGGCAAAGCTTTGGTTTCTACCCTGGAAAAATAGACGTCCTAAAAATATTGTTACACTATTTTCACTGCAATGAGGAAAGGAAAGATGATGCAAGTATCAATTTCTTATCCAAACTTTCAGGTCCTCTCCTGTCTTTGTAATAGACAAGTCTTTCCTGTGTAAGGTAGATTCTTCATGTTTTAGAGACTATTCATCTGGTGGGAAATAGGGAACAATACTACAGATATGCATAAGGTTGTAAAATTGCACCTGTAAGTGAAGAATGGTAGGAGCCAGGAAAGAGGCAAGGAAATGGCATTCAAAGAAGAAAAGATCAGCCAATGTTAATTAATGATAAAGTGACGAGCAAATGCAGGCATCAGTACCTTTACAGAAAATGTTCAATGAGCACAGGAACAACACAGAAACACTACATTCAAAGAAGTAATAAAGGTAGACCTCTGCTGAACTTGCAAATGAAGAGATGCAGAAAGATAAAACATGGCTTCTACATTTACAGTTGAAGCAAAGCTTAAGCTAAAGTCAATTCCATCCTCATGCAAAAAAAGCAGAAGAACTCTTGACAACGGACTCAGAAAAAGGTGAGGCGGTCATATCGCCTTTAGTGGAAATGTTGTTCTGAAATGTTCCTGGTTCACATTGCCTAGTGGCAGAGTCTAAAGGATTGCACTACTATCCATGAAATAGGAAGATTAATTTAGGGATAATGCAGCAAACTGGATACACACAGGTCCATGGGAGTAGATAGCAGGGGCACCAAGGGAACAATGCAATTTCTACTTGACTACTCCCTGTCATCTCTGAGAGATCATGGTAGAGTTTCCCAAAAGCAAGAAAAGAAATGTTATGCCCATTTTCCAGAGATAGCAAGAAAATAACTCTGGCTTAGACTTTTTAAAACTGATCTCCCATAATTTTGGTATGAGGAAATTTGGAAATAGTGACAAAAAATGCTTGCACTAGAACAAGTAAATAGTGTATTACATAATTACTTCTGGCCATTCACAAGATTAGTTAGATACTGCAATAATGTTTTCCTCTATTAACTGAAACCTAAACTCATCAGTTTGGGTATGTCACACATTAGTGAACTCAGAGCTCTCTTACCTGCTCTTTAAGCTGAAAAATAATTGAACTCTGAAATGAAATGCTGTTTCACTGTGGTGTAAGTTAATTTTTTTTCTTGTTAATTTCAAGATACTCCTTAGGGAAACACTAAAAAGTGTTAAAGTTTTACTATAATCCCACAGTTTGGGTTTTTTTCTGATGAATTGTAAGTTTGCAGCTGATACCGAAACCATTCAAGTGGGACAGCAAGAAGGGCAAAAATAAGAGCTTCTAGAAGCACATAAGTAGCAAAAGGTAGACTAGGAAAATGTGAGCCTGCTGCTGAACATGGTAAGAGCCTTAGCAACACTGGACAAAGAAAAGGATCAGGTATTGAATTCCCTTTTTGCCCCTAACTTTACCAGTATTAGTAGGAAGACATAGTCTTGGTAGAAGAGGATCAGTTCAGGAAATATTCAAGCTGAGTAGTCTTACATAAGTCTGTGGCTCTTGATGAGATGCAGCCACGAGCACCAAGGGAAGCGTGTGATGTTATTGCAAGGCCACATTCCATAACCCCAGATTGGCCATGGCCACGGAGGTGTGCCTGAGGACCAAAGAAAAGCAAAAGTTACTCCTGGCTTCAAGAAAGGCAAGAAAGAGGACCCAGGAAGCTACAGTTCTGTCAGCCACAGCTCAATACCTGGGAAGGTGATGGAGCAGCTAATTCTGGAAACCACTTCCAGGCACATGAAAGACAAGAAGGTGATGAGGAGTAGTTGACATGCACTCCTGAAGATAAAGACTTGCTTGATCAACCTGATAAACATCAGTGATTGAATTATTAGCTTGGTAGACAAGGAAAAAGCAGTGGATATTTTCTGCCTGGACTTCAGGAAGGCTTTTAACACCGTCTCCTGAGTATCAGATATTAATATAACAGAGTGATATTTTATTGTGAAAGTTATTTACTTTTCTTCTCAAATATTCGGGACTTTTTCCTGATATTATTTTTATTACTTATAATACTTTTGAACCTTCTGACATTTATGACAGTGCATGATTTTAGACGTAAATTGCAATGAAGATTTGATGACAGCTTATTTAGATATTATTATAGATACTATTATTTATTTATTTTTAATCTAGTATTATTTATTTATTTATCACAGTCAGTTATGAGGGAAAAAAGAATTCTATTCTATATCATACAATATATGATATATATTATATATCATATATATCATATAGATCATATATTATATATATTATGTTGATATAATATATATATCAATATATATATATAAATTGACAGTCTAATTTTTTTCAAGAAAAGTCACTTACCTGTGAAAATATATTTCTTATTCTTTTGATCTCAAAGAATTTTCCAAAATATGAAAACAGTGCGAAAATTTAAAACTTAACAACAATCTGAGCATGTATTCCTTTAATTAAAAAAAAAAAAAAAGACAGTTTTCAAAGTTTCTTTATCTTCCTTTACTTTTGTTGTTCCAAAAGCAGATGTATCTGTATGGCTGATCAACATAGTCAACAGTTAACTGATCCACCTGAAAAAATAACATTTTTGCTTTCTTTCCTGAGTTAGTTTTCAAATGATTCCCTGATCCAATGCTAAATATGACATGGTCGAGCAAAATAAGGGATTGTAAGAGGAATTGAATTCCCTTGGAATGGAAAATAAGGATAAGAGATGTTTAAAACAGCTGAAGCCATAATTTCAAAATAATCTGGAGAACACAGCAGAGACAGTACCATGCACTATTGCCTCAATTAGAATAAAGTGTAGAAAGATCAATTGTGCAGACAATGTGATCTGATACTAAGCAGAGACCTTTGATTGCTAATCTGGAATTTTACTCTACTGAGATCAAAAATCTTTAGGTTTTACTTATGCAGCAAATACCCACGCACATTCTTCTTTATGGAGTGCTATATATGATGCCCTAGTTTGGCAAAGTGATCAGTGTTTCCTATCAGCTGGAAAAAGCTCTTTTCCCACTGAAATCAGGGTTGCAAGGAGGCTCCATACTCTCACACTCAGATTCACTGGAATAATTATCTTTTACCTAAACATTCATGAATATACATACACACCCACCCAGGAGTATGAACACAAAATGATGCCGCGCCGCGGCTGCAGGAGGAGGAGGTGACGCTGGTCACTGGCGAGCTCTGACCCCCCTTTCCCCTCGGCGTATGTCACAAGTAGCCGCTCCCCGCCTCTGCCACCACTTCAGCCACAAGCTGAGGTCCCGTACCCACAGAAGCGGGCAAAAATCGCAGACCCACATTGATGGATCGAGGCAAACGAAGGAAGGAAGGACCCCCTTGCTTGCATCTCCAAACTGTCTTTCCTCCCCCGTGAAGGGAAGGGTGCAGGTGCCACAGTGTATCAGCTCAAAGAGGGGGAAAGGCAAAAGGGCGTGAAACAGAGAAAAACAGCAGCCTTTAAAGGGGGGCTGTACCCCAGGAGAAGACAGCCTGATAACTAATCAAAGGCCAGATAGGAGGGATATGGGGGGATATATGTAAACATAAAACCAATAGGGAAGGGGAAGGGAAGAGTGCATACCAATAACTGAAGGGAAGTATCATAACTGACAACGAAGCTTCTGGATATATGGGTGTAGCAAATAATGACAGACAAGCTGCAGGGGCAGGGTTTGGAGGATGGACACGGAAGGATCTGGAAATACCAGGAAACAACTTTAGGGAGAAACTATTAGGAAAACCGAACAGGGGTGAATGGGAACAAACCATTAACATTTTAAACAATTTCTTAAACAAATAAACTTCAAAACCCCACTGCCACAGCAAAACACCTGGAAACTGTTCAGAATATTCTACTCTGACATTTTATTTAGCAATGAATTAAGATAATACCAGGGTAGCCCACTGAGGCCCATTCATTGTGGTTTTAATAGCATTTTAAAAAAATACTGTGTAAGATATGTAATTGTGGTGAACACTATCAAGGTAATATAGGTTTTACATATTGTGAAAGACTGTTTGTCATAGTTCATGACACAAGGCATTAATTAAGCTTCCCAGGGTTCCCAGCCTGTATAATATGCCATCAAAGTAAATGGAACACAGATATTTTTTTTTTTTTTTCAAATTACTAGTGGTCTGAAGTGCAAGCTAACAATAGAGATTTTTTTTTTCCTGGCTTGCTACTGTATAATATTGATGGGGAAATTATCACTAATTTATTTATCCATTTGCATTATGCAGTACATGAGAGAGAATGCAGACACAGCATTTAGAATTACATACTAAGGAGGTTATAGTAACTTTAAAATAACCATATGAAAGATGAACAAATAATTTTTAATAATTTTCAAAAATATCCTTTCTGAGTCTAAATCCTTTCAAAATGCTAGGACCTCATTAAATAAGCATAAAAAATTCAGATAAATCATTTTATAAAAGATGGCAAATGAAAACAAAAGATGATGGGAAAAATAAAAGATGGGGAAAAGCACTTCAAGTATATGTATGCTTTATAAAATAGTAAAAAAAATGCAACAATATTTACATAGAATCACAGAATCATTAGGGTTGGGAAAGTGCTCCAAGATCATCGAGCCCAAATGTTAACCTAACACCACTGTTTGCTTCTGAACCATATCCCTATGTCCCATATCCACACACCTTTAGAACACCTCCCCCATATGCAGCCATCTCTGCTGTCAGAATCCAAATTGTCACTACAGCAAATAGTGGCACTTTTTAACTTTAGCAAATGATCCACATTTATCTCTGTTTACTCAGTGAACCAACAAATATTGGCTCCACACTAGATTTTCAGTAACTAGCATTTGGTAAATATAAGTAACTAAGCTGTATCGATTTTGATGGTATTTCTAACACAGAAATCTCCCATTTGAGGATGACGTATAAAAAAAATGTGCAGAGAAAAAATTAGCAAAACATAACAATCTATGTTTCTGGACTCATAAAAAAAAGATGCATTAATATTAAAGATTTAATTATATCTACATATGTTATAGATTATCCTTTTGTAGAAGAAGAAGAGCCCTGTGACACACATAAATTAGCATTTTTCAGGGGCATATGAGCAGCTTGACCACCCAGAAGGCAAAGGAGTTGTACAGGGGAAGTATCCAAGCGACATAAAGTTGAAAAACCAAGAACAAGAGAAATGCAAAGAATGTAAATATATATATTCTGACTAATAAATTAGAAGAAGTACAGGAAAACCTGTATCAAAATGCAATTTTAAGGTCCCTCATTTGAGAGAGAAAGTAATAGTATTAACGCATCAAGCATGAAAAAGAAAGATGAAAATACCATGGGATGTATTGCTACCTAAAAGCTTGGTAGTTTATTTTAAAAGTTTAAAATTGGCCCGATCACTACTTAATCAGTTCTATCACAGCAATGTCTAAGATGCCATTTATTCACAAAAGTTGAAAACAGCAGCAAATTACCTTAGTAGTAACAACTTAATAAAATTATTAAACAATTACTTCTAAAATTAATTGTAAAAAAGAAAAAAAAAACAAGTAAATGTCATTCTGAATTTTACATTCATCTGCATATCTACTAAATGTAGCTAATCTCTGAATCACATTACTTCTGAGTCTGAATTATACCAGATTTTCAATGAGTAATGGACATAAGCTGTTCTCACAAGTTCTTTAAAACTCTTACATAGTGTACTAATTTTTATCTCGTTTTTAGCAGTTCAGTTAAAACATAAAAAATGCCAAACACTCTCTAGATGTATCCTCAGAAACATAACAAGTCTGTCATTGCAGCAGTCAGTGTAACCAGCTGGATTTAGACAGGCAATATAATTCTTTTTTTTGCAACTGACTTTAACTGATTATTTACACCAGCTCTCATCTCACTTTGTGCCAAATATAACTTAAAATCTTTTTTTTATCTAACATCTTTATCACATGACACCACTGACCATGGTGCTATTATGGACATCAGTAACACCAACACTCTCACAGGAGAACAAGATGTTGCTCCTTGTTTCACTCACATCTTTGATAGTGTCAACAAACCTTATAGATACAGTATGTCTTAGCCTTGAAAATATGTGATACAATACAATAATACACATGCTTATAATAGGAGCTTCCTAACCTGGAATGTCTATGAGTTTAACATTATTCAGCTCACCCATAAGGTTGACATAGTTTGAATACAAAGAACATGAACAGCACAAAGAAAAGCAGTGAAAAATTTTACAAAATAATCCAGCTACTCCTTCATCTACGTATGACTAAGTTTTCGTAGCGAGATCCTATGGAAAGTGGAAAACCCCACTATTAGATGTTGAAGGAGATAGAATTAAATTTTTTGCATCATTCCTTTTCCCTGAAAATAGCCACAGTATATGTGAAAGGGTCCATAAAGTGTTTGTCCACCTCTAGAAAGTCACAGTACTTTCCCTAAAATACAGCGCAGATACTAGTTTTCAGAATGTTTCTAATTAGCAAAGCTTTAGAAATAAATTAATCTATTAAGTAAAGGCAATAATAAGCTTGCAGTAGAGTTTTCATCTTTCTCTTACACGCTTGTAACATTTCTTGGGAAATATTACAATTTCCTGGGAGTAGACTAAGGTATAGTTTCAGAAAATTATTGTAGTTTTGCCATCAGTAAAGTATTTTCAAATTCCTCCAAATAAAACTTTGCTAAAACACATAATTTCTTGTTCCAAGAGTAGTCGTATTTTGAATACTATACTGACTGTGCATATTATTCTTTCCAGAGTCATATGCCATTCAAAAGATTGTCTCAGTTACTGGCAGTATGTTTTAACTGATGAACAGAAATGCTGAAGGGAAAGTAATCAGGTAAAACCGTTTATTTCTTTGATAAAATTTTTATAAAAGAAATACTATTTGCTTTGGAACATGCAAAAGATTTTCTTTCAGCACAAATGGAAAATTCCTTTATGAAGTCCATTAAAAGAAGAAAAGGAAATAAAGAGCAACATAATATGTCTGCAAAAGGAAGAATTTAATTCAAAGGTGCTTTTAGTCAAAAGCTATTTCATTAAACCAGGGCATAAAAAACCCCAAACAAACAAGCAAACAAAAAGCCCTCAGTTCTATCTCTTAGCAACTGAAGTGTTTTTATATGTGCTTGTGGTGAAAAAGTCTCTGGATTCTAATTCTATGCTTAATGCATGTTCAAATGTGCCACACAAAATATAATAATTTGAACACTATAAAGTTAGAAACTCAACAAACATACAATATTATAATTGTACCATATCTCACTTAAGAAATAAAACATATGGCTGTGAATCCTTTGGGGGAGAAATAACTAGCTGAGGAGTCAAAACACTTGACTTTTGGATAAACCAAAAAAAACACCTCCTTATCTTCCTAGGATAAGGTATTTTAACTTGAACTAGTATGGTTAAAAGGTGTTGTGTTTTATGTCCACTTGTCAGTGGCTTTTCTCAGATGCCTGATGGTATTGACTGCAGCAGTGTCACCTCCTGTGAGACAGTCTCATTGGCTTCCTAGACCAGCCTAGCTTTGAAATCCAAGTTTTCATCCCTTCTTGTGTTACTCAGTCAATAGGTTGCTCTGGACTGTGAATATTGGTTGCCTGATACACTGGGATGATCCATCTACTTTTACACTTTTTTATGGTGATGAGATGAAAAACTAATTAAATTTTACAATTTATAATACAAATCCAATGCTTAGGTCCTTTTTTGAATTTGCCCTTTTAAATTCATAAAAATATCCATTTATTTAAACCCTAGGAAATTTTTATGGTTTTTACTTCATTTTCATTTCAGGTGAAACAAAAAATTTCAGATTTTATAGATGAATAGACACAATTCATAAATGCTTCTGATTACTACTTAATAATCATTTAGTGATTAAAGTGATCTAAAACTTCAAACCAAAAATAAAACAGGCAGTCTTAAATTATTTAAAGTTGCAATATTCAAACATTTATTAATTTTATGGTTGATATTTTGTGGTAACTCAGTCTTAAAAAACTATAGTCCTTGTCTTTCAACCAAAAGAGCTGTCATGGACTCCATTTTTTCTAGATCAATGATCAACCTGTGAGTCATGGCTACAATATTAATTTCTACATGAGCTTACCTGCTTGTCTCTCCTTTGCTTGGGAAACCCATTGTAGTAAAATGTTGAGCTGCTTTTACTGACATGGTGCTTCATCACTGTTTGATACTACCAGCTCTTACATACTGCAAATTACTAAATAGAGCAAACAAAGCTGTGAAGGAGGCATGTTGAACTTATAAATAGTTGGTATCAAAGCAGTTCAGTGTTATAAGAGTGACAATTAAATATAAAATTATATGCACTTCGGCAATTTACTTAAATGGAAACTCTTAACACAGCAATTTGTGAACTAGACCATTATGGATGTCTTTTGGTTTCAACTTTAGAAAATTATTTCAAAAAATATATTGTGTTAGGAATGTTCTTAAGAAGATAATTAATGTGAAGTTTCATTCAATATAATTACATTAAGATGTGAGTGCATGAGAATAAAACTATGTATGCCAAAAAAATCTTTCTGTGTATAAAATATCTCAGAAATATTGAACAAATAAATGAAATTCAAATATTTCTTCCATAATTTTACCATCAGAGCTCAAAGAAACCACTTTTTTCATATAAAATTAGCATGTGAGAAATCATCTGTAGGCCTAAATGTAATTTATTTAAAAAATAACATTGAATGGAAGGTAACAAAAGCTTTAAAAGGTCACATATATATTCTTATAGTAATTCATGTCAGCAATGGGTTTCATTATCATTTATCAATTCAGTAGTTAACAGATTTTTTTAACAATTCAATACAAAAAGAAGTAGAGATGACTAAAAGAAACATATTGAACTGTTTTGGAGACCAGAAATATTTCATATTGTAAGGATATTTTAATGAAAAATAAGTACCCTTTCTGGCAACTTGCTACTGACTCTTCATGATTGCTATAGACTGAAATTTAACAAAGTTATCAAAAGACTGATTTTTTTTTAAAAAGTATTTTATGAGAGCAGAAGAAATTAAGATAGCAAGGCAATTGCAAATTTGTCTATTTGTGGAGAGAGTAATGTTCTAGTAAGTATAGAAATCATGTAAATGCTGCTTTACACAAACATGTGCATACCAATGAATCCTTGCTTATTCTAGAATAAATCACTTTTTCTATAAGTGAAAAAAAAAGCTTTATCAACACAAAAAATTATGGTTATTTGGTTTTCTTTAGAATAAAATCTACAGAGTCCCAAATTTAAAACAAAACAAAATTAAACAAAATTAAACAATTGAACTTTGTGGGAATACCCTCTCTACTGTTGGAGATGAGTAAACATTACAAATGCACTGCTTTCAAATGGAGAGTTGCTTCATGCCCTTTGTATCTACACTACAGGAGTTGCAGATAAGTGTGAAACAGGCCCCATTTAAATTTTTCTCCTTGAAAAATCAGCTCTGCAGAAAACGTGAAGGATTTGGGAAGTGATGGAACTGATGAACTGGTTGTTCATGGCTTGGACAGTTGTACACTCTGCTGGATAAACACACTGGCTTGATGGCCAGGTCAAGAGAGTGGTGGTGAATGCTGTAAAACCCAGTTGGTGGTGTTCCCCAGGGCTCAGTACTGGGGCCAGTTCTGTTCAAAATCATTATCGACAATTTGATGAGGAGGGGTTGTATCCTCAGTAAGTTCACAGACACCAAGCTGGGTGGGAGAGCTGTTCTAAGGGAAGATAGGAAGGCTCTGCAGAGGGATCTGGACAGACTGAATGGCTGGGCTGAGGAGAACTGTGTGAGGTTTAACAGGTCCTGCACTTGTGTCACAACAATGCCATATATCTCTATGGGCTCGAGGAGGGGTGGTTTGAGAGCTGCTCAGCAGAAAGTGGTGTGGGGTGCTGTTTGACAGCCAGCTGGATAAGAGCTAGCAGTGTGCCCGGGTGGCCAAGAATGCCAATGGTGTCCTGGCCTGTGTCACTCAGCACTGGTGAGGCCACACCTCAAGTATTGTGTCAAGTTCTGGGCACCTCACTTCAAAAAGGGACATTGAGGGGCTGGAGAAAGGCCAGAGAAGGGCAACAATGCTGCTGAAGGGTCCGGAGCACAGGTCTTACAAGGAGCAGCTGCAGGAGCTGGGGTTGCTTAATCAGGAGAAGAGTAGGCTCAGGGAGGACCTCATTGCTCTCTATGACCACTTGAAAAGAGGTTGTAGCCAGCTGGGGGGCAGTCTCTTTTGACATGTCTCAAGTGACAGAACAAGAGGAAAAGGCCTTAAATTGCACCAGGTGAGGTTCAGGTTAGATATTAGAAAAAAAAAAAAAATTCACACGGAGTGGGTAGGCTTTGGAGTAAGTTGCCAGGGAACTGGTGGAGTCACCACCTCTGTAAATGTTCAAAAGGTATCAGGCCATAGCACTTGGTGATATGGTTGAAGAGTGTTTATGGTGGTGTTGGGTTGATGATGATTTTGAAGGTCTCTTACAACCCTGATGATCCTGTGATTTGGCATATGTATACCTTGGTTAGATGCATAGAGAGGATTGTATATACATCCTTCCTCTTAAATTCAGATGACTGTGCCTTGACAGTAATAAGAAAAAAGTAATAGTTGAAAAAAAACCCTCCCAAACCAAACCACAAAGGTCAGGAAAGCTGTATCAATCTCTTTTCTCTCTCATGATTTTACAATAAAAACCTCTAACCATAGTAGTGGGCTGACTGGACAATCTAATGCTCTCGCGTGATCAGTGAATTTTAAAAGCACAACAAAGAATATCTGCACCACAGTTAGACATTCAGCTGGAATATAAACAGGCTAAATTAATGTCTGGACAAAAAGAAAAAGTCTTCATTATTTTTTTTAGGGGATTCCAGGGCTTTGTATGGGATATAATGCCATGAATTTTTGTGGCAGACTCTTGCAAGAATTTTTAACATACTGTCAGTAAGTTTGAGTGCTTCATATTTTTCTATTTCAGTGTTTGGGATTTAAATGACAGTTGCTCTGGACATACAACAGGGGAAACAAACCAAAAATCAAAGTAAGCAAAATAAGAAAAGGAGAACTCTACCCTCCCTGAAACAAAAACAAACAAAACACACCTCACAACAGAGTTTCATCTTTTGTTTTTGGCCAGATTCCACAAAGGTATAAGGCTGTTCAAATCATCATGGTCAAGGGAAAAAAAGTGTTCAAAACTTGTATTCCCCACAAAAGAACACAAGAGAAAAATAACCCCTCTCCTATCAAAACAACTACTGTAATGAATTTGCAAAAAGCAACAAAAAAGAGGTTGTATTTTATAATAAAAAATTAAACGAGAATCTAAAACTTTCATCTGTGTTTTACAACTTGCTGCCTAAACATGAATTTTCGTTCCAAATTCATACAACCATTTCAGAGTGGTTTTGAGTTTTTTTTGTTTTGTTTTTTGCGATAGAGTCCCCTCGGGGACTCTATTACTTTCCACATAGTAACAGTCTTTTTTCCTTCCCTTTCAAGTGTTTTCTTAGTAAATAGCAAGGGAAATTAATCTTAAATATATAATTTAAATTTTTTTTACGTCAGTTCCATTAGACTCTTTCAAAGGCATGATTTCTGCATGTTTGGGACTGTAGTGTTTCAGAATTCTCCATGACTGCACTACACTTTGTACTAATATACTTAATTTTGTTTCGTTTCAAGTCTTTGAGATAATCTCATTCTTCTTGGTGTACATTTCTTTCTTTATAAAACCTTCCAGATCTGTTTCACTTGAAGATTTTCTCAGAGCACCCCTTCTTTTTTTTTTTTTTATTTTGTGTAAAAAAGACTGATGAAAACATTCAATGAAATTATTCCCATTTATTTCCAAAACTGCATGAACACCCCTTTCCCTCTGTGAACCTACAAAGGCAGACCTTTTGCAATAATTTCTTCCCAAAAATCAATCTGATTAGTCTGGAGGAAATTAGATATTGACTAAAATGCAAAAACTGCTGCCTCCATAAAAAGACAGCACTGGCCTTGATATGTGTATGACATATTACTTATTCTCCTCCAAAGTTCAGTCAGATAACTCTTTATTTTGGATCTCAGAGACTGTCTACCATGACGCAGTTTAACTAAAAATGATTTGTTAAAATATATTTTCTTCCTAAAATATTGAATTCTGAAAATATTATGCATTATTTAAATTTAATTTCTTCTATTTTTCCACTAAATTTGTGAGTCCACTGCATTTTTTTTTCCTTTTAAACTTAATTGTATCCTGGAAAATTCCACTTTGCAGAAGCACCATTTCTTCAATTTAAGTTTTACAGTCACCCTTTTTTTCATTTTATTATTTTCTCTTCTCCATGGCAATTTTGTTTGTGACAACTATAATTATACATACATTTGAATAAAATTGAAAAACTGGGGAAAAAAGATGGGTTACCTTTGTACTTTGTATTTCAGAGATTTGTATGAGACCTCCTTCCTACAACCAGCATACCACAAGGCAGTAATTTCTCTGTCTTTCTTCCCATCTGCTTTTAGTGAAATATTTATTAGGAACTAACATCTCTTTTGATACAATCACAGAGATTCATGAAAAGCCTTGTTTTAGCCACCTGAATGCCAAAATTGTTTTTTCAGTTCCAAATGATATAATATTAAGTAGAATTGCTTTCCCTGGATTTTCTGAGTTACTTTTTCAGGTTTATGAAGATGCCACAAATAAATGAATACCTTTATTTTGTAAACAATAAATAATTTCTTCTTTTGCCAGAGAAAATAGGACAGACCAAGATAAAAAAAAAAAAAATTAAAAAGCCATTCTGAGGGTCGCTATCTGCAGGTAAAAAAAAAAAAGAACAAAAGCAAAACCCACTTGATCTTGTTAAAGCCAATATAGTCATAGTACCAAATTATTTCAGATTATTATATTAATTAATTTTAATATTCTCACTACTCGGATTTGCTAACACAGCACTCAGGATGTCAACAGCAGTATACATGGTGTATAGTTAAATGGTTCATAAAAACTATGTATTTGTCTATTTCTGAAAGTTCTATTGCTCTCTGAAAACAGAGAAGACCTTATATGACAGTGACTCTGCTTTCTGTCATGTGAGCAATCCTTTAAAATTAAATCCTTAATATATTAAAAAAAGGCTAAATTATACTAAAAATAATTCTGGGTAAAATAGTTTCTTTATTAAGAAAAAAAAAAAAACCTAACACATTTCCACCTAAATTAAAAAAAAAAAAAAAAAAGAAAAGGAATACACAGGCTCCTATTTACTTCTTCCTTAAATCAGCTGTAAATAAATGTTGACCATTTTATGGTTACTGAAGAGATTAAAACAATTTTCAGCCTTCTAATTATTGTTAAACTATAAATGCTATTCTCATATCATTGGGTTATCAAGCAACAAGCCACTAATAAATTTTAATTTATAATTAATGTTCTTCTGTCAGACTAAATGGAAAAGGTTCATCCCATCAATTTGCTGGTTCAAGAGACAGCACTAAACTACAGTGCTGTCTATCATCAGGAATTTTTAATTTCCCCTGGACAAATTTTCCTTGACAGACTAAGATAGATGTTAATTTTTCCCATTGTAGTCTTGTGTTCTAGTATTCAGAATGGTACCCATGTTAGAGGGAAAGTTGAAAATCTTATATATAGTTCAAGGTTCTCTTTTCCCTTCATATGCTTGTGGGTATAATAGTAACAGAGAGAGGATATTCACAGCAGTTGAGTTTGTTGCCTAAATCAGAATCTTAGTCTTCCTAAATTTCCTCCTCAACAGTCATTGTGGTTAGCATAGGTAAGAAGTACTACCAAAACAAATAAGAAAAGGGATCAAACAAAACATATGGAAAAATTAGGCTATAAGGACATGCAGTGTAAGCAAGGGAGGCTATTGGCTAACAGCCATGGAGGCACAGGAAACTCGTGCTGGGCCAGCATCTAGGGCACTGGGAAAGGCAAACTCAGGAAAAGCAACCGCTCATATAATCTGCCTGCAGGTATTCAGGACTTGGTTTAACTCTTTTAGAAAAGGTGAATTCTTCCTTTCTTCTGTAATCACATGAGGTGTCTGCAAAAAATAGGAAATTCTGTGAATATATCAAATACATAGAATAAAAAGTTGAGATCNAGAAATTACCTTTACTTGATGGTGAATTTTTTTTTTTTTTTGGAGAGGGGGGAAACCAGATGGAAATAACAAACCGCACAGAAATTCAGTAACACTTGCATAGGGAGATTTTCATTGTTTTGTGGAAACCCTAGTGGTTTCATATAAGAAAATTTACATTTTTGTTCAAAAAAAACCTGGCACAGTGTTTTTGGGGTGGTTTTATTTTTGCTTGGAAGCTGCTTCACTAGGGATACAGTACTTCTGGTAACAACCACCTAATAAGGGTAATAGAAAATTCTATAATAAACTACAGTGTATTTACTGATAATGCTGGTGGTCTTTAAGAGTGGTATGTTGAGCACTATCCAAAAGATTCTCTCAATGACTAATTAATCCATTTTTCTCTATATTGCTTACCAGATTTTTGCAATATTATTCACAAATTTCCCTAAGTTATTCAGGAATTTATAATGGTGTTGTTTGTTGTTTGTACTCACTAAAAGTAAAATCCCATACATTTGCATTTTCCTTATTTCCTTCTTTTTCCTTCATCTTGTTTAGAGGTTTTTTTTTTTAGGGGAAGTGTAGGGGAAGGAGAGTTTATGTGATGAAATCAGTCAGCTGCATCATGTTCAGTTTCACTGTGTCCTGGTGTAGCCCCATATGACAATGAAGACCCACACAGCTGCTCTCTTACTCCCAAAACCCAGCAGGGAAATAAAAAAGGAAGAGAAATAAAACCCAAGAAAGATAAATTATGCAAATGAAAACAGTTCCTGTGCACCAGTTGACTGAAGCCCAGCCAGGCCCCGAGCAGCCCTTGCCCCAGCCTTTTATGCTGAGCATGAAAGCAGAGTATGGGCTCTGCCTTGGGTCACTTGGGGTCAGCTGTCCCAGCTGTGTCCCCTCCCAACCCCTTGTAACCTCCTAATTGGGAGGGGTGAGAGGCAGAAAAGGCCAAAATACTGTGCAAGCAAGGAATAGCAATTACTGAAACATCCCTGAGTTATCAATAGTGTTTCAGCACAAATCGAACCACAGCTTCCTACTATGTGCTGAGCAGAAAAGTAACTTTATCCCAGCCTAAACCAGCACATATTCTGAGAATGAAAAACTTAGCATTATGAACACAAACCCATGAACATACTACTTAAAATTAAAACACTTGCAGTTTGGAGAAAATTAACTTTTACTTATGTAACAGTCCAGAAATACACTGTTATTGTAGATAGACAAAGCAATTTCTTAATGATATATGGTCCTAACACTTTGCAGAACAGTGGAAAACATACAGCTACCCTGTGAGACAGAGTATTTTAACTCTACTAGTGCCTAATTTGATTCATTTTACACAAACATTAATATAATTCAGGAAGAAGAAATAGGAAGTAATACTGGGCCATGAAATATGCATAGTACTCATAAGCCACAGTGGTTTACTTCTCACCACCCCTTGACAGAAAAAGTGGAATCCACAACTGTGAATTTAAAGATGAGACATCTCAATATCCCTGAAATTAGATACTATGAAGTCTAGTTCCAGAAAGAAAATATTCTGCAGGAATGAAATATCATCTGCAACATCTGTTTTCATTCAACATTCCCCATTTGAAAAAGCTTTAGTAGTTTTACGGTATTCTTTACTTGCACTATAACTGTTGACTCTGAAGTGAGTTATAATATATATATATAGTTATATATATAGTTATAT
>WBNO01025658.1:0-88796 GCA_013400575.1 Peucedramus taeniatus | reverse complement strand
TATATATGTATATAACTAACTTTTAGCAAAATACCTAGAGAGTTAAGCTCATTATTGATGTTTAACCATGAGAAGTATGGAAGTATTAAGTAAAGATCCGGACAACCTAGTAGTCACTGTATAACCACAACCTTTTTAGTCAAGGCTAGAGGAAGCTATTCTTCAACTTAAAACTTTAGTTGAGAATTAGTGAGCTGGAGACACATACTGTAGGAAGGAAACTGATATATACTGACTGTATCTGCTCTTAGATGCTTTAGTGGATATACCATACACTGTAGGAAGAGATACATTTTGAATGTTCATGCCTTTTTTTCATACAGTACTGACTTAAGTTTTAGTGTCAACTTAGGTCCCACAATATAAGAAGACTTATGAAAAATCAGCAAATCTTAATCTTGCCTATGACATGCCTGTTTTTCTTTGGTTTTTTTCATAATTATGAGATGTATATTCTCTACCTGGATATAAAATTTGCTGTGATGAAAAAGATCGTTTTGTCACTGAAAGATCAATAATGTGCTTGGATTTTAGATCAGCTCTTCATTCTATTTCAAAGTGACTACATTTATACATAATGCAGAATTATGACCTTTTGCTAAGCAAATGTGGGGCTCTTCTATTTTTCTCCAGATTTTTTAAACAAATATTTGTGCCATTGGTTTTTCAGATTTGCTTATTTATGTGATCTTGTCTGGGTCACCCTGCATTTATTTTTGAGGCTGTTTGCTTGGAAATGTAGATATTTCCCTGGTAAATACAGTTCTTCTAAACACATTTCACATAATAAGCATTGTTACTGAAGTTGCCTTATGTTTTTTTCCCCCCACCTCAGCTAAAACAGATTTCAAAGGAGTTCTGTCTAACTTTTACCATTTCCTCCTAAAATAAACATCTATAATTATAATGCCAAGAATTTCAAAGACACCAAACAAGAATTTATTTAAAATACATACGCACACACACACACACACTGGCACACACTTTGCAATGGAAAGCACTGTTTTAAACTAAGTAAGATGTTTTAAACCATCTCTATTCCCCTTAAAATGTAAATTAAAAGAAAAGGGGGACTAATTTTTTGTAGTCAATCTGTTCTTCTTTCCCCTTTTATGAACATCAAAATAGAGAATTTAATTCAGAATTTAATTTTTTTTTTCAACTAATTAAATCATGGTTTGCTCAGAGAATTTTTGTTTAATGTATTTTATTTTTTTGGTTTTGTTAAAATAAACTAGTCTTTTACTGACATGATTCAAGGAGAATTAGCAATTCACAGCATAGAATCATAGAATCATTTCATTTGGAAAAGAAGCTTAAGATCATTGGGTCCAACTGACAACCTAGCCCTACTGAGACCCCCACTAACCCATGTCCCCAGGTGTCACATCTAGACATGTCTGCTTGTTTCTTTTCCCTAGCTCTCTGAAACTACAGTCTAGAAGTTTGTATTCCTTTGAAGCGTTTCTTGATTTCCATCTTTTAGAAGGACCTACACTTTTTTAATAATTTAAGAAATGTCTTTTGGTTTCCTTAAACAAAAAAAAATACATCCTTCTAAAAGGTGTAAATCAAGAAATACTTCAAAGCAATACAGACTTCTTAACAAAAAAACCCTTAAAATTAACTGCCTCAATGTGATTTAGTTAAATAGAGACACCACAAGTTGGTATCTGAAGGTCCATCCAATTCTATATACCACTACTGGCATATCACAAAAACTACCAAAAAGTTCTAGGGAAAACAAACTTTTTTGGAGCTGAGACTGAGTCTGATCTTAAGCCTAAAAATACATGGTTTGATATTATAGAAGTATTCTCTCAGTATTAAGTCAATCTAAAAATTCATAGTACATTTTTGACAGTGGCCAATAGTTGATTTTTAGAGAAAGAAGGATTAGTAAGAACAGTTTAGAATGACCTAAAGATATCAGCAAGCTTTATTTCCTTCCAGTTTTTTAGCATTAATGTAGCATTTATTTCTCCAAATTCAAATAGTTAATTGTTTGATTTTGTATAGTCCTTTCTTATAAATATGGAGGACAATTTTAATGTGACTGATTTTTTCTGTCCTTTTATAGGCTGAAGTTTTGCCAATTTGCTCTTCCATGCTGAAGGACCAGGCTTGCTTTATTTATTTCAGAAGGAAATATTTGTTAGAAATACACTTCTGTTTCAATTTGCTAATTTTGACCTTGACTGGACTTTGAAAAAATGCTATTTCTTGTCCAACAACTGTGTATCTGCCCATAATTCATGAAGGGACATAGTGAGCTCAAGCATAGACATGGTCCAGAAATTTTCATGACAAAATGATAAAATACTGTTCAGTTCAGTAGTTATGGTTGTGAGGACTCAGATTATCAGTGCTACAATTACCTGGAATGAGCTTGTCTTCTCTTGAAATGTGATACTAGGAATTGTATATGTGGTATTTATATCTTTCTTGTTACAAAAAATGTAATCCCCTTGCAATCATTAATGTTACAATCCTCAAAATACCCAAAAAAGGTTGGCAAATATTGTTATACTGAACAAATAGAAAATCTCACTTGCAGAAAAAGTAAAGGTCTTAGAAATATTTAGGTGCATAAAAAATGTAAAATAGGACAAAGTAGCCTGTAAGAGCACAATGTCTTGTATGGCAAGGTTTTGAAAATTAGCAGGGCCTAAGGCATGTACAATAAGCTGAGAGTGCATAAACTTGAAGTGCCTGTTTGGTTAGAGTCAGAATTCACCTGAATTAATGACTGAATTTTTTTGTTTGTTTGAAGAAGACCAGAAACAGGAGAGGAGGAGAGTGCTTATACTCACTTTTTCTCTGGCCACATGAGTCAGCAAGTCTGGCCTTCCTTTTTGACTGAGCCTGGTTAGTCTGCAGGATCATATTCTAGCTACTGGGTTACTGTGCCAGGGAGTGCAAGGCAACACCGTGATTTGTACACTAATCCAGACTCCGTATGGAACCTTGGATAAAAGCAGACATTATTTCAAAATGAGAAGCCATGTTTTGACTCTTCTAACAAAATAGCCAAAATATTACATTTTATAGGTACTTCTTGTCCTGTTTCTCCCTGTAAGGTACTTTCCCCAGCTGAAAAGCAGCCTAGTCTTTACAACAAGGCATGAGAGCACCCCTCAATGCACTCTTTTGCCAAAGTAGGAGCAGCATCTCCTGGGCCTTCACTGCAACAAGACAAGTGCAGACTTAAAATGCCTTCTGACTCTTAGTACCTAAATGCATTTGAATAACCCTCTGGGTCTCAGATACCTATCTTGTACTACAGATACCTAAGTGCATTTTTGGATCTCACTACTACTATTTATTGATTTCAACAGTACTTAAACGCTCTGGTGCTTTTGAAATTCTATTCATCTTCTATCTGTATTTTTAGAGAGCTATGGCTTTTAAAACCCATCACACAGCAAAAAAATCTGAACCTGTATTAGCTGAATCACAGGATGGCCATTCTAAACAATGATATGAACTTCCTCACTAATCATGCATCTTCCAACGTACATACAGTTAAACAATAAAAGTCTATTCCAATAGCCTGAGTAAGTCCATATACTTAATTTAATAAGCTTAGTGAAACAAAATGTCAGTTGATGAAAATAACTATTCTATATTATATATCCCATTTTTATTTCCAGATATTTTAATTTCTTTTTGATGTATACAATTTTTCTTTTTATATTTTTCCTCAATGGAAAATTAGACTTAATTTAGAATTTGCAGGAATACAACCACTGTCTATTCGCTCAGTTTTATGTTAGCACAAAAGCACTGATCCTTTTAGGAAAATGTATTTTAAAAAAATTAAGTAATACATTATGGTAAAAACCTTTATGATTAAAAACTTATTTTTCACTATAGAGGTACTAATAACAACAGCAACAACACAGGGAGATTTTTTGTCAAAAAAAAAAAAAGGTATTTTAAACATGTTGAGGTAACACATGACATATTCATCTTTTATTTGTGATGGTTATTTTGCCCAGAAACAAAATCCCAAAACTTGCAGAAATCCCATAAAACCTTCCTATAAGGATTTCCTATAAGGGAAGTCCCTTCTTATAAGGATGATTTCAGCTACACTGCATTTCAAAAGAAGAGCAAACAGGAAAATATTTATCCACAAACATACAAGAACCCTACGTATGTAATCTTGGAACCACTGTGTTACATTAAAGTTGAAAATGGTTGAAAAAGAATTGTAAAAGCCAAAATGTTCCAAGAAAAAAGAGAAAGCTCAACAAGTTTTATCAGCAAACTACACACCTCTCATGGAAAATGGTATTTTCTTTGCCCCTACTTTGTAATAATAAGAGAAATAAAAGTATGGAAGGAAGGAGGGAAGAATGAGAGATTGAAAGAGAGAGAGAAGTGGAGAGAAGGTCGCTGGGCTTTGTGGGGGTACCTTTTCATTGGAAAGTTTACCCCAGCCTCGACTTAGGTTTCTCACTGTTCATGTAAATGAGTTAGCATCTGCAGTCCATTTTTCTGGACCTTTCTGGAAATAGGCTGGGGGGATTTGAGGGTCCCTTGTTGGTCTTGTTCCCCCCCTATGGGTCTTGACTCCTCCTCGATCCCATTCTTGGGCTTTCACTGTTCTGTGTTAGGCAGTCTCCATTGACCAGAAGAGGGAAGTTTGCCTCAGAAAAAGTTGCCCTACCTTCCCTTTCCAGCCACATCCCGTTTCAACTTACCCATGGAACGGCTTTCATTGTTTGAAGCAGAGAAATACATGAACTCCTCACTGTCCAGGTTTACTACAGTTGCCCAGAGAAGCTGTGGATGTCCCATCCATGGAAGTGTTCAAGACTAGGCTGGAGTGGGCTCAGAGCAACCTGGTCTGGAGGAAAATATCTCTGCCCATGGAAGGGAGGTTGACACTCAATGATCTATCTCTAAGGTCCTTACTAACCCAAACCATTCTATGATTCTGTGAATGTTTTAAAAGCTATTAAGGCAGATATCTTAAGTGGTTTGTAAAGATTCATAAACGAGAAATGACTGAGACCTCAGGAGTGACATTCACACAAGACATAGATTTCTTGTCAACCAGTATTACGGTATGTTTAACCATAATATAAAAGAAGCAGATTGAACAAAGAAAATATAGCATTATACTGAACAAGAGGCAGCATAAGAGACAGCAGAACCTTATTAAGTCGATACTAGCTGCATATTTCCTTTCCTCTACAAAATAACACGTTGTCTTTTTTTAAGGTACTGTGAGACAGATAGTAGAAAAAGTGAAAGACTACTTAGCCATTTACAATAATGAAGGCAAAAGTAAAGAATCATTTGACAAAAATGCTCTTTTATTGCTCTTACTTGCTATCTAGGTCAAGCAACTGGCATGTTAGCATAAGTAGAACCTTATGTCTCTTTTAACAAAGCAGATATATACAAACCAAGCCACACTTTGGCTCATAACAAGGCAGAAGATCTGTATAGACATTCATTCTGTCCATTCTGCATCTCCATCTTTCATTGTTGCCTTTTTTTTTTTCTTCCCAAGGTCTGGCTTGATGCAAGATACTCCTGTGGAAGGAATTAAAATATAAACAATTTTTCTCCTTGTCTGTGACATAGCCCCTCAAACTGACAAAAGCTAACAAGTTTATCTGTGGGAAAAGAACACTCTTCATAAAAATTACAATTTGTGCCTGCAGGTCAGAGGGAGCCTTTGTCTCCCTGTACAAAATATAAAGATGACACAATGACATTTATCTCCACGGGGCTTCTCTAACAATATTTTTAATGGAGAACAATATATTATACATCTCTAACAAAACACTAAACTGACTGCAGGTCTCAGAAAGTGTTTTTCTAAAAGTGTGATACATTGCACAATACACTACAGACACTGAAACTACCCACATTAAGTTTTTGTTCAATTAAATTAGAATAGATTAGATGTCACTCATGAATTTTCTTCTTCTCTTCTACAGTAATTCATTTAATTGGCCTCAATGATCAACTCTGGGGTTTCTCATCTCCAGTGAATTTCTTCTGCCCAGGAGCAGAATTTGCAAGAGATATATCAATTCTGAACACTTGTCTTCAGTTCACTCCAGGTTCTCAAGTAATTACATGACTAGACACGCATTTCACCAAAAGTAACCCCATCATCCAGACAATTCAAAATATATTACTTCTTTAAAGTTCCTAATTAATTTCTACCTATTCAGCAAGGCCAGTCTTTAAATTTATTTCACATCAGATTATTTTCCATCAGTTAATGTCCACAGTTAAAAGAATATAACCAGCTACAATATTGGAGTTAGCACATGACATTTCGATTTGAAAACATGGATATACAGAGTGAACAGCAATAGTATATTACAATATTGCTAAAATCATGGTTCAGTACACCAGGATCACGCTGGGGTTTTGGTGGGTTTTCTTTTTAAAATATTATTTAAAGCAGAGTAGGATGGGCAGTAGGAAACTTTCAGAAAAGCAAGAGAAAGGAAGAAAATCATGCCTCTTTAAAGCTAGACTCAGAGAGGCTAAAAAAGCACAGATGGATTTATATCTCTTTCCATTATATTCCTACATGACCTCTTAGACTGGTCACAAAGTAGAAATATTTTTTACAGAACTCTTACCTGCATTTTATAGGAAGGATTGATTGAACTAATTTTTTGGTGAAAATATGAAGTCCAGGTGTTTTTTTTTGATATAATTTTGAGACTGTTTAGGCTAACAGTAAACATGGAGCTTAATACTCAGAGACAGTAATCAGAGCTAAGAAATCTGGCAGGAAGGTGAAAGGAATTTTTTTTAGTTGGGAATCTGTTCTCAGGAAGGACCTTAGGCTCTGACATATGTCAAAGGTGCAACACAGCAAGACAGAAGCAATCAAGATTTCTGGTGTGTGTTGGGGTATCTTTCTGGTACAAGTATCATGATGATGCACATGGGAGTGGGCTTGTACTCTGAGCAAGCATAAACATCTTTTTATACATATGCATGTTGGTTTGTTCTCTGTATGAAAATAAGTATAGGAAGTTCTCTTAAGTCTGTGAAAGAAAAGTGTTTCTAAAATTATAACTTTCCAGTTTATACTAAAGCACAACTTGTTTTATGGTTGCTGTCAACAAGATCAGAAAACTCTTCAAGTAAGACCTTTTTTAACATGGATATTGGTCAATTGGTTTAAGAGTTGATGAAATAGAGGAAAACAATTATTAGATATTTGAGGACTTAAGAATCCTGTTTTTATGTATTGACTGTTACTTCAATTTAAAAAATAGACTTGATTCATTTGTTCCTGATTGAGCAATCTGTCAATGAACCAATCTAGAGCTGCATCTGCATTTTCTTAATACCTCTCAAAACAGAGGTTTCACAGCAATCTGCAGTGAACTGTCAGCTCATTGCAGGAACAAAGCAGTAATCATTCCTTTCCTCATCTAAGCTGTTGCGTTTCAGAGCTTCAGCACTTTAATTTATGCCTGAACATTTCTTTAGAGACTAGCAAAGGACCATCTGGAATGGATGGAACTAGAAAGGTCCTTCTAGAAAATCTAAACATGTTTAACAGGCTGATATCTAGATTTAAGTTTGGGATCTGTGTGTCAGGAGAAAATTTTGGAAGTTCTGTTTCAAATCTAGATCCAGTATGGGTCACTTCCTAGGGGTGCAGTTCTTCAGGAATAAACTGCTTAAGTGTGTCCCCATGGGGTCACAAATCCTGTCATCAAACCTGCTCCAGCAAGGACTTCGCTCTCCACAGGGCCACAGGTCCTCCCAGGAACCTGCTCCAGTGTGGCCTTCCATGGAGTCACAGCCTCTTTTGGGCATCCATCTGTACTGGTATGGGGTCCTCCACACATTCCTGGTGGATATCTGCTCCACTGTGGACTTCCATGGGCTGCAGGGGAACCTCTGATACTTGAGGCATCCCCTTCCCTTCCCTCTTAAGTCACCTTGGTGTCTGCAGAGCTGTTTCTCTCATAATCTGACTTTTCTGTCTGAGTTACATTTGTGCAGGAAATTTTTCCCCTCCTTAACTATGTTATCCCAGAGGCAGTGCTATCCCCACTGATAGGGTTGTCCTTGGCCAGAAACAGGTCCATCCTGGAGCTGGTTGGCATTGGCTCTGTTGGACACGGGGGAAGCTTCTGGCAGCTTCTCAGAAAAGCCACCCTTAGAGCACCCCACATCCAAAACCCTGCCATGGAAACCCAATTAATTCCACACTCTCCTCTGTGAATCACATATTTAAGATTTATCATTAAAATACACATTAATCACACAATCTTCTCAAATTTCACAAACTTCACTCTCACTCACACACTTAAAAAAAAGGATCCCCACACCAAAATTAAATTAACATCATCACAAGTGCGAATGAAAGTGGACAATTTACACTCATTCCACCCCTTGTCCCATCACCACAACATGACAACTGAAATTTCCTTGATCATTCCACTCTTCATTCTCTAGCTCCATTCAGTCCATATTTTGCCCATTACCTCGCCTTGTCTTGAATTCCTCAGGCCCTACACTGTTCACCAGAATGAGCCATGGTGGGTTGATCTTGGCTGGATGATAAAATGGTCTGATGCTTGGACCATCTGCTTCACCTCCCTCCAGAATCTTCTCCTCCTTAAGAGATTAAAATGTATTTGTGGAGGTGTTCCTAAAACAAATATTTACATGAGTTTTAAGATCAAAATATAGCATCAAAAGCCATCATCATCTGAAATGCTAATCTGGAATAAAGATCTTTTCTTGTACAGGTTAACAAGATGTTGTCAGACTTCTCTTGTATCAGCCTTCCTTATCTTGGATTTCTTACCAACTTTTCTCATCCCTCAAACTTTGTGTCAGAAAAGACATAATATCTTGCATCCACCATAAAGCTGGCATTAAGGCACTTAATCTGACTATAAGTGAGAACAGTGTGCTGCAGCACATTTAAAAATGCAATCCTGTGCTGATTACCCACCTGGGTACAGCCATCCTCCCGGGTCTCTGCCTCATGCACTGGGCAGCTGTTATAGCACACCACTTCAAATAAAAATAGATTAAATATAAACTATTGACAATGAAAATTAAGTATGTCTTCCAGAACACATCATATTAAAATTCACCTAACAACAGCTGAATCCAGATACTTCTCTTATGATAAAATAATTTAATTTTGGATTAATTGATATTTTTACTCTACAAAAATGTCAGGTGAATCTCTCTGGCTGCCTGTATTTAATGCTTAGTTATTATGGAAATTTTAAAAGGGTGGTAGCATTGTATTGCAGTATTCTGCAGATTCAGTTTTATAAAACTCATAATTCAGGATAGGGCTTTATTCAAAGAGGAGAACGGAACAAGGCTTTCCTTTCCTCTTCTCATATGTTTTTTATTTCTCAGTGGTGGAATAACTACCCTTAAATAAGATTAGGTTTGGGGAAATTATATGTTAAAAAGTTGTTTCTCAGATGCATTATTCATATTTCAGAAGAAAAGCTTGTTAGTTTCAGAAATTACTTCAAGTACTACAAATAGGTATTTGGGCAAATTGTAAGTCTCATCTAACTGTACTTTGGTGCAGTTGTTTTTCAGGAATGCAAAATTGGTTCCTACTTCTCTCACTTGATGACTGACAGTACTGAAGTCAAAACATACGCATTTATCAAATTCATCACTTTTTAGAAAATGTCATAATTGCAATTCCAATATTTTTCTCTAATTAAAAGAGAAAGTTGTTAATTTATTTTGTAAAAAAATTGGAGATATTTATTACAATTTTATTAACAATGTGATTTTGTTTGTATGTGCATAAATTGGTATTGTGGAATTTAAATAGTTTAAATAAAATCTTTTAAAAATTTTAAAATTCAAACTTTTGTAAGAAGATATGAGGAAAAATATAAATGCATTGTTATGGACTATGATCCTATTTTAAAGGAATACTTAATTTAATTGATATGCCATTTATAATAGGGAAAATAAATACTTTGTGGAATGTGTTGAATTTCTTTGTCAGGCTAGACTGTTTTAGAGGTCTTTGTTAGATAACAAAGTGTATTCTTCACATTTTTGTGTAGGATAGAAATGTTCATTTTGCCTTAAGTAATACACATCTCAAAATTATATGTGATGCATTGCCCTGCCTGAATGTATAGCAATAGAGGTTTTTTTCTAATTATAGAGAAGCTTAGCAGTAGAGAGGAGGGAAGGAACTCAAGAACAATAGTGAAATTTAAAACTGGGAAGACTCTACTCTTCAGTTCTTGGCAATGAGGATTTTATGCTCTGGTCAAAAGAAGTAAGATCAAAAGACAACAGCCTATTAAGAGGAGAACCCTACAGTGAGGCAGGAACTGTCAGCTTCTGAGGTTGATGTGGGCATACTGAGAATCAAGATTTGCAATAGATGAGAATTTACTGCTATCTCAAACACCAGTATATACCATATTTGTGTCGAGACTGAAGGGAATGCCAAACGTAAGTCAGTTAATAATTGTATTTTTGCTTCAAAACCACCTCCAACTGGTCTAAATAATTTAGCAAAACGAACCACACTTCATTTATATGTATCTGCTCTACAGTTGCACAATTCTGTCATATTCCAAGGCTTTCAAATAAAAATATTCCAGACACCAGGAAAATTACACTATTTCTAACTTTAAAGTTAGCAGTCAAGGTGATTTCAAGGACTATAACAAGAATGATCTGCTCACAGAAAAACAGAAGTGTAAGTCAGGTGCTTTGATCTGGCACAATGATGGAACTGAGCAACAAAAGCCAAAGCTGACTCAAGGACTCCTTGTTCTGAAAGCTGTACTTCAGAAATGAGAGATCCTCAACAGTAAAGGTTCTGTGGTGAAGAAGAACACCTTCATTTTCAAAATAACGGAAAATTTAAATATTGAAAAGATATTCTTCTTGTATATGGCAGAAATCAGGATGAAAGATTATTTGTGTACAAATTATCTTGATCAATCCATCATGTGATCCTCCACTTTTCTTTAAAGTAGGACTTGGGGTAAGAAAAAATTCTTCGGAGCTAGAAATGTGTAATAAAAATTCTTATAAGATTTAGCAGGATGGTTTAATATAAATTTATGTAAACAGCATGGTAAAACACAACCATTTGTTACATAAATACTCAGTACATTTCTTCCCACTCTTGGATGTTTTTTCCCCAGACTGTCCCCACCTTTTCTGCCTTAACATATAAATAGTCTGTTTAGATGTATAATCAAACTTTATTCATACTTGAACATTCGTTTTGACTACCAGAAAGAAAATTATTTATGATAATAGAAGTTGAAACTAAGAGTTCAAACAAGTTTATTGTTCATGTGGCCTACTACAGCTGCTATAAAAGGTTTCCTTCAACTGTTTTAGTCAATTTAGCCATCTAAATTTCATTTAATTTAGGAAAAACCGCTAAATCTCAGGTTCTTACAGTTTCCCAAAGGAATCTACTGGATAGTGTAATGGACTTCAATAGAAAATGTTTTTCAATAGAAAAGTTTTATGCTTGCATTCATCCCACTACCCCTAGAATTTCCACTTATTTCTCAGAAACAACAGTTTATTGAGGAGGAGGAATGTGATATTGATGCTATTGAAATACATCTAAGTTGTAATGATTTTCTCTTAACAGTCATTTATTCTTTATTCCAATAATCATTGCATTGATAATGAAGACAGTGAAATACAGGATGAAGTTTTATATTATGTCTATGATGATACATAGACATGTACATACTACATTCTATGCAGTTTTTTATGTTTTGTTTTGCTTTACAAAATCTTTATGATTTTGATGTGCTGCGGTCTATTTGGAGTGTTTGATTTCTCACTGCCTGTTGGTTCCATAATGTAAAAAAAAACATGAAGCTCTAAAACTGACATGAGAAAAATGTGTTCTTAATTTTGGACCACTCAAGTGAAGAATCATTAATGTCCTAGTCTGATAATTACAGCACTCTTTTGTGAATGCAAGCAGCTGCATTCCACCTCTCTTGCACATAAAAATTAGGAGTTTTAGTTGGTGAATTTGCAAAGTTCACTGAATGACCTGGAAGCAAATATGTAAATACAGTGCTCCCTTTTTCGTCCCTTGTAACCTGTAAATTTGTTTAATTTGAACCTATAATTTGTCCATACCTGAATACAACAACCCCACACTTTATAAAAGAAAAATAGAGGTTGACCTCTCTTTTCATTTTATCCCCAGTAAAAATCCATTATGTTTCACTTTTCAAGTATCATACAGCAAACTAGAAGTGGTCTTAGTGAAAATGACTAAATCTAGTTATTCCACTTCCTTAGCACAAATTATTATCTTTTGAGTAAAAAATAAGGAGGTTCCTTTTCCAACTCCTTGTTAAAGTAGCATCACCATGTTGTTCAGCTCTATTTTCAGGAAAGAACTGAGTGGATTGAAGTCTGCGTTGATGTTGACAAGGCAAAGCCTTTGTTCAGGTAGCTTCTGGTATAGAAACATCTCAAATTTAGGTTTTTTAATTATCTGTATTCAGACTAGGAGGAAAAAAAATCTATCTGTAGCCTGATGACAGGGATATTCCTCCACAGGGGAAAAAAAAGAAATAATATACTTTAGTCTTATGAAAAAGGCTTCCTTGCTTTTGGAAAATGTTTCAACCAGAATTTTATGGTTTGCATTTCTTCTCATTGAACAAAAGTATTTGGAGTTGCTAAACAATTTTCACAGATTAAAACAAGTATAGTGCAATTCAGTGATTTCAAAGCAAGATATATACCATGTATACCACAACATCAGATAATTTTGCTTAAGTTTAAATGTGTTTCTGAAAATATGTAGGCATCCAAATTTAGGCAATTAGTTTATTGGAGGCAATCATTCATTTTAGACTGTTCAAGGCCAAGTAGTTCTGGAAAACAGGTTCTTTAGTATTTTTTTTTATGAGATCTAATACCTTGACCTTCCTAAATGCCTAAATATGTAACTCGAGTTAGTCTAAAGTAATTTAGATCATTGTAAGCATTTAGTCTGCACCTTGAAACATTTCCAATAAGGGTTCCATAAGCTTAATCAAGGCAGTCTTTCAGAACACAGTATAATTGCATAGGACTTAAGGAACTGACACTCTATTTCCATAGTCAAACAGCTCATTCATTGTATACTGAGACTGTGAAGAGAAAAGGAATTTTTGCCACGATACTTGAAATTGCTTTGACAGCATTACATATTGGAAAGAAAAGTTTTGCATTCTCCTTAACTTATAATGAAGTATTTAATACCTTGTTTCACTCTAGGCATGATCATCCTCCCAGTGAAACTGTGAAAATTTTTTAGTGGCTTCACTTGTTTTACAAAAAAAGTAAGGAAATAATACTGAACTCTGTAGAGTCCTAAGGGATTTATTTTTAGGGGATGTCAAATATATATGTTATTTTTATATATTAAAACATGAAGTGCAGTTATTTTCTGATTTTTAATTTGATAATGACAAGCATCAGTTTATTTTTAATTGCATAAAATTTAAATAAAAATCACCAAATTAAATGAGGATGGTCATGTTTAAGACACATTGATAAGGTAAGATATCATGCAGCTGTCAAAATTTACTGTCTTGTAAAGTCAACATTTTGTAAAGCAATCTGTCAGCTTTAAAATGTAATATAACTAACTTGAGTATCCTTGTATTTCTGCACAGTGTTACAACAGCTACAGCTCAGTGGCCACTTTGAATTTGACAAGAGCCATTAATTTACAGCTCTGCAAAAAGCCACAGTCTCCTCTTGTTTTATGATCACTTCAAATGGACCCTTTGAACCTTTTCTAATACCGCATCATCGCTGTCAGAACAGAAACTATATAGACATACTCAGTTATATTTTTGGAATTAATTTTCTGTATTTTTTAAGTTGTGGAAAAAAAAGAAGAGAAAAAATCAAAAATCAGCAAGAGTCATCTGCAACAGTATAGAAATTAATCTATACAAAATTCCATTTAAATTAATCTATATAAAATTCCAATAAACTCCTGTGGCCCAAAGAAAGTGATGTACAATGATGAGATGATAACAGTGACAATGCATAGAAAATAGGATTGAGATTTGTTGCTGGAGTCTTAGTTCCCACTTCTACTATTGACTGAGCTTGGAACTGTTCATGTGCATCATTTTGCAAACATGAGATGGACTTAAGATTGCATCTTTAAAATAGGAATAACTAAATGAGATGTACTAGGGGACCTGACTTTTCAAAATGAGTTTTAGAATCCGTGTCCCTTGTGATAATTGAGCCCCAGAAGGATTAATGGCATCTGCTCCCTTCAAAAATGTATTATGAACATATAACTAGTGGCCACAATTAGCATTTGAACAGAAAATCCTATTGACAGTATTTCAAGGAGTAGAAATACTACTTGAAAACTCTTGACTTGCCTCTCAGTTATTTCTTTAGGTTATGTATATTCCTATGAGTGAGCAATAGCCTGAATTTGCTGTGTTCTGTCTTATCCTGCTGTTTTTTTCTATTCTGTAGTTCTCTTTTAATACAAAAAGAAACTCATTAATGGTTCAAGTTTAAACCTACAAGAATGACCATAATCATCTTTGATAATCTTTCTTAAATTAGCACTCCCTTGAAAAGGGTGGGGGGGGGGGGGGGCAGTTTGCAGGCACAGCATTTTATTAATAAATCCTAACCAGCAGATTTATAAACAGCATCTGTTTTCAGATATATTTTTTATGTAGCATGAAGATTAGTCTGCTTGAAATTTATGCTGCTGGTTACAGAATACCAATACCCAAAACACTGTTCATGTCTGCTAATTAGAGATGCATTATATTAAAAAAAATGCATTGATGAAAAGTGGCTTATTTTGTGGTAATAAGAATTGCTACCATCCTAACTATGCTTCACACAGAATTTTTCCTTAGTTGGAAATTTCAGATGTTTTCCATGTTTCCAGATACTAGACTGTCTTTTCCATACCAGGTTTAGGTCACACTTTTTACTCACCATGAGACCTGGACTAGTACTCAGAGACACCTACCATTACCCCCTCTATATCCATTCCAGCAACATGAGCAACTTAGATAAAGCAAAGAAAAGTTACAGTATCAAAGGTTTTTCTTCCAAGTTAACCCAGGCACTTGTACAACTCACTATCAATACTAAATAAATCATTCAGGCCTTTTTTGTGACCATGAGACAGGTTTTGTGTAAGCAATTCCTTAACAGAAATCATAGAATTGCAGTGGTAGTTCTCTCTGTCATACAACATTTCTTTCAAAAATGGGTTCAAGAAACTTTACTAGTATCAAGGAACTCCAAATTTTCTTACATATCTTAAATACTGTAGAAATACAGACTCCACCAAATGCAAAAAAATTATGCAAACGTACATAGAATGTTACAGAACTTGTATTAACACAGACTTTTCTAGACATTTCATATAAATCTGCATATAAGAAGATTTCTAATTTAAATTAAACCATAAAAGATTTCAAAGGAAGAAGAACCAAAGGCTAAGTGCAAGATCTTGCACATGGGTCAGGGCAATCCCCAACACAAATTCAGTCTGGGTAGAGAACAGACTCAGAGTGGATGTGAGGACAAGGAATTGGGGGTGCTGCCTGATGAGAAGCTCAGCATCACTCAGGAATGTGTGCTTGCACCCCAGAAAAATAGCATGTGTCCTGGTCTGCATCAAGAGAAGTGTGACCAGCAGGCTGAGGGAGGTGATTCTTCCCCTCTGCTCTGGTCTTGTGAGACCCCCACCTTGAGAACTGCATCCATCTCTGGGGTCCCCAACATGAAAAGGACACAGGGCTGCTGAAGCGAGTCCAGAGGGCCATGAAGATTATCAGAGGGCTGGAGCACCTCCCCTGTGAAGACAGACTGAGAGAGTCGGGGCTGTTCATCCTGGAGAAGAGAAGGCTACAGAATCACTTTGTTTCAGCCTTCCAGTACCTAAAATGGGCCCAAAAGAAAGCTGGAGAGGGACATCTTAAAAGGGCATGGGGTGACAAGACAAGGAGTGATGGCTTTAAAGAGAACAGATTTAGATGAGATAATAGGAAGAAATTCTTTTACTGTCAGGGTGGTGAGACACTGGAACAGGCTGCTCAGAGAAGCTGTGGACGCCTCATCCTGGAAGTGCAAGACCAGACTGGATAGGGCTTGGAGCAACCTGGTGTAGTGAGAGGTGTCCCTGTCCAACACAGGGGTTTAGAACTTGAAAATCTTTAAAGTTCCTTCCAGCTCAAACAATTCTATGATTCTGTGAAATGAAATAATGTAAAGGACTAGAAAACCTCAGTTTTTCCCTGGCCAATTTACAACAGCAACAGATCAAGCTGTTTCAAATAACTACAGATTATAAAGGTTATGTTAGAGGTTAAATCATGCCTACCTAAAGTCAACACAAGGGAACAAATATCTTCACATCCCACAGAGCTTGATTTTAGTGGTTGTACAATCAACTTTATCTGAGAGTTTTGTTTCTTTAGTGTGTTTATGAAGTTTCTACCTGCATTAGCAATGAGATGTTAATTTCATCACAGTATAACAGATTAGGAAATATGACAGTCACCTGAGAAATTTAATTAATTTAAATCAGTAATTCTTTGGAAAGGAAGATATTTCTCTTAGGTTTTATAAATTTAACATTTATGTATTTACTTCAAACACTGTTTCTATTATATAATTTTGATTCTATTAAATAGTGTTATTTTTTTCAATAAAATTCTTTTAAAAGGAATTATTTTCCATTTGGAGTGGGCTCTTTTGTTTCTCAGCTCATTCTACAGCTTTCCATAGTATTACTGTTTCCTATTCCTTCAGGATAAGCATTATGCAAGCAAAATAGTATTCTTCTTCAATTAGGACAAGCCTGTTCTTACTTACATCTCAATATCCCAAGATGGTAAAATCACTTTAGCAAGACAATGTCCTCCTTAAATGAAATGGCTGATTGTTTAGATCGCCACAATTTTTTGTCATTTATATATGTAATATTAATACTTCTAAATATTTCATCCCATGATTTTCAGGTGAAGGTCAAAGGTAACTTGCTTGAAGATAAGTCCATTAAAAAACAAAACAAAACAAAGAAGCTACCACATTCTATTAATTTAGGAGGCTAACATGGTCAAAAAGAAAGCACTTGTCAACGCACCATGGGAACACTGGACTCTGTCAGGTCTGCTCTGACATTTGCCTTCAGGTTTAACTCAAGTAACTTCTCTCTACTGTTACACTCCTGGTTGTCTTCTGAAAAACCATCATCAAATTCATCCACGGGAATTAATGTTTATTTTGAAATTAAATTTAAATTCCCCCTGTGTTTCAGCTTATTTCATAAGCTTTGCACAAGTATATCTACTCTATTCATCAATAAACGAATTTCAGTAAAATATATACTAGTAGCCTGATTTTTTTCTTCAATAAAACATAATTATCAAATGTAATTTTTACTAATGTCCTGGATAATAAAATTTGAAAAAAATGCAATAATGTGTGGGGCAAAGCTAGTTCTATTTGAGTGAGTGTTAGCCATATCTCAATAAAAATGGAGCCATAGCTTTTTTCTTTGAATGTTTAAAAATTACTTCAAGTTGTTACACCTATGTACAGAAATTTCTGGTTATGTCAGTTTCTCTATACGCAGTCCACAAAGTATTGAAGCAAAAGAAAAGCAAAGGCAATTCAAGTCCCCTCACCTCTTTTTGCCACTGTCTGACTTCAACCTGTTCTCTGTCAGTTCTGGACCCCAGAATCATAGAATCGTGTAGGTTGGAAAATATCTTTAAGGTCATGGAGTCCAACGGTAAACTGTAAATCACTACCATGCTGTCAGTCTTTCCATGTTTCTGTGGTGGGCTCACCATGGCTGGATGCCAGGTGCCCACCAAGCTGCTCTGTGACTCCTCTCCTCAAAAGGGACGGGGAGAAGAAACGTAATGAAAAGCTCATGGGTCCAGATAAGAACAAAGGGAAATTACTCACCATTGCCATCACAGGTAAAACAGACATAACGTAAGGAAATTAATTGAATGTATTACCAATTCAATCATAGTAAGATAAGGAGAAATAAAACACCTTTGTCCCTGCTTCTTTCCAGGCTTAATTTCACTCTCTATGTCCTGCCTCCAGCAGCACAGGGGAACATGGAATGGGGGCTGCAGCCAGTTCATCACAAGTTGTCCTTGACTCTCCCTCCTCCTGATGGGATTAGGTTAACTTCCTCATTTACACTCTTTCCCTGCTCCAGCATGGAGCTCTCCTACAGGAATTTCTCCAACATGAGTCCTCCCTATGGGCCGCAGTTCATTAATTGCTTCAGCCTGAGTCCCTTCCACAGAGTGCAGTCCTTCAGGAACAGGCTGCTCTGGCATGGGTTCCCTGTGGGATCACATGCTCTGCCATTAAACCTGCTCTAGCATGGGCTCTTCTCTCCACAGGTTATGCCAGATTTCTGCTCCAATGCAGACTTCCCAAGGGTCACAGCATAATTCAGGCATATACCCACTCTGACATGAAGTCCTCCATGGTCTGTAGGTGAGTCTCTACTCCTCCATGGAGCTCCATAGGTTTTGGGGGAACAGCCTGCTTCACCATGGTCTTCACCATAGCTGCTGAGGTATCTGCCTTGGCACATGGAGCACCTTCTTCCCCTCCTTCTGCACTGGCCTGGGTGTTCACAAGAGTTGTTCTTACATATTCTCACTCCTCTCTTTCCTGGCTGCTCCTGCACAGTAACTTTTACCCTTAAATTTGTTGGTCCAGAGACACTACCACTGGTGGCTGATGGGCTCAGTCTTGGCCAGTTTTGGATCTGCCTTGGAGCTGACTGGTGTAGGCTTTCACATAAATGTTATTACCCTTGAGAACAGCCTCAGAAACCTTTCTTCTTACAGTTCTTTTTTTGCCCATTTGTAGGGGACCATAATTAATTTCTCACCTTCAGAAAAACTCAGAGACAAACTATGTTCACCAGTACCAGTGTCATAATTTTACTATTTCAGGGTAGTCTGACATGGCAAAGAGTCAGAAATTCTTTCTTAAATAGCCCATTCTTTCTAGCTAGCCCATTTAAAACTTCTGCCCTCATGAGCAATAAGCCTCAGAAGCAAAACCAAGAGGACAGTACATTCACTGGAAACTTGAGATTCACCAGGGTTTGGTTCTGTTTATTTATTTTGTGAATTACAATCAAACATGATGCATCGTATTTACATGAAAAAAAAATCAGTAAATGAAGAGTGCCATGTAATTGCAATATTTAACTAGGGAACTGCTAAATATTTTCTTAGAATACTTTTTTAAAGCCCTACTTTAAAATAGTAAATTAATTGTAATGCAAATCTAATATTCTTGAAACAATTTTAAAAATTCAAGTGACACAATAAACAAGGCACTCTGTTCCATACTAAACAAAGGTTTTATCCCTACCTGACTAAGAAAAATTTGAACGGTTTTCGTTCAAGCTAGCTCCTCTCACTATTTTACTTTTTTGGCTTTAGGGAACCTAAACATCCTTCATTTCTGTCTAATAACATTTGGTTCCACTGAAAGACAACAGAAGAAAATTTGAGAGACAAAAATAGGCTGTGAGGATGTCTTATTTCTAGACATGAGGAAATAGACACTAAAAAATCTGTCCACAAATATGAAAATTGTATTAGCTTCACCTTCTCTGCTCTCAAAATAAAGAAAAAAATTTAAGAGCAAATCTGGAAAAGCCTTTTAATAATTCACTCTCTGCATACACATGATTAATGTCTGTGGTGAATAGGTTGGGAATGACAGTGTTCTGCTTAATGGAGATGAGTAGACACATGCTCTGCACACTTATGATATAATGTGTGTTTTGCTGGGTAAGGGTTGAGATTAAAAGCTCTATATAAAGCTGAGAGGAATAAAAAAGCAATCTGGTTAATTAATTAATTATTTTCCAGGGAACTACTCAAATAAAAGAATATTGTTCAATGTGAAATAATTCTTAATAAATTAATGTTTTAGTCCAGATGATGTCAAAACCTTGTTTAAATGGTAGGCATACAAATGATCTAATAGTCATTTATATTGTAATTATGTTGAAGAGTTTCTGTAACAGTATAAGTAACTGGACAACTGTGCACAAATACAAACATATATTTATGTCTTTTAACTAAATTCTATTTGGAGTGTAATGTGATACTGTTTGCATCACACTATAAGCAGTAAAACTGCCTTTTTCAAGAACTCATTCCCATAAAATGCCACTTATAACAGATGGAGGTAGAAATAATGCATTAAATAAGGAACAAATATTTACAGCTCTCGGCATATCATGGGCATCCATTAAAATTCAGCCTGCAGCAGGACTAGAATATATTCTTACTGATGTGATATTTCAGTGTTTGAAGAAAGCATGTCTTCTCTGCTGTTACTCTTCTCATTTGGCATATGATGTCAATTTGTTCCAATAATAATAAAAATGACTTGTTTTCTGTCATTTCAGCTGAATATGGATTCTTAATAAGATTGTAAAACCATAGTAAAGATTTGGCAAACTCCTTAGTCCACCTTTTATAAACACACTCCTTAGTCCACCTTTTATAAAGAGAATATGTTTTTCCTAAAGTTTATGGTTCTATAAATAATATAAGACATTTTGCACAGATCTTTGAAGGACTGAGTTTTAAAGGTAGCAAAAAATAAGTGTATGGTTTTAGTAAAACTCTATTTCAATTATTTAGGGTGACAGTCCAGGCTTGGTTTTAACTTCCTTTCTATTAATTAGAGTTGATTACGAAATGATGTTTCAGTGGCTAAATGATGTATTTTAGGGTAAGTTTATTTTTAAATGTTTGTGATAGACTCATAAAAGAGAAAAGGTTCTTGGAAGCAGTCCATATGGATCAACTAGGGATGAACCATCAGTCTAATCAACTTTTCTGATCAAATGTCCAGATTGTCACATGAAGAGAAAGCAATCAAAGAGCCTCTCAGTACTTATGCAGAGTATATTATGAATATGGATTCAAATTTCCCACAGTAGTGCATGATAGGAGAATTAGTAGTAAGAGGAATTAATGGAGACAGCAAAGGCTCTATCTGAAATTAAGGAAAACTTTTCCACCATTAAGGACTGGAAGAGATTGTCCAAAGACATGATGAAGTTTCTGTCTTTGAGGGTTTTCAAGATCTGACTGAACCAAGTGCTACACAAACCCAGTCCAATATCATAGATAAACTTGTTTTCAGCAGGAAGTTGGATCAACAACCTCCTCAGGTCCCCCTCAGTCTTAAAAATTCTGTGATTTCAATTAGGGATAAACAGGAGATGGACCTGAAAACTACATCCTGATCTGAACTAAAGTACTAATATAGGTGCATCCCACAGACATATACTGAACTAGTGTTGATGCAGAAAATAAAGGAAATAATGCACCATAAACTCCAGTTCTTTGAAATTGTCAAAGAGCATTCAAATGAAGATGATAATGCTGCAATTGCAGTCATGAACATAAAAAATAAATTTGGACACTGACCTTCACCAAACTTTCATAGTAACAGATGAAAAGAGGCATGATCTCCTCATGGTTAATATATTTTGAAGGTAAGAAACAAAGATAGAAATAAGCAATTAATTCTTTAATGGGAGAAGATCAACAGCATACATCTACACTGTGGACCCTAATGTACGGGTATTATGATCTCACAAAAGAAATGGGCATATAATTAACAAAATTAAATGCTCCTACCAATTTATTCAAGTTAATCAGTGTAATTCTGGCTTTGAAATATAATTGGATAATGAAATAACAGGGGAAATTCAGTATTAATAAAAACAACATAAAGAGTATTTAGAAAAGCAGTTCTAGTTATGCATGCATAACGATAAGTCTTAGTCATTAAAAGTCAGGAAACAAACCTTAGAAAGACTTTTGAACATGTTCTAAAATTGCCAGTGACAGCTGGAAGCAGTACTAGAATGTTAGGAAGCAAACCCAATATAATTATATCATTATGTTAATCTTTGATGCACCTGGATCTTCAATATTGTGATCAAGTCTAGTCTCCCTGTTTTCAAATGAACTAAAAAGATACAGAACACATTGACAAAATTAACACTGAAGTGGAAATCAATTTCTGAGATTCCCTGAAATGGGAATTAAAAAAGGGAAATAATGGCATATTAGGGGATAGTAAATAGGTCATGCAAGACTATCAGGAACAGATATAGTCAAAATAAACTTTAATAGAGATCTATAAATGTCATGTATGGTATAAAAAGGCTGAATAGCAAAAGCCCACCTGTTACATATCTTAAGAAATAGGCAGCAATCAATGTAATAATAAAATGGTTGAAATGAAACAATAATACTTTTTCACCTGCTAGAAAACTACATCACAGAGTTTAGAATACAGTAGGAGTCTCCAGTATAAATATCTTTAAGGGCAATTAAAGACTTTTATGTAAAAGAGTTCCATCAAGACCTATAAAATCAGAAGGTCTTAATGGAAATCTTCAGCTCTGAAAACTCCTAAACCTCTAGTTAAGAAGCTAAGAAGCTATTTCAAGGAAGTGCCATCTTCTGTATGTGAATCATCCCTCTTCTTTTTTTTTTAAGACTTTAAATTGCTATCCAAGGCTTGCACAACTGATTATATTTTTTAATGATGAATGCCTATTTTGCCTAATTTTGACATAACATGGAACTTAATTTCAAATCCAATATATTGATAAGGGTGAAAGTGCACATTTAGATTTAAGCACACCTTTAATGAGGTAAAACCAACAGCTCATAAGTGTGTCTTTTTGTTTCTTGACTTGGACAAATTATTATTTTTCATTTTAACCATGGCATGAGTCCTTATTTTAGAAGATTATAGCCTTACTACCCATCTTCCACAAACTGTTATGGTTGCTGGTAACAAAAAAAATCAATTTTTAGAATGCTTGAGACAATCCATGTTCATGTACATAATGTATTTAATTATTACATGAGCAAAACCACTTCCACAAAAGATAGCTTTCTTTTCTATTGCTCCCATGCAATAACTCTCATATGAGAGAGCCTGCTGATAGCTATCTGTGCTAAATGACTGTTCAGTACAAAGACATTAGTGACTTTGCAGCCCTGCAGGATAACAATCCATCTCTGTATCTAGCTTAATGGACCACAGGACATCTCTAAATCTCTCTGCTGACATATTTGAGAAGGCCACCCTCGTGTTAAGCAGCAATGAAGCTGGTTTTACTGAGACAGGACTTTCTATTTGCCTACTGGAAAACAAAATTTGGTGCATGTTAAACCTCTTTGAAGCAACTGTTGATGTTTTCCAGTACCTGCAGTGAAGATTAAACTAGCAATCATGAGATGTGTTTGGTTTTTTCTCTGCTGGAAACAAAATATGCAGTTTTTCCTACGAAGAAATCTCTCAATGATTCTTGTTTCTCTTGGGAATATTTAGTAATGGATGTATTTATAAACTGACTATGTATTTCTTATTGGTGCACGCATATCTAATATGCACAGCAACCTTGACAACACCAACATTTTAAAATACCAATAATTTTTATGATTACTTTCATGTTAGCTCCTCTGTTACATGCATATTGGTGTATTTGGTTGTTTTCATAAGTCCTCAGGGGCCTTCTATTTCAAAGGTTTAGATAGCAGTCTTTGCAAAATCCTAAACCCAGAAGATCCCTCTTAATTCCATATGATGTATATTACTTTGGAAATATAAGCCATTCATACTTTCATCTTCCCAAGTAAATGCCAAAGTTTACATGTTAATAGTCTGATAATTTTCTCTTATTCTCTGTTCATTAATTTTCTTTTGGATCTTTTTTCTTTATCGACTCTTTCCTTGTTGAGGAGGTGCCAGCAGCACTTAGGAACATTCCAAATAAAACACACACATTAAAGTGCATAACGGCTGTGAATCACTTATAACTTAAAAAAACCCAAAACATAATCTGCCAAAATAATGTAGTCATATTCCTGTGTCTTTCTGGTAGTCTCTTTGTCCTCTCGTATTTTAAAATCTGTTTTTTCCTGTACCTGTTTCAAAAGGTGCCATTGTTTTTTGTCATACAATTTTCTGTCTACAGTGGGATTATAATCCTAAATTAGGTGGTATTTGGAATAAGACTAAATTGGAAGGTTGTCAGTAGGCAGAATAAAGGAAGCAGCAATACATTTAATTATTTGAGCAAGGAAAGCAAAACCATAAATTCAACAGAAGGCTCAGAAAGATGGAAGATGTAAGGCAGATAAAATGAGCATAACCTGTGCAAAGATAGGAAGTGCCAACCTGAACATGGCCATACTCAGTCCGAAGAAGAGTTCTATGGTCCACACAGCTCCATGTTGCAGAGATAAAATATTAATACCATGGACAATGGAATTGGCAATTCCATTTCCAATGGAATTGGAATTGATAAGGTATCAAATATGGAAATTACATTTAAAAATAGGAAAATATTATCACAAGGAAAGGAAATCGATGTTAAATTACTCCTACATGGAGTAGGAGTAATTTAAAAAAAAACCTACTAGGAAAAGCTGTATAAAGATGTAAATGCCACCAGCACCTCAGGATCTCCAGCAACAGTTCCCACTCAAAACACAGAGACATTATGGCAAAATTGAATAACCAGTCCAGTTGACTGGAAAGGAAATTGATATTTGCTGATAATAGACAGCTACATATAACATTTAATAAAGCATAATGATAATTAGGGTTAAGTCATCATTTATTCTTTAGAATTGTTCTACATTGTAGTTTTAAAATAAGAACAGAATGTTGGCCACAGTTTTGTGATGGAAGTTTCCTCATTTAATGTTCCTGTAAGACTGTAATATCTATCAACACCTGTGATTTAATTGACACAGGAAGCATCTTTATATCTAATTTTGTCATGTTCCTGTGATATTTTTTACACTTCAATAAGTCTCTGTGTTTTTCCTCTTGCTGTTCCTTTTGTTTTTTCCTTTTCCCTTTTATGAAAACATGCCTGTTTTCTGATATTGCATCTGACTATTGCGAAGATCTTGTATATACATACCCTTTACATATGTCCAGAAGTGGAAATTGCATGATTGATGTCACCATTTTTGTGTCTTGGTTATATGGCGTCATGGACTACATTAAATTTAATATTTAATATTTAAATGTTGTGGTAAGCTACATCACTATGATCATGGAAAATCTAAAGATACTGTGTTTATTGATGTGTCAGAATTCTTGGTTTGGTTGATTTCATGAGAAACTAGGAATTTAGGGGTTTGTGATCAAGTGGTAAATTGGTTTTCTAGTTACTTAATTTTCAAATAAGAAATTGTGAAGCTTCAAGGTACCTTTAAGTTAGCTGCCAGGGCCTTATCAGCACCCCAGTCTGTTTTACATGGCATTCTCAATGACCTGTCAGCAGTGCCTGCATTCAGTTATTCACCTACATATATTACACATCTGACTACAATTCATTGTGATAGTAAAATTAGCAAATATAACATAGTTATGATTCATACAAAAATTTCTTTAAAATAGGCTATTTTTAAGTCTGCCAGACTGAGGGTATGACAGGGGTTCTCCATTGGAGTGGCAGAAGAGAAACCTGCAGCCAGGAAGCAGGACAGGCGGGGGAGAGCCAGAGGCAGCAGCAACCCTGGGCTTAGGGCACCTCCATGGGTCCAGGGACGTGCCGAGGCCAGTCTATTTTGGTAGTCTGCTTTTGGACAGTTCTTGTGCTGCCTTACAGGAAGTAGGAGGAAAAGTCGCAACTTTCCTAGCCACAAATTGTGAAAGTGTAACAATGGGCAACAATCTGCTAATACAGAGGAATTTGCTTTCATTGTTTCTACAGCTCAGAGAATCCAGCAACTGCGAACTGCTTCTTTGCGTGCCTCTTCATCCTGGAAATGACTGCACAAGGACCATCTCAGCCATGAGCTCATACTGGCCAGGCCCCTGTTGTGATGGGTGCATTATTGTGCTTCACTTCCAGCAGCCTCTTGTTTAGAGAACATCTGGCCTTACTGCATAGTGGGTTGTTTTTTAATTTAGCCAATTCTTTCCTGCTAAGCTCTTAGTCAGTCCCTTTCCAGACTTTTGATTGTTCTTGATGAGCTTCATAAAGCTTGTGTTGACCAATATGAACTCCAGGGATGTTCCACTCATTATCAGCTAGCAAATATAAAGACATGAACCATCACCCTTTAAAAGTGATAGACTACCCAGTTTTAAATCCCTCTAACAGTCTGTACATCCAGTGCCTATTCCCACCGAAGATTTTCTAGAATAATATTCTTCAGCATAGAAGACATAACTAGACATGAACATGATAGAGATGTTTAAAATAAAGACTGACATGGAGAAATTGAATAGATGACTATTCTCTGGATCAACTGAAAGGACCAGGTGGCAAATTTGAAACAAAGATGCGAAACAGCTTCTTGTTAGATCTAACAAGATCTAAAAAGAAGAAGATGGAGGATATTCACAGCAGTTCACCAAAATTTTAAAAATCTCCACTGGAATAATTTTTTTAAAAAATTAATTATGCAAAATTTATCAAAATGAGATGTACCATTTCTACTTAGCAGAGTGCCTGTGCTACAAATCACTGTAAAACTGAAAAGCGTGTCAGAAAAGAATAACCAATACAGTTCTTATACTCTCAAGTTGAGCTATTGACCATTACGTAGTAAATGAGAAGGATGATTCTTCTAGCACTCAATGCCATTCATGTCTGATAAAGACATTGGGTTTAGTAAGAAAAAATAAACATTTTTTTCTTACAGGAATGGAGCCTGAATTATTCCCTATTATTAACTGAAGTAAGGGAGGCTATATAAAATATTACAGCCTATTTTAAAAATATGTTTCTACTTAAATACAATATCATACTATGCTCTGACAGTCAAATATATTTTTAATGCTTTTCCATCTGGATGCTCTTATCTGGTCATAAAAAGAAATCCAGAGAAATCATCAACAGAGATTATTTGATGCTGTGTGGACTAAAGCTATTAAAGGAAGATAAATATGTGAAATATGATTTTGAAGCTTAGTTTCTTTTATCCTTTCCATCATTTAATGACTAGAACTTCATCAGGAAAGACAAAGATGAGAGTTTCTTTGCAAACAAGAACTAACTTGCTAGAAGTTACTATTTTAAGTGTAGCCTGTTGTTACGGTAACTAAAGTACTAAAAATACTTTAAATAAAAAGGACATCACCTTAAGAGCTACTCAAGTAGTCATAGCAACAGTGTTTTTTAGAATAAAAGCAGTTCATAGAACATTCTTTCCTCCTGACCTGAAGTTTTACAATAATACATAGCCAACTTCTTTTTATAAAATACATTTGTTTATCCAAAATCAGATAAAATTCAAATTAGGAATAGTCTGGAGTATCCCAAAGAATTTTATGCACATACAGGCTACTAACCAACTTAAGCACACTTTAAAATTTTTATCATTCTTTTCTATAATTCCAGAAAGCACATTCATACTGTAGTTTTACAGGAGCTCATACCAAAAAAAAAAACACTTTCCCATCTCAGTGGCCAAAAATAGATATATATTTTATTTAAACATCCATATACATTCAATATTTATCAGCTAGATAATTTTCTCTGTTGTTTTCTTTCAAAAATACATCCTAATGAAATTTCTCTCTCTCATTAGTAATAAAGACATATATTCCTAGAATGAAGAAATTTTCTATTTAAACCAAACACAATTTTACTACGTGATTACTTAAAGGCTGTGCTTTTTTTGACTAACACTAACTGTATTGCTCTTAAGGGTAAATTTATTATTTTCATGTTTAAATTCAGATAGTTTTTTAAAGTTTGTCTTCTTAAAGAAGAATCAGTAATACTTTTGATTGTCGCTACTAACCAACATAGCTAAGAAAATTACTATTAATCCTTCTTGCAAGTCATTAACAGAATTGTTAAATAAAGGCCTTATTTAAAGCCTATTAAAGTCTTTATAAAGACATATTGTTTCCAATAACCTTTGAATCAGGCTTAACATTTATTTAGTTACAGGTGTACCACCAAAATGAAGGTTATAACATTACAGAGTTATCACTGAAGACATAATACGAATGTAATGGAATTTAATCTGTAACCAAGGGCCTAATTTGGCATGCAAATCCTTATTAGCAGAGATGACAGATACAAAGAGAAGAACACAGCTTGAGCCCAACAGCTCAGGTTGTGATTTCAGGAGTGGAATTAGAAATAAATAAATCAACACTGTAGATATTCTCATTTAATATCATTGAGAGGCATCAAGCATAGAAATTATGAGATAGTGACTTTTTCAACCAAAGATGTAGCAAAAGTTCCTTACCATTTCAGAACAAAATAATGCCTCTTCTAAGTCAATAAAATTTTAATGCAAAATAAATAGTACCCATATTTGGATAAAACCAGAATAATTCTGTATTCAGAAGTCTCATTTCTGCATGGATAATATTTTAAGCTTCTGAGAATTTTTAATATAAGTAGCATTCGTGAGGAATTAAGGGAAAATTTAGGGTGATCATGTATGTAGTTTCTTTATTGCCTCCCAATTTTTTTTTTTTTTTATCATATATGTCAGTGGCTTATCAAAATATTTTTATCACCACTTACATGGTCCATATCTTAAAATATGCTTATGGAACCATCTTAGAGATATTAAAGGGATGCTATACTATGGATAGTATAGCAGATGTATAGTGCTATACTATGGGCAGTATACCACATGGAAATATGCAAAATGTAGCATTATAAAACCATACTCATTATTAAAATAAAATGGTAAAAAGTCAGCTTTGTGAAAAAACTACAGATAAAAAAAAAGTTTAGGTGGAAGAAAGCAAATAGTAAGAGTCAAAATAAATGGAATAAGAGAGACAACAGTCTGCTTTTCCTTTGTTGTTAAATATATTACTAACAGTAAATCTAATCAGAAATATAGGCTAAAAAAATCATAGTTTGCCATAAATTCTAGTCAGGAATTGTGAAAGCACGTGAAATTTGTCAGAGAATTTTCTTTCTCAATAGTATTCATCTGGTGGTTTAGACATTTCCTGTTGTTACTACTCTCAAAAGGTTGTTACCTAGGTTTTCAAGCTTCAGGATGTGTCTGTACTTACTCTGTTAAGTAGAGAAAACTCTTAAAGATTAAATTTTGTGAAAATATCATATGTTCCAGGCTGACAGCACTCTTCCAAAGGCTTCCACTGGAAAACTCTAATGAGTAGAAATTCATGTTATGAGTCCATTTTGGAAGTAGCAGAGTTTAAGCTTTATTAACCAGTTCAGTCTGTGATGGTAAGTCAATGCTAATATCTGGTTTTCCAAAACAAAATAACCCTTATAGTCCTTCATAGGTTCATTATTACTAGAGTACCTCTTCAGTCTCCTTTGCAAAATACTTTCATGAGGCTACCAAACCAGGGAGACTGAGACACCAAGGAATGAGTTTTCTCATCCCTTGTGAATAAGAAATCTGTGCTTATTTTGTGCTGGATTGTGCACAGACTAGGCAAACACAGTCTTGCCTAATGGAATGATTAAGTGTTTAAAATGATGTTTTAATTCAATCAATTAAAAGCATAAACAGCATGAGTTTGATTGAATCAGTTTAAAGAATTACACAGAAGTCAATGTGGCTGTCAGCAGGGGTGAAAAATTCATGTATCACCTACACACAGCTTGAATTCTGCATTTCTCAATTAGATATTACAACCAACCTACTCTATCACAGAATAGCTCTTGAGTGAGAAAAAAAAACATAGCAAAGCTTTGAGAACATGTGCAGTTAATTAAAATTTAGGCACTCAGCAACCACTGTCAAACATTTAATAAATATGACAGATTGATTAGTCTTTATTTGTTCTGTGTCTCTCATAGACAATTTCAATAAAATGTTTGATCGATTTAAGATTAAAATACAATTTTAAGAGGAAAAAAAGGTTCAGTATTTAATAAAACATCAGACTTTTAGGAATATGTAATTTCTATATTTAGTAGATGCATTCTTAAAACACAATATATTAGAAAAATCATAAATATTTAACTACTGCTAATTGTACCAAGTACTTAAGACGTGGCAACATGAAAGAAAACAAAACCATCCAATTGCAATTATAATGTAAAATTGCTTTTATCCTACAATGCAGTCATTTATATGGTAATTTAATTATATAAATGTTAGGGCAAGATTTTCTAGAAGTGCTCAGTTTAGGCCTAATTAAGTATTTACTTCAGTGACAAAACTCATTGGTTCTAAGACATTTTTGATTAAAAGAAAAGATGGGAGGCAAACTGATTTTGAAAACATATGAAAATTATATTTGAAAATATATTTGAAAATATATTTCCGAAAATTAACACAAATATATTGTCATCACATTTCTTATTTGAATGTATGATTTTAAATCCCTTCATAGTTTCATAAACACAGTCTAAATATTAAAGTAAACTGATACAGTTCCTTCCATTTCTATATGTTAGTTTATGTACCTCTGCTTAGCAATTTTGTCCTATTAACTTCAGGTTTCATTGTAATCAATATAGGATATTTCATTTTATCTATACTTTTCAGTATAACTTTTTCAGATGACTAATTTTTCTTTAAAATATTATCATCATATATGATGATCCGTATACGTTTTCTTAAGTGTAATTTTTAAGCTTTTGCATTGTTATAATACTAGAGATAATACCCAAAATGGCTGCTTAGCTGTTTTCCATTGCAACTAAATTATTCTAAAATAGACCCTACATATATATATTTACAAACACAAGTCATTCACTGCAATTTCTGTCTAATCTGCCCCAAGGGCTCTATTAAAAAGAACCTGAGTTGCCCTTGCCTTCAGGGGTCATAATGGTACTCTTAAATATGATGGAATCCTATAAATCCATTAGATACCATATTACTTGAAAATGAGCTATCAGACAGCAAACTATGCTCACAATTTGCCTCAACCACTAATGAGATTATGTTTTTAAGAGAAGAGGATATACAGTCTCATATTGTATGAATAGTAATTCACAAGCCAGGTCATATTGCAAGACCAGTAAAAGGTTACTGTGTATGTAATATTAAAGGAAACAAGTGTAGTAAAATACTTTGGGAACTTTAGATAGCTTTAGATATAGTAAATAGTGAATACAGCCAGTCACATAGCAATAATTGAAAGCTAGACTGGCAAAAACTTTGGAAAAGTGAACTGTTCATACTTTTTTAGTGGAGGTCTACAAGAACTAATTTCAGGTAACAAAACAGAAAAGGAATCTCTTTTTTTATTATGTCTTTACTATCCTAGAAATAACATAATTTTTTGCACATCACCACTCATTGACATCTAGGATCAAAAAATTCTTAATAGTCTTCAAATGTCAACATTTCTACAGCCTAATCATGGTTTTAAAAAGAATAAAATTATAATTTGATCATTCATATAATGAAAAAAAAATCAGAGTAAACAACAAAAAAAACCTCATGTCATGTTTTAGAATAGCAACACAAATGTAAGTGCTATTAGTTAGAACACATTGAACCATATTATTTCCAGCAGTTTTTACAGAATCTTGGGCAAGTTCTATTCTCAACACAGATCACAATACAAAAAAAAATTAGGAAAGAATATTTAAAAGCTGAACAGTCATGAAGATGAGGAGAGTTTGAAGTTTGTGGTATTGTCATTTTCCTTAGGAAAAGTATTCCTTGCACCATTTTTTTTTCTCTAACAATTACACAGGTGAAAAGAGATTGCAAACCTAGGGATGAGGAGCAGGATCAACTCAAATTTCAGGTTGATATGTACATTTTGCAGGTTTAGAACAGAAGCCATCTGTAACAAGACTGAAAAGAAGGAATTATTTATGTAATTGGGCATAGACAGACGTTATATGTGCTCGAGAACATAAGTCTGCATATATGAAAATCCTTTTGAAAAAGCTGGCATTTATTTACTGTGAAGCACATAATTCATTTGCAATTCTATCTTCTGTAGTAAGTCTCAACAAACTCCTGTTGATACAATTTTATGTCACAATTTAGAAGAAATCTTTTTAGAGTGTTATGCAGAATCATTAAAATGCTTCACTACTACTTACACTACTCTATATGCCATGACTACTATGTATATAAATGTGCTTAATATATGTTTACGCTATTTTAAAAGTTTTTAAGTGTTTTAAAGTGAAATGTTAGTCCTTTTCTTGATAATTATTACTATCAGAAAGCTGGGTATGTCTTTTTTCCAAAAGTATATTGCATTATTCCTCAATGCAGAAAGTTGGATTTAACTGATTTATAGGCATGGTATGACTTCCCAGCTGTGGTAATGCATCCAGGCCTGGGGCCCCCAGTACAAAAGAAAAACTGGATTTGTTGAAACAAGTCCAGAAAAGAGACACCAAGTTGATCAGAAGGCTGGAGCACCTCTCCTATGCAGACCAGCTGAGAGAAATAGGGTTCAGCCTAGAGAAGAGGCTCCAGGGAAATATTGCAGCAGCCTTCCAGTACCTAAAGGGGACCCATGAGAAGACTGGAGAAGGGCTTTTGTCAAGGGCATGTAGAGATAGGACAAGAAAGAATGGCCTTAAACTAAAGGATGGCAGGATTAGATTAGATTAGATATTAGGAAGAAATTCTTTGCTGTGAGGATGGTGAGGCACTGGAACAGGTTACCCAGGGAGGCTGTAGCCTCCCCATCCCTGCAAGTGTTTAAGACCAGGATGGATGGATCTTTGAACCTCCTAGTCTAGTGAAAAGTTCCCTGCTCATGGCAGGGGCATTGGAGATAGATGGTGTTTAAGGTCCCTTCAAACCCAAACCCTTCTATGACCCTATGATTCTTGAGGTTTTTGATCTGGGTATATTAGCAGTTTGGGAGGAGGTAGAAGTGATTCTCTGGAAATGAGCTCCACCTTTAATGTTATGTCTCCAGGAACCTCAGATTAGGAATTCTCACTGGGGAATTCAGATTGCTGGAATGGTCCCAAGGCTATGGATTGGTGAGAACAAATGTTTGGTTTACCCTTTGCTCATGGCCTGCTGTGCACTCTACAGACAGAACATCTGTTCTTCATGTAGGTGTATTAACTATGTATGGAGTCTGTCATGCTGCCTAGTCTCTGTGCCAGTACACACATCAATCTATTTTTTTCAGCTTTTCTTGTCTTGTAGGCAGCTAGACATGTTTCTTGCAACTTTTTTTTTATGACATTTTTGCTAACTGAATTTTTCACTGAATTTTGCCAGCTTATTGTTTCACAGACTGCAGAGCAAAAAATAAGGATTTACTTTTGCAGTTACATCTCCTTATAATTGAGACCCGTAAATTTTCTCTAGATTAATCATATCACTTAAGTCTGTTTTAACTGCAGGTTTTTAGCCCTACATACCTTTGCACAAAGTCTTTTCCTTCAGTACATAGAGCCTTTGCTTCGGCTAAGCTTGTTAATTATCTCCTCTGTTGGTATAATAATTGTTTCCCATGTAGATTTTAACATTTTAGGTTAATTTCTCTGTAAAGAGCAGGAGAAATGGGGGAAATAGAGGATCTTGTCATGTACCTGACTGGACAGAAAACTAGCTATGTGATTAATAAGCATATGATCAGAGAGGTACATGGCTGATGTGCCTCAGCTATTACTTGTTTCTCCAGGCATGGGGTTAGTTAAAGAGGATTGTATCTCACCCCAGAGCCTATGTAGGAGTCCATTATCAGCAATTGCTACCTGATAACAAGTAAACACGATTGCAGGAGCTGCAAAGGGAACCCTGCTGTTGCAGTAGCTTACTGCATGAAATCCTGCCAAGAGGCAGAAATATTTCTTGTACTGAAGATCTACCTGTAGGTATCTTTTTTTCTTTGAATCAGTGACTATATCTGACCCTTAATATATTAAATTATCTAAAATATTACCATAAAGAGTGTGAATATATTGTCAATTATGACAATCTTCAAGCTGCTGTAATGATACTTACCAAACTTTAAGGCATCTTCTCCAGACATATGTAGTGAACTGATATTTTACTACAAACCACATGCAATTTTTTGCTGAGCAGATAATCTGGTACTGTTGTAATTTATTTTACATAGAATATAAAAATGGGGAAAAAAATCATGACAGAATGATTCTCAATTGCAAAAGACTTTACTCACTATGACATTTTGGAGCACAGTAATGGTATTATTGTGGCACATTCCAGCACTTAGTATTGAATATTGGCTTGACTGTAATTGCAAACATATCAAGAAGGAGTGGAAACTGTCATCAAATGTTGGTTAAGTGTTTATTTGGGTCCCAGGGTCCCAGTGTCTTGTGAGTTCCTGAGATGAAATTTGAAGTGCTAAACCTCAATTGCTTCAATGGCACTGCAGTGTGCAAAAACAGAGCTCTGCCAGCACTGAGAAGGGTCCTAACTCACCTAAGGTCCAAGGTATTAATTTCAAAATTTGCTAAGAGAAGTATATTTCATATAATTCCCTTCTGTATTTTTCTTGCATTCACTGAATTACTTTTATTGAGGTCCCAGTCAAATATGTAGGAGAAACTTGTGGAAAGGAAAAGTCTAAAGAAGCAACAAAAAGCTGGATAGAACTCACTTCATTTTCAGCAAGCAGGATGGTTGCTTATTGCCTAGATTACAAGATATCTGTATCCTTTCCTTGCTTAATCATATTTCCTTACATGGCCTTACATGAATAATTCAGCTACTGCATGACTCCTCCATCTGTTCAAGATACAGAATATTTACCCACAAATAAAGAATATAGCAAAATTAAAATCATTCCCACATTTTTCAGAATTCTGAAATTTTTTATAACATTTTTAATGGGTTACTTAAAACTCTGGGTTGGTAATTCCAATTCTTTTTTTTTCACTTTAAGTTAGTCATCATCTGTCTCTTTTCTTCATTACAAAGCATAACTTTATTGTAGAAATCTTGATATAAAATAAAACTTTTATGCAAGACTACAAAGGAAATGTTTTTCAATAAATGGTTCTCCCTACACATGTTCCTACTGCCTGGAGGGATATTCTTATTTTAATTTAGAACCTCAGAGTGCTTTTATCAGATAGTTATAAGCAGAAGTTCAATGTTAGTATATTAAGGCTAGAAAAACTTCCATAAAACTTGATTACAGTTCATAAATATGTAGAGGAAAAATTATTATTATAATGGCTTTTAAAAATATACTAGAAAAATCAAAATAGCTTTCTGAAATGCTTATTTATACAATAGTTTACACGATTTTACCCTTTCCTTCCTCTTCCCTGATTCTAGCAAGTGTAAGAGACCTGCCTCATCATTGTCCAATAAATCAGAGTAAACATTTTTAACCCATGTTACAATGTTTTAAATGAGTACACAAGAAAAAACAATTATTAATCTGGCCCCAAGTGATATTCACTTCAGTTACAACAAGACTGTAAGATCATTATAAGAAATGCTGATGCAACTAAAACTCTCAGAGACAGGAGCCAATGAGTTACACAGACAAACCTAAGAACAAAATGCTGTCTGTAGGCTTTAGCCAACAACCCAAGGAAAAGGTTAGAAACTATTGTCCTATGTAATCTTCTTGCTACTGTTAACCTTTCACTTGTTAGACTTCATTTCTCTTTTACCACTTTACTGATTTCTGTTGATTTTTTAAATAGAACTAATTTCCTCTGTGTTTTAGTTCACTTGCTTTTATCACTGCTTACTCTATAGTATTAACAATTGCCATTAATTGGAACATAACCATATTCTAAACCAGACTCCAAATAGTTTTGGTGTTATCAAAACACTTTGGGTTTTCCTTTTTTTAGAAATTATTTGCAGGAAACAAGTAGCAAACTGTGTACTTAATAAGTCTTAAAAGTAATTCCTTTTTCAATTCTCAGCCATCTCTCATGGGGCAACAATTCACTTCCATAGTATTCTGTAATAGTTTTTCCTGCAATAAGACTAAAGGGGAAATTGAAACACTTGTTTTCTTGGAAGAAATATCTTTAAAGTAGATTAAAATAATTTGGTGTTTCTACTATAAAAATCTTGAAGCTTAAGTATCCTTACACAGAGACCCTTTTCCCTACTCTTAGAGGTGAGAGATTCCAAGCAGGTGAGAGATTCCAGAAGAAATCTATACAGGCAGAAATGATTTTTTGAGAAGAAAAGGTAAGTATTCATCTTTAACTTTCCAAACAAGATAAAATATTTGCATTTGGTCTTATGTTAACAATCAGAGTGTGACTATGACAGAAAAATGTACCCTTGATTCCAAGGATATACAAGGCAGTGAATGAATATGAGAAAGTGCTAATGTTGTTTTGTACTTTATCTGAGTCTAAAATAGAATATTGGTAGTCCTAGAATTTGTCAGTCTAGTTATATCTGATTATAGCTATGTTGGGGGTTGGATCTGTTTCTTTTGTGTTTGTGGAATTTTTTCCTGGTGGTTTGCTAGGTAACTAATTGCTGGGTACTTTATGGATACTTGACTTAAACAAAGGAGGCAGCAGGTTTCTCCGGGTGGAACAGCAGTGAGCAGGCAGTTTGGTCCGAGGACACCGCTCCGAAAGGACTGGAGTACCAGGGGACCCTGCTTGTTTTCTCTCTCTCTACTGGATTTCTCTCCAGAGGAAGACTGAACACATTTTTCTTCACCATTGGACTCTCATACAGGACTATCTCACTTCATAGAACTGCATTTACTGCTCAAGGAGGATTTCATCTGGACTGCTTTCACCGCCCTGATACCCAGGGTGTCAGGTCACATCCCTGACTCTGTCAGGGCATTTTCTGAGGTTTTGTTGCTTCTTTGTTTTTGCTTGTCTCTTAGTGCTATTACATTTGTATTTGTCTTTGCTTTGTCTAATATTCCTAGTAAAGAACTGTTAGTCCCACTCCCAAATCTTTGCCTGAGAGCCTCCAATTGCAAAATTATAATAATCTGAGGGAGGGGGTTTACATTCTCTATTCAAAGGGAGATTCCAGCTTTTGCTGGCAGGTACCTGTCTTTCAAACCGGGACAAGCTAAAAATCACACTTTCTGTTCTCCCCTCTTCTTTATACCATCAGTAAATCAAATTATAGGAATTTTTTTTTGATGTAGTGAGGGGACAGGTAATACCTTGGAAAAAATTCTTCCCTGCTTGTATAAGGATTACTTATTTACTAGTGTATTACAGTGTACTACAACTATTATACAAAAATATAAAAGTGAAAACTCAATTCTACAAGAAGTGGGTAATCTTCTTTGTAATGGGATCAAAATCACATTACCTTAAATTAATTTTTTTGTTTTCTGGTAACCAACATTGTCCAGGCTTCTGTCTACTCAAACCAGAAAAATTATAGAAACTGTTATCTTAAAAGTTTTGATTTAAGTGAGATTTTTTTTTCTATTTTTACATGCTTAAGTTAGACCTTTTGATTTCAATTTGCCTTGCCTGCATTTGTTTGATTATGATTTCATTTGTTTTTTGCTAAAGGCTTTTTTATGTAAATATTACTCTTTATTCCCACTTTTCATTTCTTTTCTTTCTTTTTTTTAATTTTGGTTTGGCTTCACCATGCTTTAATTTTCTCCTTTTTGTTTCAGCTAATATCTTTCAGTCATTATTTGAGTTTGCTTTTGCTGTCTACTTTTTTTTTCCTCACATTTCTTGTTAGGATGATTGTATCTGCGTGTTAGAGAGCAGCAGGAGTAGTGCTGCTCCACAGAGTATGAGCCATGAACAAAAGGTGGCCACAGCATGGGCACTGCTCTCTGCAGGAGGGCAGAGCTCTACAGGATCTGACTGCAGCACACAGGGCAGGCTACTGCCCACAAGATCCCTCAACAGACCTGGTTTATCTGAACTCTTAGTCTTAAGTAAATAGAAAATTACTCATATGCTAATAGCAGCTCATTGCTGTCATTTGTAACTGTTGTTAACTGACCCTCCTGCAGGTTCACGTGTGACTAGGAACATAACAACATGATCCAGCACCACAAAACATATCACCTGATACACAACAAACAGGTACAAAAATGTTACTGTAAAGCTTTGCTCCATTAGCCTTCTCACCTGGATTAAGCTGTAATGCTCAGATGACAGCTACCATGTTATTCAATACATATTGAAATTACAACAGAGGATTGGATGGGCTGTATGTTCCCACAATACACATTTATTTGTATATATGCTTTTTTAGTGCACTTGAGAAATGTAGTTCCTACCAGTTGTCATGGTTGCTGCCTGCAATCTTAATAAACTTCCTAAAGTGTTTTGAAGAGTGCACAGAAATACCATCCTAGGCAGTCTGCCAGCTGGAAGGATATTATAAAATACTGCACTTTCTCACCAGGGGTTTCCCACAATATCTTTCCAGCTGGCAGCCTGATCTGCTAGACAGAAGCCTCTAGAAGAGCAACACTGTACCTGTTGCTGGCAGATTTGTTCACACCGTAGGGAGTGTCCCAGGAAGAGCTTTTAACAATTTCTTCAAGCCTGGACATTTATGTGGTTTTACTTTCACTACACCTATGTGCTTGACAGAAATCTACCTGTTATAAAAATAACATATGAACTGAAAAATTCCCCAGTTTATAGAAATATTCAAGTAATATTTAAAATTCTAAAGATTGTCACACTAGATTTGGGAATAGTGAATCTTAAATCATTAGAATAAAAAGATTAGTCTTGTACGTCAACAGAGATCTGTAGGGCAGATCACTCAGATTTCATTGGTTGACTAAATTAATATGGATCATACAGTGATTTATCATCAGCAAGGTTTTCTATACAGAAACTGTCTTCAGGAGACCATAAAAGAGGCTTCTTGTGAATGAATAGCCCACTTCTGAATAGCTTAACACATATTAATTTGTTGAATGAAGATTTAGCAACCAATAACTAAATTAAAAAGCAGAGGTCCATCTGAGGAAAAAATCTTTAAAAATATAAATCAGAACCAGCAACTGTAATTCACATCAATCCTACATTTTTTCTGCCTGCTGAAGAGCACAAATCTTGATAGAGGAAGAACACAGCGTACCTGTTAACCTATTCACTTTCAGACATAATTGTACAGGATTGCATCTAGATGGTTCTCTGGTCACTCCATCTCTCTTGGGCAACTTGTTCCAGAGTGCAGTCATCTGCACAAAAAATAATTTCTTTCTCATATTCAGGTGAAGCTTCCTGTGCATCAGTTCCCTCCCATTGTCTCTTGTCCTGTTGCTTGGCACCACTGAGCCATTGCCTGGCTCCATCCTCCTGCCACCCTCCCCTCACAAACTGATAGACATTGATGAGCTCCCCTCTCAGCAGCCACTTCTCAAGATCAAAGAAGTTCAGCTCTCTCAGTCTAACCCCAAAAGGGTCATACTCCTGTCCCTTCATCATCTTTGTCACCCTCCTCTGGGCCTGTTCCAGGAGCTCCCTGTCTCTCTTGTACTGAGGAGCCCAGATGCGCTCCAGATGCACCTCACCAGGGCTGAGTAGAGGGGCAGGATCACCTCCCTCAACCTGCTGTCAATGCTCTCCCTAATGCACCCCAGGGTACCACTGGCCCTCTTGGCCACAAGGGCACTGCTGGCTCATGGACACTCAGTGTCCACTAGGACCCCCAGGTCCTTCTCTGCAGAGCAGCTCCCCAGCAGGTCAGCCCCCAGCCTGTGCTGCTCCCTGGGGTTACTCTTCCCCAGGTGCAGGACCCTGCACTTGCCTTGCTGAATTTCAGATGGCTCTTCTCTGACCATCTCTCCTGTTTGAGGTCCTTCTGAAGGGCTGCACTCTGCAGCACTCTGCAGATCCTGCCCGTGCATTCTGGACCCCCACAATAGGTACAAAAACCTACTAGAATGAGGTGTAAGATTTTGTTAAGTCAGAAGTTCTGGAATCAGGTTTCAGTAAGTATATCCACAGGAAACTCTACAGGAACATAAAAAGTTTCAGAGAAATAATGAATAAAAGTAGTAATAATCAGTGATTGTTTTGTATCAAATTACATTAATTTGGTCTTTGAATTGCACAGGATAGTGTCAACAAACCAACAGTGGGCTTTGCTGGATATTAATTTTCAGACTTGCACTCTTTATCATACTATAAGCTGAAGTCAGACATATGCCTTGGTGCAAGGGCTCTCAGTTTCCTTTGTTTTCAAATGAACTAAGATTTTTATAGTATATGACATAGCCAACCTTTCACTTCCTAGTGTGTAGTCTCTCAGATATGTCTAATTAACCAGATTAAAAAAATGATCAGTGTTACATTGTCACAAGACTTTCACTTCAGTATGAAGAAATCCAGCCCTTTCAGCATCAAGAAAATTCAATTTTCTCCTGAAAAGAGGCCATGAATAGCTTTCTATCTGAAGGAGAAAAATTATTTATGTCACATTACTTGATTTTTCTCAAAATTTACAGTCTGATTCAAATCAGTAGAAGAAAATATAAGACATAAATGTCTGAAACGACACAAATTTTGACTAAGACAAAATTTCAGCTTAGCTTCTTGGACCTTGTGCTTGAGTATGGCTTGATCAGACACATCCAAGAATCACCTCAGGTGGAATAGTCTGTAAGTTCTGTTGCACATTGAGGAGCATCATGCTGTAATAGCAAATATGACAAATACATAGGATATAAATATCTTTTCCAAATAGGAAAAGAACCACAGATGCTGAGAAAACCAATTTATGTTTTTGCAAAGATGATTACTCTGAAAGATAATAGAAGGACCTGAGGGATGCTTGCAGGATGAAGTTTCTCATTTAGATGATGTAAGTTCAGGTGTGTGTGTAGCTTTCCTCTTGGGACAAGCCCCTTGCAATGAAGATACAGACTATGTTGATCATATACTAGAACTATCAGTCCCCTGATAGTCAGTGACATTCTCCCACAATTTGCTGAAAGAATTCAGGTGTTTTATGAGTGAAAGACAATCGAATGAGCCTCCAGAATCTTACAGCAGAGAGTTTGTAGAATGGTCATGAGGGGTTTTATTTTCTTAAGTTAAAAAAAATATATTTTATAAGTAAGTCATAACTTTCCTTATTCTATTAACACTCTCATTGCAATCTATCCCACATTTTAAATTTGTACCTTTCATCACATCTGATTTTATTCTAAATTGCAAACCATGAAACAAATGTTATGCTTACCATTGCCAAAGATTATGTTTAGGAGAGGTATGTACAGTGTATGATGTTAACTGTGGTCTCTGTGGTCTCCCATTAACAGCCATTTTCAATATCTACTATTCAGGAAAAAACTAAATTAAGCTTTTGGTTTCACCTAAATACTCAGTTTAATTAAGAGAGCTCCATTAAACTATGCTTGTGTCAAGTATATTAATTAGGATGACATCCTTAAACTCACAAATAGTTATATTGCTGCTCAAAGCTGACTGATATGGAACACCTGGAGATTTTTTTGGGTGCTTTTGCTACTTTCAGAATTTCCTGTGATTACATGAGTCAAAGGAAGATATAGATTTGCAAAAGTAGTCAAGGAACAGCATAATTGGATGACTTCTCAATAGACTTCACTTATACAAATTACTTTAAAAGGACATCATAGTGGAGCTCTTTTAGGTGCTACAGAGCAAAGTACAAGAAATGTATACAAAAGCAGAAAGAGACCAGTTTCTCAGAGGGTAATTTTACAGTGTCCTATTGTGGGATTTGCTACACATTAGGGCAACCAAAAATTTTATCATCAAAACTAGAGAAGTCCCACATCTACAGAGGACATTTCCTGAGTTAATCTTCTGGATGTCCTTGTGGAGAATGTGACTATATTCCAAAAAATTCTAATGCAGATTGACAGAATTATTGTATTTACCAAAAATAGTTGTTTTCACTCAAAAAATCTAAAGAAATTGTCCCTAAAGATGTTGGACAAACCAAAGAATGCTACTTTTAAACTGCATAAACTAATATTTATGAGATACCAATAGAAATTGAAGCATTTACCTTGATCACATCCACTAAAAAAAGAGAAGACAAAACTCCTGTCTTTGCAGAGTCTATTTCTGTTGTTATTAACCTGACCTGATTGGAAATTCTTTGGAATTTTTCAATGTTGTTTCACTGCATAGCTGCATTGTAATCACAGGAAGATTGATTTAAGATAAGCTTAAATTTAATAAACTCTTAATGATAACGTACTCCTTCAGAGCCTCTCTACCACCCACTCTATCTATACAAGGACTGAAATGATGCACTTAATTTACTTTAACCTCCTTAGCTATAATTTATATGTTCTTACACTTACATTTTTCCCCAATATGAGCTCTTCTTTGTACTCGTTAGAATTTTCTGAGTTCAGAGACTTTCACAAGTTTGATAACATTGCTAGAGTACAACCAATATTGGTGTAAAGCCAAATAACTAAAACTTTCCTATAAGCAAAACAGAATATACTTGAAAAAGGGTTTTCATACAATGTCCTTTTTTTTTCTTTTTTTTTTTTTTTTACAACTTTATGAATAAGAAGTATTTGAGTATAATACATTCAAGTTTAGATTTGACACTACCAAATTCTGGAGAAGCAATTAGAGAGACATCAGCGACTGTTTTAAATAAATCTGTAATATTATTCTGGAGGTGATTTTGCTTTGTAAAAACTGATAGTACTGAGAAACAGCTGAGTCATCTAACAAAAGAATCGTAATTATATGGCTTACTTAAAGGAGATAAGAACCCAAACACTCCAGTCTTTCAATTATTAGACAAGAATTCAAAATACTACACATGAAGTAAGTCACAGCCTTCTCACAAAAAACCTAAACAAATAAACAAGGAAATGATCCCTTAATTTGTATGCAATTATATAACTAAAACTACTACCCTAATTCATACATACAGGAGAATCAAATTAGGGCTGCAGGGGTATTAGGCCTGTCCTTTTCACATACTAAGTGAAGATGCCCAGTTATCATGCTGAACAGTATTGCTTTGATAGTCTAAAAATCAGCAGTATCTTTAATATCATAACACTCCCCAGTTGATTGGTTATTCCTGTAGTTATTTTTTTTTCCCAAATTTCCCACAGTAACTTAAGAGCTAATAACAGTATGGCTATTACTTCATGGTGGCCCCAGAATTTTGCTGCTAACAATGGTGTTTATAAATGTGCCTTGATATATAATTTGAAAAATTATGAAATACACTTAAAAATATAACACAATAAAATCCAAAATCCTGGTTTGTGTAAAGTTTGATGTATGTGACAGAAAATTATGTATATTCTTCAAGTGGCAAAATCAGCTTCTAGTGTAACACAATAGCATAATACAAAAATAAAATGAGAGCAAAGGATGTTTCAGAGCACCTTATACATTCAGTTGTAGTTAAGATGTGATTTAAGTCTGTGCTAAAGCAAATAATGTTTGTCAGAACTGTAAATTATGAACAGATATAGCAAAATGAACATATATAACAGATTCCAAAAATATACTGTTCTTTTTTTAACAATGTCAGAAAGGTGAGAGGATATTATTAAACTGATAGAATATCTATCAGTGTTTTATGAACACCAACCATTTATAGGAAAACTTTGAAAATACACTGAAAACTATATCTAATTGTTGCAAAAATATGTTCTAGAGATTAATTTTAGGATCTTAACTGACCTATAATTCAGAAGCTGCTTGGGTATGAGGAGTTATTCCTAGATTCCATCACAGCAAATCAACTGATACTGAGAAATCTTGGCAAAATCTGAATATATTAACTTATTAAAGATATCTAAATATACCTAAGATCTTGCCAACATTTGTTGAAATAGAGAGCAATGCTTGTTTACTTTTCTACTTTTGTTAAATGTGTAAGTGTTCCAAGTCCGTAACATTCTCTACTGATCTCCCTTTTCAAATATGTAGTTTAAGTGATTAGGACCAGTCAAACATTCCCTGCCAACAGCTTTTCAACTAGAAATAAGTTCATTTGGGACAGGAAGCATGGAAGCATTTTAGCTATTGCTACTTTTTTAGTGTAAATGGTTCTATGCTGCTGTAGGATGCAGTTTCAAGTAAAAATGGGAAAAAAATTCTATACAGAGAAACAGTCAGATTCAGAAAGTACAGAAGCAGGTAAGAAGACCAACATTAGATCTCCTTGTTTAGGAAGCAGAGGGTTTAAATGGTCTTGGGAGCCTATGAATACTTTAATCAACAGACTCATAAAGCGTTTCATAAAATGTGTCTCTCAAGTTCTCTTAGAGAAAATATTATCTATCTGTAAAAATAAATACTATTACATTGGTCATTGAACTCTTTTCTTTAATATGATTCCACTTTCAAGACTTAAGTCTCTAGAGCATTCAATTACACAAATAAAATTGCATCTACACTAGGAAAACAAGAGAGTGAAAACAGAATAACCCATAGTTGCTGTACAAACCATAGGAGCAGTGATAACAGGAGGCTCCCAGTTTAAAACCCCTCCCTTCAAAGTATGAGATACTTAGTGTAGATCTTGATTTTCTTTTTCACAGAGAAGAACAGTCTCACTGGTACAAGCAGGAAATACTAAAGACAGCTTAGCCCTTCAGCTGGTGCATCACTTTTTCAGGCAAGGTGAGGCAGTTCACGGGTAAAATTTTCATGGGTAAAATTAACAGATTGGCCTCAATTCAAAGATTATCCATATAAAAGGGAGAGGAACTAGGAGTAACATAAAGGCAAAAAGTAGCAAAACCATTTTCAGTGTTTGCTTGAACAGCAAATTCTTAGATGGCCATAATGTGAGCTCTCCTACCATGAAGGATGTGCTGGCTGAAAGGCAATGCTACTTAGAAATGCCATACAAAGAGGTTGACTCCTCCTCACACCCAGCTGACTGACACATTTTTGTTAATACAAAGAAAAGAGTTCATACAGCAGAGAGTTAATTCCCTTTTGAATTATCTGCTGGTTTATTCCATCATGGGATAGAGAAAGTTGAAGAAAGAGAAAATACTTTGCTGAAGGCAATACAGAAAAAAAAGAATAAAAATCTGCTCTTGATTTGACAACACAGGGCCTGTCCATTCCTCTGTCACACACTTCCAAGTCTAATTGTCGCCTCTATCAATTAATATTTAGAACACTGGACTAAATATAAGTTTTAGAAATATGTCAAAAGCTACCAAGTCTCTACAACAACTTATAGCTTCATGCCTAAGACAGAGACACTTTATACACAAAAAATACTGGGAGTTGTCATTTTTCTTTTTCCAAAGTAGATTATTCTATTTTCCACCTTCTGAAAAAAAAATATTTTTGTAAGAGATAGAGGTTTACATAAAAGGAAGTTAAGAAAAAATAGTTAGCATCATTTACTATGAAAATAAACATGTTTAAAAAGCAACATTTTCCATCAAGATTTTATTCCTATTATACTAAAATATATAGCTTTCTGACATGACAGAAAAAAATGATTGCCAGATGAAAAAGCATTGTGCCTAAGTATAACCTTATGCATATTTTCGCTATAGAATTCAAAAGTCCTGTTACATTATCTATGTGTCAAATGTATTTACATTTACACCAGTTGTAAAATTATAAGATTATAACACAAAAGAACCTTATAAATATTTTATCAAATTCTTTTAGGATTAGAATAGCTTCATTAATAATTTGTAAAAATAGATAAATATCAAAAACACCTTCTCAAACCTTACCAAAATTAATATATTACAAGTCTTTCATGTTTTGTATTTCATTAGCTTAAATAAAATTTCTCTATTTCATCCAAATAGTAAAACTGGTGCTTTCATGAGTATAAAGGTAACTTTTTTTCTATTATGTCTATATTGAAAGTTTTCAGTGAGACGATTTTCCTATTAATTTTTTTAATCACAAAATTAAAAGTTTCCCAAAAATGTGGTCAGAAATTTTCCCCTATGCTTTCTAAACTAGAAACTGAAATTAATTTTAAAAATATATATTATTATAGAACATTATCTTTGCATCTTCACCTTCCAAAAAAAAAACAAAAAACAATTTCACATTCTGAGTAAGACTATACAACAATTAGTTCACCATTTGGCACTAGTGAGGAGAACAAGCATCTGAAAGGATTTCCAATAGCAAATCCTAAACTGAAATAGTAGATTCAGTGCCATTAGACACTAAACCACTTTAAAAGGCTCTATTGTATTGCTGTAATGTTTCATACATAAATGTACGAGTAGGACTCATTTATCAGCTGTGCATGGGACCATGCTCTACAGGCATAAAAATTTCATCTCTGAGCTATCAACAGGAGTGTTCAAGAATAAACCAAAGAAGTTAAACAATTATAAAAGGAAAACCTGTGATTCCTTTATGGTCATTGGAAAGCTGATCATCGTTTAGAGGGCCAAGGTTTGACTTTTTTTTTTGTGACAAACAGAGAAAAACAGTAATTCTAGAAGAGCACTGAAGTATGTATCTAAGGGGAAATTTGCTCTGTCAGTACATCAAAAGCACCAGTGTCCTTTTTAAAAACTATAGGTAAGAAAAAGAGATTAATTTAGCAGTTCATTTAGAAGATCAAAGAGCTCATTTCTATTTGGTTTGATTTTTATTTGTCTTGAATTATGTACATCAAAAGCATATACCTCAGGCTTATAAGAAAAAGAGAATAAGAGAGCCAAAACACTGAAATTAACATCAGGGGAACAGACGAGGAAACAACTTCAAGACCAATAAGTAGCTATGACTTTTTCTGTTAAAGATAAACATTTTGACCTTTTTAAAATATGACTTCTGGAACTGCAAGGGCAACATAATCAGGTCTTTTTCAAAGGACACTGATTCAATGCAATAAATTGAAGAGTTCTCAGAGAGCTGGAAAAAAAGTGATATTAATATAATATTAAAGCACGATTTACTGTTTTTTAATAATCTTGGACATTTTAAATTCAAGTGTTAGAACACTGAGGGGTTTCTGTATACTCCACAGCAAATTTCTAAACTTATTTGAATTATCAATGCTGTGGGAACTTTTCAAGGTCTTGTAACTTACAACTTTTGCACAATGGCATTGCAAATGTAAATGCAATACTAACGTAAACTTATTGCCAAGTACCTATATCTTATCGAAGTGTACATATACCTTATGCATATGAAACAAAACACCACATTTTTAAGCAATTCAGTTCCGAGAAGTCCTTACAAGTTTACAGAAAATATGTTAGCAGAAAATACAATTCTGCTCTAAAAAAAAATCACAGAAAACTTTAACTTGTCATAGAAAAATAGCATGCAATGTGTCATCTCTCTAAAAGAGAGAGCTGTCTGTGAAGCTGAGCTGAGTAACAGCTGAGAGTAGTTTTCTTCTTCCTGAGGCAAATGACTTATGATTTAGAAGAATCCTTTCTCACCCACTTCCAAGTTACTCTTTTGAGTATGCTACTTAATATGGAGGTGTGAGCTAGAAGTTCCTTGTGGGAGCTGGGAGCCCTGGGGAATTCCCAGGCTGGGCAGACAGTCCTGTCCCACTGCCCAAGCCAGAAGGGGAGTAGGGTCACTGGGGGAAGCCCCACATGCCCCACTGAGCACCTTGCTGGGGAGGGGGAGGGACTGGCAGGTGGTCTTGGTCCAGGGATGGTCAGGGCTGTGGAGACAGCCCTGGGACAGAGAATGAAGGCTCCAGTAGGCTGTAGCAGGGTCCAGAGCCCCACACAGGGGCACAGAGAGGCCCCAGGTGAGGCTGAGCAAGGACAGTAAGGCCTGATATTGTGGCTAAGGGCCCTGATAATACTAACCTCTACTTTTACATCCAAATGATTTATTCACACAGCTTCTATTCTCTCTCTTTTCATGTTTCAAAAGTCTCCTTATTATCCTTTACTATTTTCTTATTCATTCTTCATCATGACACCTTAGCATGTAGAGGTTCATGGCAGCAATTTACTAAAAAATAAATTCAAACAAAGGAACTAACTTATTCAAAAGCATAAAGGCAAAGGATCACTTCCCTCAACCTGCTGTCAACACTCCCCATAACACAGGCCAGGCTGATTTATTTGATTATAAAATAAAACAGTATCACCAAAAATCCTAATTTCTGACTCAGCGTTGTTATGTATCTCTATGATATTTTTAATATTAGTGGTTAAAGATCAACCTTTGTAGTGTAACAACGGCCATTGTGTTGTAATTTCAATCCAATCAGACAGCCAACATAGCTACTCTGCAATGGTTGTTCTGACATTCAGTTTACAGTTTTTTTTCCTCAATCTAATGCCAATATTTTAACTACATCATCTTGTCCTGCACTAAAGTATTTCTCTCTGACTTAAGACTTCAAACCATTGGCTATTTGTAGCATGCTAATTCTCCCTGCCCCTTTTCATTGCTGAGTCATGATGTACATACTTCCTTCTTTTATCTTTCCTCAGAAATCAATCCCTCCATCTCCTTGATCTAGGGTTTGGGTTTCTTTTTGGTTTGGTTTGTTGGGGCGGGGGCGAGGCTGTTGCTTTATAAGCCTGTCCTCAGAACTTCATTGTCTGCTAATATCTCTTTTGGAATGCAGCTTCTAATACCAAATACAATATTCAAGATATATTCGCCCCAAAACACCACAAAGAAATAGTTGTTTCCTTGGTTACCGAAGAGCACCAAACTCTTTACTACTTTCTGATCACTTTATGCTCTGCTCTGCCACCTTCAGAGCCAAAAGAAACATTGAAGTCCTTCATAACAGATGTGTATTTCTCTCTACTCTCTACCTGTCTTTTCAAGTTTATACAATGGCAAACTTACTTGGAATGCTAATGAACAAATCTGTCAGAACTAAACAACACCAATAATAAAGGCAAAGCACAACAGAAGGAAGTCATGTAAACACATTACCTCTCTTACGTTATCTTTACATGGAAAACTTTATCAGATTTTGTAAGTTTTGCAGTTCTCTTCAAAATCTTACAAGTTATTTGCAGTTGTTAATAACATAAGATTACTAGGCACCCAAAAGGTCAAGCTTATTTCCCCTGCTACCATAAATTCTATTGTAAGTTAATTTGTTTATGAGTTTATCAAAGTCAATCTTAAAAGTTTTCAACTTCTCTGCTCTACATTGTAAATTAATCATAATCATACACTGCGTGCAGGGATAAAAACTGCTACCTTGCTTTTGCAGACATGGAAATAAAATGTACAGATCCTAAGAGATTTTTCTGATGGATACAGCTAGAATAGAGATTGTCACCTCTGAGATACACAACAATTATTGCTTAAATTGTTGGTACTAGAGTTGCTATTCAAAAAAAAAAAAAATAGATGTGTACCAAAACAAAGTAATTAACCAAGCTGTTCTTATTTTCCAACACCAGTTTACTTATTAAAAAAGACATAAGCACAAATATTAATAGTGGTAACATGCACAAATATTAATAGATTTATTAATAAGGAAATGAAAAATATCTCTAAATTTAAAAATTCCATTTTTTTCTGTAAAAACTACTCTCATTAAAACTGCACAGTGACAGTAAGAAGTATTCTCATAGCTGTCTACTCAATCAGATTAGAAGACTCTCTATACACATATAGTCAGAAAATGACAATGTATAACATGATCTGGCTATTCTTAGCCTCAATTTCTTCTGTGTAGTTAAAGTTATTGTAAAGAAGAAGTCTATAGAGTCATTTTAATTCATCTGTATACCTCGCAGTACCACACACTTGCTGGCAGGATGCAGAACTTAAGATTTTGTCATAGTTAATAAATTTGCTTAATTCCTGTAATTAGAAAAGAAAGAAAAATGTTTTTGCAAACCTCTGAAGGCCTAAAAATATTTTTTGTTTTCAGTCTCATTAGAAGCTTTGAAGTATAAACCATAAAAAATGTTCTTTTTATTTTAAGAAATCTGTGATCTTTTTCAAATCTTTTTCAGTCAGCTGTAGCCCATCAGAAGGCTGTTTTCTTATATCAAAAGTGAACTTATCCTTTCTTGTTCTATAGGAGCTTCTGTTTTCTCCATTTATCAGCTATGATGATGACAAATAATCCTTACATACCCCTAGGATTGTGGCTGCCTTCTGTTTGCTTTCCTTTATTTGTCCTAAACATGCAAGATATTTTCAACTCTTACACAGCCTGTGACATGTTAAGCCCACTCCAGTTCACCTAACTATTAAGATAATTTTTTTCATCAATTTTATACCACTCCCTCATCTTTTCTCTATTTCCCCAAGCACATCCAACTGCATCAAGATGGGTTTCTTAGAATACAACTTTCTTTTCTTATACAATTCCATTTCTTTTTGCTTGTGTTCTCTGTGCTGTATCACATCATTCTCTTCTAATAACATTTATCTCTACTAGTGATAAGAAAATATTGGTTCTTTTAGTTGTTGTTCATTTCTTTCAGAAACCTGATTTTTGAGCTCTGTTAAGCTATTCCAAGAAAGGAGATTCAACAAGTTCTTTGGCTTACCTGCTCTAGCATTATGCTACTTAGCTAAAATATAATTTTTTCTAATGTCCAGTCTTAACTCCCAGCAATAATTTCAGGATGCTGCCTTTACCATCTTTTAGTTTACTCCATCATGTCTTTAACTCTCTCTCAAGAAGCTGTGATCTGCCATTTGGCTCGTATCTTTTTCACTGTAGTAAACAAACCCAGTTCTCTCAATCTCTCCATTCAGAATTCTGTTGATCAGTCTTAAGTTTGCCAAGATCTGTTTGGACTGAAATTCCAGAGTTTGCTGTGTTTGCTGTTCCAGTTTTAGCATCACCCACAAATTTGCTGAAGATGCATTTTAACCTGTCATCAAGGTGGCTGTTCATGATAAGGTATAATATTAACACAGTAATCAACACAGAAATACCCTGTTACCAACTGCCAAATGACTATGAAGGCATCGTTTAGACCTTTGTGATGCCTCCAAATCTCTATCCATTCAATTCTTCAGTCCACAATTCCTCTACCTCCAAATGAGCACGCTGAAAGAAAATCTCAGAAATCCTACTGCAAGGCGTACTCTATTCATTGCTCTTTCATTCTACCCATTGCCACTAATGCACTGTTGAAAGCAACCAGGTTAGCTACCAGGTTTTATCTTACCTGGTTATCTGGTTATCTTCTTTTATTTTACATGTGGAAGTAATTTCCTTTTTCAAAAGGAAATACATCATGATCTTTACAAGCACTGAGGTTGGACAGACCTGTCTAAAGTGTACAGGCTTTTGTTGTTGTCTTAGGGATGTTCATAAAACTTTTTCCATTTGCCAGGAACTCTCCCCATCATCATGATAGGCAGCACACTCAGAGTAACAGCCTAGTCTTTTCGATGAGTCTCTAATTTATTTTTCCACTTTGTTAGTCGTACCTTACTGTCATTTATATAATTATCGTTAATCCAAACACAATAATAATTCACTAAATGAAGAATACAAAAAAGCAAAAGAGTTCCTTTACTGCAAAATCATGTGTTTTGTTTGAGAGCACTATAGAATGTTTTTATGGGGATATTTGTCTTATTACTATGTGACAGACATTTACCCAATATTTTCTGGAAAATTCAATTCCAATGCACACATGCTGGCCAGACTCGCTCAGTAGAGGGTCCTTGTGCTTTTTTCCAGCATTATACCTGCTGCTGAGCTTAAAGAGAATTTCCAAATTTTAGATTTTACAATTCTAGACATAACAAGATTCATAGCAGTTCATAAACAGACTGGCAATTCTCATGAGAGTGGTCTTCAAAAATGAATTCTTGGCGCAGTAAGATAGTCCAAGTTATCACAAATGACTCACCATATTTGTTATAATCAACAGAATACAATGAACAGTGAAATTAAACACATATAATGTTCTTCTTGGGGTGACTTTGGACCTGTGAAAAATTATTTATTAATGAAAGCCATTTATTTTACACAGTTCATCTTAAACAAAATCCCAGTGAAGCTTGTGAAGAACTTATCAATATACAATTTCCTAATTTTCCCTTATGATCATTTTTGACGTTTCTCAGCAGAATGGGGAAAGAAACTGCAGTGAAATACAAAATGGTCTGTTGTTAGCATCAGTACTGTTTCAGCCTTTCAGTATTAAATGTATTCCATTAGTGGCTAAGTGAGCTGGCTATGTCTAGGATAGATTTTCTTTCCTTCATAGCAGCCCCAGTGGCCGTGTTTTGGATTTGCACTGTAAGCAGGGTTGATACCACAGGGATGCTTTCATCACTGCTGAGCTGCACTGAGGTTTTCTGCTCCTTATGCCACCCCACCAGCAAGGAGGCTGGGGGTGCAGAACAGTTTGGAAGGGGACACAGCCAGGACAACTGAGCTGGGATAACCAGAGGGATATTCCATGCCATATGGCATCATGCTCAGCACATAAAGCTGGGGGAAAAAGAACCGAGGGGGAGAGATTGGAAGTGACAGTGTTTGTCTTCCCAAGTCACCACATGTGATGGAGCCCTGCTTTCCTGAAGATGGCTGAGCACCTGCCTGCTCAGGGGAAGGTGTGAATGAATTTGTTATTTGGCTTTGCATGAGCATGCAGCTGTTGCTTTACCTATTAAAAAGTCTTTAACTCAACCCACAAGTTTTCTTACTTTTACCCTTCCAATACTGTCTCTCATCCCACCAGGAGAAAATGAGCAAACAGCTGTGAGGTGTTTAGTTGTTGGCTGGGGCTCAATCATGAGACTAAGTAACTAAACCTTTAGCATCACAGAACTTAATTCCAAAACAGAACCAAATCAGTTAAATATAAAGGTAAATTTCCAAGACAAGGCAAATACTGCTGTCTTTCTCATAGTGTTTTTCCTTTATCCATCAGTTGATTTTTTTCTTTCTCAATAAACACTGATTCTTAAAATATTGTAATAAACTTCACAGTTGGTATGTTTGGACATGTGGAAATTTTGTACTTATTAAAGTAGATATATAAAGCTTCCTGGTCTAAATTAATTTTTTAAAAAAATACTTATTTTTACTATGACAGAAGGCTATTAACATTTTTTATTTAAACAATTTTGAAAGCTGAAGCAAATACAGAAGAAAAACTGCTACAGTCCAATAATTCTACCTCATTATAAAAAAAAGGAAAAAGCATTTTTTACAAATTTGTCTCTATAAGGGTTTTAAATGAATTAGAGGTATTACTACTGCAGTCAACCTTTACAGTATGAAGAAGATAAGGATATGATTTGCCAGGGTCAATAGGAGACACCTTTTCTGTAAGTGAGGATTTGTTGATAGTATTATTGAAACTTGGAAATGCAGCTTAAAAGTAATTTGAAGTGATTAATGAACATTGTATAAGAAAGAGTACAACTGGGAAGAGGAGAGCAGAACACGGTTCAGGAAGACGCATTTCTAATAAGCATTGTCTACTTAGCTTCATTACAACAGGTTTCTGGGATTAAAAGATCATGCTACTTAGATGGCATAATGACAATGAAGTCATCTAGTGATTTGACATCAGAGGATTCAACTTTTGTGTCTTCTAAAGAAATTACTTCAGCAGGCAAGGGATTGTAAAGGCCACAGATAGAGTCACTATATCTGCTTTCCTCTAGTATTCTGCAGGTCAGCAATCCTGTTCTGCTCGTGAGATTTGACAGCATCAGGACATTGTTATCTGCTACAGCAGATGGCCTTCAGCTGTGACTTCCTACTTTGTGGAATTAAAGCCATACAACTGAAAATTTTCTGACCATATCTTTGTAAATATTAACTGGAAAAAATTTCAGCCACTTACAGTATTTTTCCAGGGATAAGAAAGAGTCTATCCACAACAGGTTCTCCAGAATTCGTGCTTAGCACACAAACTGTCCTGACTAAACCTGCAGGATCAATGATTCTGAGTGGTTAACCAAATTAATTATATCATATTATAACGATATCAGGTGTATGAATGGGACCACATTATGTCTCCAGGTACCTTGCATAAAGTAAAAAGCTTCAAACAGCTCAAATCAGATACCTATTTCTGCAATAAAACATTCTTTTTTTCTTGCCTAGTAAACTTAACTTCCAATTCTTTAACAAGAATTTAAAAAGCTATAACCTCTGTTTTTTTAATCAAGTTAGAACCAGTGACTGGGTAAGTGCACTTGTCTGCAGTTCTCTTTAAGCTGTTGCCTGAAGGTGCTAGCAGTCCTATCCTTCAAGGTTTCAAACAGTTTCTTGGCATAAGGATGGATACTACAGTGAAAAGTTCTAAAAGCATTTACAGAGATTAAAAGAGTATGAGAAATTAGCCTAGTCTTCACAATATCCTAATTCTCATTTAATGCACTGACACTCCATCCAAGGGATGCACATGTGAGAAAAATCTCAAATTCTTTATCAAGTGGTTTCAAAAAGGAACCTCTTTTTGGTCTAATCTATAAAAAATCCTAATCAGGTGCCATGGCAAAACAGTCCCTGACAAGGCATACTGACAGATATAATGAGAGCAACTTTAAATTGAAGCATGGTGAAGTAAGGAGCATAGGTTGGGGAAATAATAAAGCAGAGAGAATGATAATCAGCAGAAGATAAAGTTACTTTAATGGACTTTAAGACTCCTGAAATGTGCAATGAGATGGTGTCTGAATATATAGTTATTTTTTATGAACTGAAGAAAAAGACCTTGTAGTATTATATCATTCTAAGGTAGCTAAGTGAAACCAAACAAGTGAGAGGAAATTATTAAAGTGTAGGGAAAAAGGAAAATTATTATATCCTACCTTTTATAAATTTCTTTTTCCCTTCTTTATGCAAACTGTCTACTTGAACTGAAATCACTTCAAAGTAGCAGCTTATATTCTTGCATGACTATAAAACATCTAACACACTTCTGTGGACCCTACACAGATGCCCTAAAAGAGGGCTTTTTTATCTTTAATGACATTACTTAGACTGATTAAGACAACAATATAAAATATGAAAATTAACTCCTAGCACCTTTGAAGAAAAATGAAAAGATTTTGACCTTTTTTGAAGCAAACTTTCAGTCCAAATATGAAAATCTCTGCATATGAACATATATGCCCTATAATATGAATATTCCAAAATGTGTTTTACATTTTTTTCCTGTATTTAAATCTCCACAAAAAAAACTTTTCTTTTTTTCTCCTGAGAAATATATGTATTCTTTGAAGAACAAATTTAAATTGAAGGACTTCAATCCTTAAGATTAAATTCCCAAGGATTCACTTTTAAGGAAAGACTGTGTCCTGCCAACCTAAGATACTGTCTCTGAGCAGCACCAGTAAAGCTACTGGGTCTGTAAGAGAGATGAAATCCTTGTTTTTAATATTCTTTCTATGGACTATAACTCTTGGCAACCTTTTTTTTTTTTTTGTTTTGTTTGTTTTTTTTTGTTTTTGTTTTTTTTTTTTTTTTTTTTTTTTTTTTTTTTTTTTTTTTTTTTTTTTTTTTTTTTTTTTTTTTTTTTTTGTTGGTTTGTTTTTTTCTAGAAAGTAGGCCTTTCATTTTCTTTTCTGTGGAATTCATTATGAAGTGCTGGTTTTTCTTTCAGTATACATGGAGTGTAAGTGTTCATTTCAACATTCAGGTATGGTCAGTCCCTTTTTTGGATTCAGTCTTGAGCACTGATATATTCACAATAAAAACAAATACAAATCTTTTCCAATATTAGTCTAGGCTTTACATTAATTGAACTAGGGAAAGCCAGAAAACCTTTTTACCTCAGCATCTTCATGTTCAAAATGCATTGACAATATTTACTAAATATAGAGAAATATTGTGAAAATTACTTCTTCCTGGATTTTGAACGCATCAAAAGTTACAAAATGTTGCTACTATTTCTTGTTCCATTACTGCTCATTATGTACTTGTTGGCTATTGAAAATAATTGATCCTTTCACCTTTATTTTGTCCCTTTACATTTGCATAGATAGTCATTACAACCGTCCCTACCATTCTTCAAACTGAAAACACACAGCTCTGTTTTAACTATCCTTTCCAGGTTAAATTGTCAAAACTTTTCCTTATTTGCTTATGTTAAATTTCTATGATTAATTTTGAGCTGCTACTTTCCCTACTATTGAAGGGCTATGACTGAGATCTACCACTGCTGAAATTTTCCTTATGCACTTTGTAAGACCTCTGTGAGCTACTGCTTACGTTCTGATTGTTAAACCAACATAATCACAGGTTAATTTTTAGCTACATCAGTTTGCTTTTCCCTCCTACTGCACAGATACAGGGTCATGAGTGCTGACACAAGAGGTCCATAGGAAAACGTGGGGTGTGGGGAGGCATAACCATCCCTTTCGAAAGCGCTGTTTCCTTGTGAGAAAGTCACCATTTTCATCCTAATGACTCTTCCTCCTGTCTTTCCAACCCTGATTCATCCTTGCTGTATTTCTTTTCATTTTATTTTTAATAGCTGAAACTTTTCATAATTCATTTCACTTTGATGTTTCCATGCCCAGGTTTTTTTCAGAAACTCTTCCTAGGATTTTCTGCAATTTTTATGGTAATAGCTCAGAAAACCTAAAAGGACTCTTCTCTATGTGGAATGAAAGTGTTATTAAATGAGGACAAAGACAGAGGTAAATATGAAAGAAACCATAGCTCCTGGCTCTATGTTCCTGCTGAGCTTGAAACTCAGTGGAATGTGGGAGTCCTTCCTCTTCTCAAAGGTAAGATATTTCTAATCAACACTATCATGCTGTAAGGCACTATCTTACAACACCCGTTAGTTGTAAACTCAGCAGGAACTGCAACCCCCTGCCTCTCAAACAAAAAAATATTTTTCCTCTATGTGATCCAGATTATCCAGAAAAAAGGAGAAAAGACACAAATTACATGTGAAAATGTGCTACATTCCCATTCAAGCTGCTGTTGAAATACATTATACAAAAGTCATGATCATACAAGATATTGAGTATTTTTCACTTAAATGAATTTTAGTTGGAACAGGATTTTCAGATTACTCCTCCTATGTTCCATAAGCTCCAGGGTTCAGGAAAAGATTGCTGATTGAATTTTTCACACTCTACTGGGTGTAAAAGAGAACATTCTATACTACAAATGAAAACAAGCAATATTGAAAGGGAGTAGACACACACAGGTAGTAAAATGATCAGTTTTTCTGAGTCTAGGAGCCCAAATTATCTAAATACATTGATGATCTCCTCAGTAGTCTTTCTTAGTAGTATACCAAGTAAGGCAGAAATTTGAAGCTGTTCATTTAGGCACAGTTGCAATAAAGTTGTCTTTGATCCCTAACCTATCTTCTTGAAGTTAATTGTCCTTTTGATACAAGTATTATAAAAGATTCAGATTGCAGTTCTTGTAGTTCACTTCCTAAATAAAAAATGTAATTTAATGTTATTATTTTCCAAAGAGGTAGACAAGGGACAGACATGGAGGAGGCCAAAATCCTTGAAAAAATCAGAGTGTTTCAGACAATCATTTGGACAAGAAAGGAGTCAAAGAAGTCTTTTCTGTAGAACAAAAGACTTTCCAATAAATCAATGATAAGAAATTTGACTATTTAGATAGGGGCCACCGCAGTTTTTAGCTCACAAAGTACTCCACAAAAATATAAAACTGGAGAAAGTTGTTTGGTTGTTTTTTTTTTTTTTTTTTTTCTTTTTTTTTTTTTTTGTTTTGTTTTTTTTATCAAAGAAAACCATCTTCACCATTTGCTTGAAGAAACACATTGACTTTTTAGACACCCTATAAAATTTCAAAACCTCATACTTTATTTCCCATCTTTTTAAGTTCAAATACACCCTTTCTCAGCTACAGTACTACAAACTCACAAGGTTCACTTGTTATAACAATCATTATATAAAAATTTTCCTCCTCACAGCCCTCTGTCAGTTATGTTGTGAGAAAGCAAGAGAGTTGACTGATTCAGACTTCATTTATGCTCAGTATTCACATATTATCTCTCAGCTACATAAGAATTAGTGAAAACACTTAGATCTTTGCCAAGCTAAAGAAGATTTGGGAACAAATCCTTTCCTGCATCATATTTATAGGCATTTAGTCTGGGACTAGTTTTTTACTCTGTTTATACTATGTATCTTTTATCTTTGTATCTCTTGATATTCTCATTAATAAAATCGAGACCTAGCTGGTCTGTATTTTATTAATGAGAATAATGTAACAAGAATTCACTGGTGAATTGGATCTCGGGCAACTCTTTTCCTCCCCTCTTATAGATAAGAGCATTCACCTCTCCTTTAAAAATCTTTTCTAAGATTAACAAAAAAACCTGAACCTTGTCATTGTACACATCAATTAAGAAAAGGGCTCACAGATACTTGTCCCTCAAGTTGCTCTCTTCTAAATTTTATTAAATGACATACTACCTTTAGTGCTTTAGCAATCATCATTTTGTTTAAAATATTTTATCAAGTGCAGTGGGATTTTTAATGTTTCAATAATTTTAAGGGATTTTAGGAACATTAGACATCTGTTGGGTACCCACATGAACACATCCTTGAAATGAAAACTTTAATGTTGAAAAATTGATATGGGGATTTTTTAATTAAAAATGAACAATTCTAAAAGGAAAACAATGAAGGACATATATTAAAATGCCAAAGGGTGTCAGCATATCCTGTTGGAATGTGTCAGTCAGACTATATAATTACATTCTTGTTCTGCATAATGCTCTTTTTGCCACCACTCTCATTGAAAGGCAGAGCATGACTAACAACATTCATGTTAGAAGAGGAATGAGACAGAAAAAATCAGGTTTTATTTGGGTTTCTGCTGTTGACCATAAAGTTCTGGAAAACCCTTATAACTCAGTGTTCTTGGAAAAATGTTAAAAATCAAAGTTCACAAGAAAGAGGTGACGTGAAGGGCAACAAGGAGAAAAGTCACTCTTCAGGCCATGTTTTTTCTTTTCTATGCTTATGGCAGAGGGTATAAGATCAAATGCTCTTTCCCTGTTATTTCTTCATGTGACTAATCTTCCTTCTCTCCTCTATATATTTCCTAAGTGGCAAGATACCACTTTGTGTCAAATTCCACTTAGCCTCTTTGTCCACCCAAAATCTCAATTTGAGAGTGATTTGTAAGTGGTATGTGTAACTAAACCTCATAAACATGCAAATATAGTAAACTGCATGCAAAGGCTGAAGTAAAGTACTGTCTGAAAAAAGTTGAAGATTTTAACATTATGATGACTATAAGTGGTAACTATTATAGAACCTATCCTAAATCAAAATTTCGCAAGTACAGTATAACTATATTCATATGAGCAATTAAAAGAAAATATTTCTTTTTATCTACAATAGTCTTACTTCCCCAGTTTAAATAAATTTTACCCATGTTATTCCTGGTGGGTTTTATGCTCTCCACTTGATTATGAATATATTTGTATTTCCTCCTTCTTTAGTATTTCAGTTTTCTATATTTTCCATAGCCTAATTCAAATTCTGATCATCTTATTAATAAGAACAAATTAACACATCATAGAGAATGTTCTCCACTGCTAGATAGTTACCTTCACATGTCAGTGGGCTGCTGAGCTCCTTTCTCATTCTCTCCTGTCACTTCAGGGCATCTCAGTAAACCATGACTTCAGAACTCTAAAACAAACTCCAAAGCTGAATTACAATATGGGACACTCCAGGTTTTCTATATAATTATGCTTCATTAAACCAAAACTATACGCTTAAGCAAATATATGTAAACCTTTATGAGAAAGAAGACAAAAAAAAAAAAAAAGAAAAAAGGAGGTGGGGGAGGAAGAAGCAAGACAATATAGTTCTACTTCATTCATTCACTCAAAGGTCACAGACATCTTTCAGCTGCAGACATTTTTTTGTAGTAGACTATGTGCCCTGCTGTTGCAAACGACTTCATGACATAATCCCATTCACAGCATTTTTCCAATATTAATTTCCCTCATGCTTAGAAATATTCCTTAAACATATATGCTACTTTTGAACACAGAAAGTTTATACTTGTTTGCTCTTGTGCAAATGTTTTTTACCTTAAATCATCGTGTTTATTTCTGGAAGGCAAAATATATCCTCTGCCAGATTTTAGCCTACAAAACTTTGTGTGCTCAATAAAGTAAGTTGCCTTCAATAAAATAAAGTTTTCATCCTTCTGGTCACCTCAACTTTAAAAAAAAAAGTTATGTCCAGAACTATATAAAAGATTCAAGAGAGGATTTTAGCAATACCTTGTCAAATGTTATTGATATTTCCTTTTCTGTAACAGAAATAATTTCCTGATAGAGCCTGTTGTATGTCCCACCCCTCACCTCTTCCCATTCAGCCCTTAATACTCAAGTCATTCTGTAATTGCTCAGAATGTTAATTTCTTTGACTTTGGGTATTTTGGAGTAGAAAATCCCATTTTGTAGCAGAAATTATTATTTTTTTAATATATAAATGGATGATCACCCATATTTCAACCCATTTCTAAGGTCATTCTAACTCTTTCTTTCTTCAGGTATTCTGAACTGCTTCTGTATTGTTATTAACTTCAATTTTCTGTCATCATAAAATTTCATGAGTACCTTATTGCTTTTTGTGAATATCAGTGAAAATCAAATTGATTTCTCAAATATCCCATAAGATAAAGGTAATCTAATGGATAAAATTTTCTTAGGTTTCCAAAGGTTTGAAAAGGTTCTTGTCAAATGCTTTTAAAGAAACTGGTCAGCAATGGCATAAAAGAGCTTTGCAATGTTAAATTAATTAGAGAAAGATAGGAAATGAAGGTAAGAAAAGTCAGTTCTCACTGGGAAGAGAGGTCAGCTAGTGGTGACCACCAATCACTGAGTAATTGATGATGAGTTACACTGACATGACTTGTGAAAATATTGATATACAGTTTAGCAAATGTGATAAAGTGACAAAGTTTGCCAGTGACAGGAGTTTATTCTAGATAGTAAGGATAAAGTCTGGTTGTAAGTAATTGCAGAAGGAACTAGTAACTATCAGAAACTAGCTACTAAAATGGTAGTTGAACTTCAATATGAATAAAGATAAGATTAAAGGCAATAATGATTGTCTTTACAATTGTAATAAAAAATTTAATAAACCAGCCTAACTTCTCATAAAAAATGATCAGCTCTGAGCTGACAATCAACCCTACAGAAGCATGTTTAGGGGTTACAAAAGCAGTTATCACAAAAATCATTAACTTGATGTTCAGGAATGGCCATAAAAGCAAATCAGGATATTAGAAGTTAGTGAAAAAAAAAAAAAAGAAGAAGAAGAAGAAGAAGAAGAAGAAGAAGAAGAAGAAGAAGAAGAAGAAGAAGAAAGTGTTGTACTTTTTCCATGTACAAACCCAATATTATCCTGCATTTTCAGTACTATGTAAAATTCTGTTTCATTCTCCTCAGTAAGAATAAAATAACAATGGAAAAGAGGATGGAAACAAGATCAAAAGCATAGCAAAAACATTCCAAAGATCAAAATCTTAGTATGACTAAAAGGAAATGCACCATAAATATTTTAAATACAGATACATATAGCCAAGAATTTTTGTTTGTAAAAACTGAGCAACATAATCAGGCTAAAGCAAGCAATAATTATACCAGCAATTATAGTCTAAATGAATATAGAAAACCTCATTAATAATAATACTTTTTGTAGCTCTTTAAATAAGAATCCTGAAACCAGACTTCTATTTATTCTTTTCTATAATTTAAAAAGAATCCTTATTTTTTATATAACTGAAAAGGAACCACTTTAATATACTTCAGTAAAGGCAAACTATCTGCCTCCATCTTACACATTTATTATTTGCCAAAATCAAAATTAAGGTATCATAATCTTTCTTGATAACTTTTCTGGAAGAAGTAAATTTTGCAATATTGATAATGTATAGGGAATTGTATCTTATTTTATTTATTTCCATCCACTGTCTCAGGAATGCAGTTATGTGTCTATTGATCAAGTTTAAATTGTTTAGTGTGCATGTTCTCTCACAGTTTCTTCACACATTTGTAGAATCCTCAAATACACAGATATTCATCTCTGGAAACAAAAAAAAACTGAACTTCTGAGACTAGCCATAATTGTGTACTTGGTATATTGTTCTTAATTTCACTCACATTTAGTCTACTTCAACATATGTTTATTTTGAAAAATATTTTGATTATATTTTCTGTTAGATCATAAAATCTTGGAATCATAGAATAGTTTGGATAGAAAGGGTCCTTAAATATTATCTAATTCAAATACCCCTGAAATGAGCAAGCACACCAGGTTGCTCCACCCAGGCTGGTCATCCAGGGACTGGGCATCCAGAACTTCTCTGGGCAACATGTTCCAGGGTGAGGGAGCCTCACCACTCTCACAGCAAAGAATTTCCTCCTAATATCTAACCTAAACCCATATTCTTTCAGTTTGAAGCCATTCCCCTTTTTCCTATCATTGCATGATAGAAAAGGCATGCCCTTGTCATAAGTGTCTCACCACTCTTCTTGTACACCCCCTTTATTTACTGGAAGGCTGCTGTAAGGTTTCCCCAGAGCCTTCTCTTCTCCAGGCTAAACAACCCCAACTCTCTCAGCCTGTCTTCATAGGAAAGATGGTCCAGCCTTCTGATCATCTTCACAGCACTCCTCTGGACTTGCTCCAGCAGATTCCTGTCCTTCTTATGTTGGCGGTCCCAGAGCTGGATGCAGCACTCCAGATGGGGTCTCAAGAGAGCTGACTAGAGAGGAGAATCACCTGCCTTTACCTGCTGGTCACATTTCTTTAATTGTCTCCCCAGCCTGAACTAAGACTGCCCTGACTCAAGTGCAGGACTTTACCCTTGGCTTTGTTGAACGTCATTAGGATCACACAGAGCCACATCTCGAGCCTGTCAAGGTGTCCTAGGGTGACATTCTGATGTTTGTATCCCCAATCATCTGTTCTGTTATGCTGGATATTATGCTCTGTACCTTCAAGACCGGCTCTGAAAAACTAAGTTTGTTTTGTTATCAGCCTGCTCACTCCCACATGGACGGTGAGACACAGACTGTACATAGGGCTGCTTTTGTTTTCTTTGCGCTCTTTCGCTTTTGCCCTTGCTTTGCTCTGGCTTCTGCTTTTCTCTCTTGCTTTTGCTTCTTGTTAACTAGTTTAGCTAGGCAGTCCAAATTTTTTCCTGGACTGTTTTTTTTTGTTTGGTTGGTTTTTTTTTGTTTTGTTTTTGTGGTTTTTTTTTTTTGTTTTTTTTTGTGGTTTTTTTTTTTTGTTTGTTTGTTTTTGTTTTTGTTTTTGTTTTTTTCCTTGGAACCATACGAACCTGCTCTGGATTGGGACCTGGGAAACACCAAGACCCTGCACTTTGTGTCCTGCCCTGCAGCAGCCATTCCCAGCGCCGGAGAGGCCGATAACAGAGCGACCACTCCCCAGAGAGACTGTCTGAATTTGAGATCTCTTCAGAATGGTGAAAGAATTTTGTCATCCAGTATTGTTCATTTGTGTGTTGGGGGGTGTGTTGCCTGTTAAATAAACAGGTTCTTTCCACTTCTCTCTGAGGAATTTTGTTCTGAACCCTGGTTGGGGGGAGGGGCCGTGTGGGTTGGCTCTTCTGAGGTGGCCCCTTTGGGGGGTTTTCTCCCAAATTTGCCCTAAACTAGGACACAAGGTCCCTCTGGATGGCCTCCCTTCCCTCTAGTGTGTCACCTACACCACACAGCCTGGTGTCATCAGCAAACTTGTTGAGGTTTTACACAGTTCAGCTCTCCATGTTACCAAAAAAGATATCAAGCAGTGTAACACCCAATACTGACCTCTGAGGAATGCCACTCATTGTTGGTCTCCACTTGGACATCAAGTCATTGACTGTAGCTTTTTTGAGTCCATCTGTCCACCCAAATTTCTCATCCACTGACTTCTCCATCTGTCAAACCTATGTCTCCTCAATTTAAATACAAAGATGTCATGCAGGACAGTGTTTATTCATGCAGGCATCCTGGTTTTTTGCCTTTGTCTTTGCTGGGTTGCATTGCTCCTGAGGAGCCATCCCACCATGTCGCCATGCTGCCAATAAGGTCATTGCCCTATAGATGTGTAGTTATCTCTAACTCCTCTTATTTTTTCCCAATGTTACGTCCGTTTGTATAGAAGCATCTAAGTTGGGTCCCCACTAAAGTTTTTTACTTTGCTCTGAAAAGGTCTGAAAAAACCTTCAAATAATTACTTAACACATTTCAGCAGATAGGCAGTAGATAATGGGAGCAGCCACTGGCTACAGTTTAATCCAAAGTGGCATATCTGTATAGACCTTGATTTCCACCAACTAAAAATCTGGTCTAGACAACATCAGATTTAAACACAGTAGTGGCCTATGCACCTTGCTGTCATATTACAATCCAAGAGACTGTTCATCTTTTCACCAAGTGATTTTAAGTAGTTTAATGCCAAAATAGCAAGGGAGAAATAAGAAAAAACTAACCATATGAACTGAAAATTCTTCAAATGGTTTTAAACGGACCTTATGAAAAGCAGATTAAATGATCTATGGATTAAATGGTTCACTAACAGCTTTTGTTAATATGTCTGTCTTTTACTAACTACAAATTAACCTCCAAAATTAATGTGGTATGTCTAGTACAACTCCCTTTCACTCCTGTATTACTCAAGTATTTTTCCTTCTCATTCTTCTGGAATAGAGGTAACATCCCTGAAGAAAAATCTGTTTTATTTTTCAATTGTCATTTTTCTTTCAATCTTTTTATTAACAAATGAGTATTTTCCCAGTGAGGATAAATTTTGTCATTGGTTCATTTGGTTTTGTATGGTAAGGTTTTTCTCTTTAACAGAGTGAAAGAGAAACACACTTGATTAGAAGAGAACACACAGCTGATTAGAAGAGAACAACCTGTTTTGCTAATGGGCACAAGGTAGGCCAGACTAATTTTCACTTTAAGTAGAACCTTTCTCTGCAATCACTTTATTGAGTAAAGGCCAACTCAGTAACAAAGTTGGGCTATTAATAAAGAGTTGGTCTTCTAATGAAGAAATTTGTTCTACACATGATGTCTCAATAATTACTTTCCAGAAGGCGACCATTCTGCAGATTTAGCCAGAGGCATAAAGCTAGCAACTTCATCTCAAACTGAAAATCTTTCTCTCAAGACTACCTATCACCTGGAATATTAGGTATAGTTCAAATCCTGAATCCATCCACAGAAATTTAGGCACTGGTTCTTTACTAGCATATGATCAGTGATCTTCTTTGACCCATCTTTGCTAGAGGTAGGACCCTATTTCTGTTTGGCATGAAAATTTTTCAGAGCATTATACTTAGACAAACTGATAAAAAGCTGGCATCTCAAACAAACAAATAGCATTCAGGAAAATGTGGGTTCAAAACATGTTCATCTAGAAGCAAGTCTGCAAATTCCTCACAGAGAGAGTTGTCTTATCAATCAGTATGAAGTAAGCATAAGAAGGAACCCACATTATGTAGAAAAAGCAAAATGGAGCAATGTTTTATTATTCCAAAATTCAGTCATATTGCTCAGAACTTAGTGAAAAAAAAAATCTTTTCCTGGTATCATTTTTTTAATAGAGGTAATTAAATAAAATTCAGAAGCAGAGAGAATAACTCAGTTTTCCATCCTGCTGAAATATTCTAGCCATTAGTTTTCAATATCATACTTACAATTTTTTCCCTTTTTTTCTCACTTTCTCTCTCATTCTTTCCCCAATAATCTTATATTCTTAACTATGTAGTGACAGATTAAACAGGAAAGTTGGACACCACTCTCCTTTTCATATATGTCTTTCTTCTTCCCTTTCATAGTTGTCCCACAGTGCAGGCTGTTGATTAAAGCATTAAGTTTGGGATGAAAGTGAATCTGGGTGTCCGAATTCCCTCACTCTGAAAAGATCAGTTTCAGTTTTAGTCTGTCAATAGCATATTTTGAGAGAGTTTTCTATCAATCCATGTAATAAGACAGTCTTCATTCAAGGAACCACATTACAAAATAATCTCCTAAAATAAAAAAAATATTTTTAAAGAGAGCAGTCACAAATACACTTCCACAGTTAATGTTCTCTGTTATCAGACAGAGAGGAATACAGACATTAGAATACCTCCTATACTGAGCCATTAAGAGGATTTAAACGTATGGAGATCTGAATCACTGATTAGCTAAATATGTAAGCGTGTATTCAGCTGGCAGGAGACATTCTAATAGTGCCCCAAAACAGATGAAACAGTGTAGGAATTAAACACTGCCACTTTGGCTCCCATGCACCACTACATGGCAGAATCCTTTGCTCTGAGTTAGCTGAGTAAAGGCAGAGTTCACATAGAGAACAGAATTCATATATGCTCTTTAGAAAACTGCCTAATTTATTACACACAAAATAAAAAGACAAATAAAAAACCCAAATCCTGGCCCAAGGAGTAAGGTGGCACATTTTTCCATTCACTGCTCAAAGTAAAAAATTATTTTTGAGGTAACAGAGCTAAACCAAGCTCCATGTATTCTGTATCCTAACAATCATCTAGGATATAGAATACATTTTTTTCTTGACTTAGAAATAATTGAATGCCTATAAATACCACTGAAAGCTACAACATTCTAAACGAAAATTATTTCCTTTTGAAATTAGCTCAATAAAAATACTTAGCTTTACAAATATATCTAAAATCATTATAATACAGAACAAGGTGTTCACTTCAAAAACAGGAGATATAGTTTTACATTCCTTCAAGAACAGACAAAGAAGGAATGACATCAATCTTGTTCTTTACAGAAAAAATTAAAATGCATACAAATACAAACAAACAAGTATATAGTGCCTGTATTTACTAGACTGAAGAACATCTGTCCTCAGATGTCTTCTCTCCTATGGATTCTCACAGACTCCACACACAGTTTGATATCAATTTTTGTAAATTTTCTGGTTTTCTTAACAGAAAAAAAGATATATTCATCCAGGCTGTTTTTGAATTTTAACTACCACATATTTACAAGAATGATTCAACTTTGTGATGTAACAGAGAATTATCATAGGAGGAATGTTCTTTGAATATTTTATTATGGCTAGGAAATTTTGATTGAAAAGGCTGTCAAACCTTAGAATTTGTGGATGAGTATGCAAGTTGACAATTTTTGATGTCTTAAATTTTCTCAAAGTACTCATTTTCTGTCAGCCACATTGCCACAAAAATCTATCTTACTTACACACAAATAAAAAAAAACAAAAACAAAAACATAGTTGATAAGATCAGGTCCAAAACTAGTCTTATTCTTCTAAAGGCAGCCAGCAATAGCTAGTGACATTTCAAGTCCAGAATCATTGCTTCATAAAACTACACTCAGCAGCTTTTGTAGATGTTAAAACTTTTTGATATATAAGATTTTTAGATTATTAATCATCTATTTTCTTTACTTTTCTTTTCCCAAAAGAACAGTCTGACTATCAATCTTCTATCTTAGGCCAGCAGAAATCTGAAACAAGACTACACGGCAATGTTAAGTAGAAGCTTCCAAGGAAAGCCCAGCACAAGATGACTACACCTTGTGTCAAGAAAATATAGTTGAGACTATCTTCTTAAAACATAAGCAAAGAGTTTTAGAAATTCCCTCAGTGGCATGAGTTCAGAAATAGAAAAAATTTGGCAGATATTTCAGGCATATTCCTGAGGTAAGATTTATGGAGATATCATCAGAATATCAGGAATGTTTTTTATTTGTTTCAGTCATTAAAGAAATGTAAAAGACATAAAGCTTTTTCACCCCTCATCTCTCCCCTCTCCTTCTAATTGCCAAAGGTTTCCTCAAACCCTTCAGCCCTTCAATGAGTCAGGGGTGAAAATACTTGGGGAGTGTTTACAGTCAGTGCACAGTGTTTTGTCTCTGTCTCACACTTTCTTCTAGTCTCATGGGAGTCCTTCGTGGACTGCAGGTTAAATACCTTCAGTGCCTGGAAAACCTCTTACTGTGTCTGTAGTGTTCCCTCTGCTGTTTCTCACTCTTTTGTGTTCTCTCTGCCTTTTCGGAATTTTCTTTCCATTCTTAAATATGTTTTCCTAGAGGTACCACCAGCTTAACTGATGGGCTTAGCTGTGTTCTGTGGTTTGTCTTATGGAATCATCAGACTGGACTCAAAATTGATCCCCGGAGACACTACTAGTATCCCCTTGACTGGCTGGTGATGTTGTGCCTGAAGCACTCCAGGGCACACTTGGCCCTCCTGGTTTCCTGGGCACTGCTGACTCATGTTCAGCTTTCAACCAGGATCCCCACATACCTTTCTGCTGCACCGCTTTCCAGCATCTCAATCCCCAGTCTATCCACACATACAGGCTTACGCCATCCCAGGTGCAGAGTCTGGCACTTTCTCTTGTTGAACTTCACATGGTTGGTGATTGCTCAGCACCTGATTTGTTGAGGTCTCTCTGCAGGGTCTCCCTGACTTGGAGGGAGTCAACAGCTCCTTCCAGCTTTGCATCATCTACAAACTTGCTCAGTCCCTCCAAGTCATGGGATGCATCGAAGTCATTTATGAAGATGTTAAAGAGCACAGAGCCAAGGATGGAACCCTGTGGAACCCCACTAGTGACAGGTCACCACTCTGATGTCACCCCATTCACTGTAACCCTTTGTGCCCAACCTGTGAGCCAGCTGTTCACCTATCACATTATGATGTGTTTATCCAGCTGTGTGCTGGACATTTTGTTCCAAAGGATTCTATGAGAGACAAAAAGCTTTACTGAAATCCAAAATGATTATATTAGCCGGTTTCCTTGGTCGTCTAGGTATGTTAAGTTCTAGGTCATCACTTTTGATCACAAACCCTCTATATAAGGAGTCTAAGGTATAAGTTGAAGCTAAAGGACTGTCATTTCTGTCTACTTTCACATTTTTAATTTCTTTGTCATATTCACTAAGTGATATCTTGTTTGAAAGTACTTTAGTCTTATAGAAAAAATAATAAAATATTTTATTTCCCTGGTTCACCAGATGATCATTAATGAGCAATAAAATAATTCAAAATACTACAAATTGGTGGAATATCTTTTAATCCTTTCCAAGGCAAACCACAAGATGTAATTATTCTCTTAGCATTACAAGTGTCTGATTGCTAGCAGTCTCACATCTCTAGATGCCTGTAATTATCCACTGTAATTTGTTAGCTCACTTGATTAATTCAGAGAGACTGTATGTTTCTTCTCATACAGAGATATATGTAATGGTATGGACCTCTTACTTCACACAGTATACTAATTGCTAAATTTTGGGTTGTGTAACAGTATAACAACATTTGAAAAATCAGTAAAGAGATTAACTCTCTCAGTCGGACAGAATAATTACTCTTACAAATTAACTAGCCCTGTCTCCCATGAGTGAAGAATCTGTCTAATTAACGGTCAGTTCACGCATAAAAAATTACTATCAGCTGTTCAACCATTATTTGAAGATGTTTGCAGTAACTGATAGAGATTATCTGAATTTTAAATGGAAAAAATGTCAGCGAGACTATAAATATATTGAGCATGCTATTTAATAAACACAATTTATGAAAAATACTACATTGTAAAACAGAAGCACAGAATGTATTAGACTAAAATCATAAACATCACATATTGTATTTTACTTACTGATATATCAAGTTTTTAACTTATAAAACATTCCAATTAGATAATTTTAAAGTATGTGCAAGAAAACTGAGCAAGTAAATGCAGGTATATATGCTGTAATCAGTACTGAATTTTTAAAAAATTAGATCTAAATACATAAAAGATATTAGAGATCTAGATACACAGAGTGCAATTTAAACAGAATTGGAACATCAAACTACAAACTGTTTTTCAAAAAAGTTCCATGATTACATGTTTATCCATCAAGTAAAGTAGGTTTCTTCTCATTTAGGGAAGCTAGTCAGTGCTTTGGCGGCTATTTTATCCCTACTTATTTAATAAAGCAATTGTTAGAAAGCTGCAGCAGCTGTTTGACTTTTTGTGCTATTTTTTCATTTTCCCAGCCACTTTTAATTTTCTCAGCCAGCAAATAGTCTAAAAACAAGTCTAGAGAATCAAACTCACTTTTCATCTTCTGCTGTGGTCCAATCAGTGTTTAATTACTTAATGCAAGACAGAAGAAAATGGGTGAACTCCACTAAAAACAGGTGGTTAGGCATATATATTTAGGAGAATTCTGGTAGTAAAATTAAATTGCATCTCTTACATTTAAGGTGTTTTAACCTGTATAAAAGCAGAAGAGAGTTAGAGCTACATATATATATAGTAATTAATTGTGAACCAAATGTATAGTGTCCAGCTCCATCACCAGCAAGTTTTACTTGGTCAGATAAGTAGTGTCAATCCTATTTTATTTAATAACATACAGATTTCTTTATCAGAGATTAAAGAGAGAAAACTTTTTTTTCCCTTTGTAAATGGCTTTGATTTTTTTTTTCAGAAGAGAAAATTAAAGAAATATTCAGTGCTTACTATTATTAATAACCATTTGTTTCACTTTATGGAGACATTAGAGAGAACAAATATAATTTTTCATATGGCTTGATTCACGTAAGAAGAATGGTACATAAGCATACAAGCAGATATAAATATAGAAACTGTTTATTAAAAATTAATTGCAGCTAGGTATCAAGGAAGCATGTAAAGAAAAAAAAATCCCTTCTACTAGAGATGATTATTTAAACAAAGTAGTAAGTTTTAATCATGTCACTCATAACAAGTTAAATTCCTTCAATCATTTTTGTGCCAATATCATGATTACCATTACCTCTGGTCTTTTTTGAGGTGCATTGTTAACTTACTCATGCAACTGATAGAAGTATGATTTACAGATATATGTTAACACTGAGCTATGAAGTGGGCATGTGACAAAATCCTTGAGAATTTGCTAGTGAGGAAGAGCACTGCTTCTCACAATGACTTTTTAACTTGTTAATAGCTCAGTAGGGATAAAGTTATTAAATACCTGCCATAAATCTCAAATTAAGATTGCAATTAGTACTTTCAAATAAAAAAGTAGAAAAAATGTGGCTTGTTGGAAATATCGATAACACCTTCTTTGGATAAAAGAATAGTAAATAAAGTGCAAAGGGAGAAAAAAAATGTTATTTACCCAAATAACTCCCAGAGTGAGAAATTAATTACAAAGACATCCAGACTGGGGAACATTTACAAAGGTTGAAGTACTCATTTAGTTTTCTTCTCCAAGTCCAATAAAATACATACCAATTTATCACATGAAACTTGAGGGGAAACATATTATGCATTCATATATATTCAGCTGGTTTATATGGCTAAATGTGCATTGGCTAATTCTTAAAAATTCTTTTTCTTTAAGTAGATGATCCTAAAATTTAGTTAAACTGAACATTTTTGACAATGCAAAAACAGGCTACTTCCTGGTATTTAAAAGACACAGAGGTGAATTTATATCCACACTACCATGAAAAACATGGGATAATTTTCTGATATTAAGGCCAGCAAGAGAAATACTTCACATTGTTATTTTCAACCTTGTTACTCTCCAAAACAGGTGACTTCCATTCAGGGATTTTTGTCTGACTTAGATTAGTTTCCAGTCTGTGCCTAGGACTGCTACCTTGCACAAAGCAAAAGTATTTCAGGGATTTTTCTAGCAATTTTAAATTATGAACAGCAGAGTTTCAGAGCCTGGAAGTGTCCCTTTACTCTAATTTACCAGACTTTTTTTAAGTGATCTTGCTTCATTAGTTAAGAAAATCCTGTGACATGCATCAAAGTCATGAGAAGTTAGCTTTCACCTTGAAAGTGCTAAGAGTTACACAAAATTCTTGCATTCTGTTTAATTTAAAATGCAGTCTTCTTTTACTGTGAGCTCAAATACCAAATATATCTTAGATGGTTCTCTAGCTATTAGATTTCAATGTGCAAATATAAACTCTTTCACAACATAGATAGACCCTGGGCAAACTATAAAACAATGCTTAATGAAGAAGAATTAATATTATTGAATATCATTGAAGAAACTACACAAATATCAGGGTAAAATTAGAAACTCTCCATTAATTTAATTTACTTTGAATCCCAGATGTTTTTTCTTTCTTTGAAATTCAATCACACGTGAAAATAAGTGTAAAAATGATGTGTATCATCAAAGAAGAGAAACAAATTAAAGAGAGACAATAATAAAGCTAGGCCGCATCATACTGGCTGCCAATATAGGCTATATTTTCTGGTAATTGCTGGTATGAAAAGGCAAATTTTGAATAAGGGGACAGAAGGAGACACACATTCAACAATTTGAAAGTCATCCTAAATTCTGAAAATCGTCTTGTGAAATAAAAATAGATTTTGCATTCACTCTGATTTTGTGGGTTTTATTCATAAAGCCGACTGAATTTTTTATATTCATGTTGCAACTCAAGTTGAGTTTCTCCCCTCCCTCCCAGGGAGAAAAAGCAAGCAACTAACAACCAAAAAAAAACCCAAAAAGCCCCATACCATATGCAGGAAAAGTGCTTCCAGATGTAAATTATTGTGTCATCACCATTGCACAAAATGACCACCAACTGTCAGGTAAAACACAGTTAGTCTATGCAAATAAATCAGTTGCTAGGTAAGATTGCTAGTCTTTGAACAGAAGCTACAAATTTTCTTTACAAAGGTGCTTGCCTGTCAACACAGAATAAGGAAATCTACTATTAGCAGTGTTTTGTTACTCTGAAAATCAGAACAGAGATGGAGAAAACAGCATGGCTACTACAAAGGAAATTCAAGCCCCTCTAATCTACTAAAATAATGGATAAATGGGAAATGTTCATGTCATTTTTTTAGACCTTCCAGCAATCTTTAACAAGTCCTTTGCAGAAACTTCTTACTTATGTGAGGAGAGGTAAAATACTGCAATGCATTCTAAACAGATTTAGCTATTGAAAATAAAGTGCAAGAATAAATTATGGATTTTCAGCATGACAGAAAGAGCTAATAACTGGATTTTCCAAAATGTTGTATGAGGAATGTGGTTGTTATACTAACTTATACTCAATACTGATATGAAAAAGATGATGTAGAGGAAGGTCATGATGTTTTCTAGGAACACAACATTATTCAGACTAGTCAAGACTGAAGAAATTGTATGAGATTTCCAGAAAAACTGAATTTTTTTTTCCATGATGGCAATAGAGATCTATTTCTCATAAATGGAAGTTGCTAAACACATTAATAACTTGCAGTCTTAAATCAGTTCTATCCACTTACAAAGTTAGGGTACTGTATCTTTAGGGACTGTAAACTGGAAAATCCTGCTCAGTTACAATAAAATAAAATAGGAAATTGTGAAAAGAAATATTAAAATTTAATTTAAAATACTGTGAGCCAATTCACAATATTTTCTGACATAAAATAGCAATTTCAATTTTCTAACAAATGTGTATCAGAAAAAGAGAAAAGCAATTAATTAATGAATTCGTTTCTTTATACTGTTATACACCAGCAGCAGTATCAAAATCAGGTTTGGTTTTCAACTGAATTAATTTTTTTTCCCCAAAGAAATACAGATATCCAATATGTGGCAACACATGGCTTAAAGATGCACTGTTGATAACGATTTACCTAGAGGTAATATTATCTGCTAAAAAAAAACAACAAAAAAACTATCACATTCCAGTGGGCAGAGGTCAGTGTAACATCTGCCCTATCTATTTTCAAATTTTTTCTGAACTCATATACAGTGTTCCTCAGTCCCGAAATTTGTTTGAGCATAAAACTGCAGTACCAATTAATTGAATCTTCACTTTTTTTTAGCCCATATTGTGGCAAATTGCTTTTCAGCTGCAAAAGCAGCTTATTTAAGGTATTTTTCCTAGCATTGTTAGAAGTGAACAAAGTGGCCAGACACCGAGTACATTACAGTGACCTTGCTACTAGAAGTCAGCAATAATGAGCAATTTATGAAGTATGATACCTATGCTCAAGTATCAAAAGTAATATTATCCAATGGATTTTTCAATTCCTACAGCCGCTTTTTTTGCTCCTTTTTCAGTTTTACTTTGCTGATGGCACTAGCTTTTGAGGCCACCCTAACTTTTAATCCTCTTTTATAGCAGGAATCAACTAGTACTCAGCTTGCTCGTCTACTTCATTCCATTGCTATAAGAGAACCTTTGAGAAACATAAAGAACTCGGGACTCAGCACAAGTTCCTGTCTGAAAACCTTCAGGCTGCAACAAACTAAGTACATGCCTCTCTGAGTTTCATTTTCGCAGACACTGGAAGAAATTTTGAGTAACTGGAACCAGAACAGAAGCTTGCTACTAGAATGAATTTCATTTGATCACTTGTTACACTGATAACTTGTTACTAGGTGAATTTGGTCTTTTTTCCTCTAACCTCCTAAGTGAGTTTAGAGACTGAACCAGTCGCTGATCTTACGATTTTAAAATTTGCAAATATATATGGAGAGGCAAACAAAAGAAAATCATTATAGCCAATGGGCAGTGTGAGATAACTTTATATATAAAATCTAACAATGCTGTGCTACTTTGAAAGGTATCACCCTTTTCAACACACATCCAAAGCATAGCCCAACAACAGCTACTATGAAGAAAATCAACTCTAACCAGACAAAACCAGAAAATATGATCCACACGCTATCATATTTGATCGTATTTGTTATTGTGTATCCTATTTGATACCATGACTGAGCACACGTAAAGCCCCAAAAAAATTGCTCAACAAGACTTTTAAAATAGCTAATGGGTGTTCATGTATTCTGAGTTAGACACAGTGGGAGAAATACTGACAAGATATTTTCAAGAGATCAAAAGAACAAAAGGAACTTTCGCTGGCAGTCTTGGAAAACCAGAGAATTTTGGCAAAGGCTTAGAGCAGCATTCAATCAACATAGAACCCTTCACAAAGTATTAGACTACTCAACTTAGCAAACTCCAGGCCCATTTGATTTTAAGTTATTCAAAAATTGATTTGATTGTAATAAATAAAATTGAATTGATTGTAAGTTATTCAAAAATTCAAAGAAGAGAGAATTAGATGAAAAAAGAGGAGATGAAGACAGAAAATATATAGAGAAGGGCACATATAGCTACCAGCTCCTGGGTTCCAACAATGTTCAGTGGATAGAAATTCCATAGTGTAAAGACACATGCTTGCCTTGTGTTCAGCTTTAAATACCTCTGGGCTTTCCTGGGCCCTTCCCTCAGGTTGGACTTACAGTCATTTGGCCACTCAGAAGCTGGGTTAGGGGCTCCAGGAGCACAGGCACTGCTGGGCTGGGATACATGTTCTAGGGATGAGAGCTGCAGAGCGAGGCACTGCCTTGCCAAGGTACGGCCTGACCTACCTCTTCCCCCACACACATGCACCCCAAATATCTTGAGACACCAATCTTTAGTCTCTCACAGCACTTGTACAGTTTGCCCAAAGAGGCTCTGGAGTCTCCATCCCTGGAGATTTTCAAAAGCCATCTCAACACGGTCCTAAGAAACAGCTTTTAGTACCTAACCTGAGTAGGGGAGTAGGAGGAAATGACCTTCAGAGGTCCCCTCCAGCCTCGACTGATGCTGCTATTGGACTGGAAAATTTGAGAACTGTACTATATACACTGCATACCTGCAGAAATCCTGTTTCTTTATGTTCTTCTGTTGGCATCCAGCCTATGAGTATTCAACTTCAGCAGCAACTTCCAGAGACTTCTGCAGTGTAAATATTAGCTAATGCAGACTCTTACCTGAGCAAGCAGCTATGGTTTAACTCCAGTAGGCAGCTCAGTCCCACCTGCAGCCAGTCATCCATGGCCCCACACTGGAAAAATGGACAAGGGTTCATAAACAACTTCAAGGTGTTTAAATGTAAAATTATATCATTTTTTAAATATAGCAATGAATTTTGCTATAAAATGAACAAATTCTATCTCACAGGTAGAGTAACTGTCAGTAACAGAAATTGAAATACCAGCAAATTAGAAAACATTTAAAGAAGGCATCACTGAACATATGATGGGGGAGGAAATTTTTTTTTTTTATCTTGTTGATAAGCATAACTACAAGTTGCAACAGATACATTATGTTTGATCTTGTCCAGAAATGTGCAGCGCTTTTGAAAACCAGTGAAAATTTTTTGGAGCCAAGGGATTCAATGTATATTGGTTTTATTGCTTTTATTTCTGCTTTGCTGGCAAGTAAAGATATATTCTCCTGTTGGGAGTGTAAGGAATGTCTAACATTAGAGATGAATAGAAAGCTGAACTGTATCATTGCTGTGTTCAGTTGTTTTGTGATTATATAGAGTTAGATGATAATGAATTTATATATTAAGGTAAGAAGAGGTGGTTCTATAAATCAAAGTTTTTGTATAAGCAACAATCATTAATAAAAATCTTAAGTATTATTCTATTTAAACTAAGTTTCACTTACTCTTTAAACTTCTCTCTATATTCTTTATTTATCTATCTAGAAAATTTCCCCTCCTTTTGTACAGCTCTGGTGCAGTTACTGAAGAATCTTGGGAGCACCAAAGTCCTCAAATGCATTTTTTTTCTAAATGCCAGCAGAACTAACGCTCCTTAGCATAGATGTACAAATGTACAACAGATGTACATAGATGAAAAAATAAAGGAAAGAAGCTCATGGCAGCCTGCAGCAGTCTCTATGCAGAATCTAATGGTAATCAATATACTTTACTGTAACAGTAGTGTAGGAGGAAATGCAGCTATACCTATGAAGTTGTTTCTACTCCATTTTGTAAAATCTTGCTATGTTACCAAAATATAATGTATATATATGTCTGTATTATGGATTTCAGTCACTCTATATTGAGACTTCACTTCTCCATACTTCAAATCTTACTCTGTGGTATGTCTATGTCAAGAATATACAACTTTTTAAGATATTTTATGCTGATGATGTGAGAATTGAAACACTGGTGTTCTCATCCTGATAAACTGAGCCATACACAAGTATATTTAAATGGAGTATATTATTCTTATTATCAAAGAATGAAGTCTTAGAAAAATTTGTGTAGGAACAATTGCTTCCATGACAACAAGAACATCATAAAGATTTTAGGCAGGACTGTTAGTACCACCTATTATTAGGGTTGGCCAGTGGTTCATATTTTAAGTTAATTATAACTTTGCACAGGTTAAATGGTCTGAACTCATATTCTCCATGCTAAGTTAGCAACTCAGGATGGAATAATTTGCCCTTTTTTTGGCATTTCTACCATAAATGTTCAATCAAACATATCTACTATTCCCAAGAAAGTGTCTAAAGAAAATTAGACAAAATTAAATACTATTTCCTTGTGTTACAATTTGCAATGCTACACATTTTGGAAAAGAGATTTTACAAAGTCTGTCAAGAATGTATCTGTTGTTATCCCATTAAAATCTTCAAATCTGCTCAAGGTATAAGGCTCTAAAAAGTTTTCACTACAGAATGGATAATGATAAGCAATGCAGAACTGACCATATCTTTCCTCAGAAAACTACTGTTGCCTGGAACTCCTGATAGCCATAGTGGTACTGAATTCAGGAAACTCACCTTCTTAGCTCTTTTTCATTAGAAGGCACATGAGACTAAAAACTGAAAGAGAAAAGGTCAGTAGGTGGACAGAAAGCAAAAAAAAAAAAGTAAATAGAAATGAGAAGGAAAGATCTGAGAATAAAGAGAACAAAAGAAATTGGGATGACTGGTGAGGAGTCAAGGTATTTGTATGAAGCCTGAGTGATGACACAGAGATTTTAGATGAAAGAATAAAGAAAATGAGTGAAATAAGATGAGCTGGAGGAGAACTGATGGAAAGCAGAAAGGTTAATGACCAAATCATGAAAGGGAAGAAACTGAGACCCTGTACCCTTCAAATTATCCATGAAAGCCAAAGAGATTTTTCATTCACATTTTGTCGATGAAACACTCTAAGACTTAGAAGACTGTGATTTCTACAGTTCTGTGATGAACTGAATTATCTGACAGTCCATTGCATGTGTGTGCTTTTGCATGCTGAGAGACTGAGGCTGGATATTAGGAAATATTTATGTACTGAAAGAGTGGTTAAATATTGGAAGTTCTCCACGTAAGTGATGGAATCACCATCTCTGGAGTAGATGTGACACTTGATGACACATTTCAATGCACCTGATGATATTCAAAGTATTTTCCAGTCTTAGTGATTCTGTGATTACACATTCAGTCTATAAGGGATGGTTGAACAAGAGAGAAAAAGGCTACTTGTCCATGTTGCTGCCTTGCTAGTTTAAAGGAATGCTTAGAGGAAAGTGAAGACTGCTATCTTAGGCTGAGCATCTGGTCAGCTTGAGAAATATCATGTGAGGCAGGCACTGAGGGGTAGCCTACAGGATAAGGGAGATTGAGACCTTGTTTGAAACAAAGGGGTTACTGTTAGGTAGAAACAAAAACCAAACTTTTGCAAGATAATTTTTTAAAGGCCTAGAGAGAATCTATGGGATTTTCTGACCCAGAGCACAGGGAGCTTTTAATTCAAAAGCAGAGCTAGAAAAAAAGAGATGATTAAGAAAAAGGAGAACTGTTTAAAGCCTTCTTAGGTAATGTTGATGTTTGAAGCAGAGAAAATCTGATTTTTTTTACAAAACCTCATTTTAGTTTATGTATTTTCTACATAATCAATTTTAAAGATTGAGAACCTTTAATGTCTTCTGGTGTGTTCATTTAAAGAAAGGGATATGGAGAGTTGCTTGTTTCAAGATTTTCCTCTAGTTGAGTTTGCCAGAGTCTGGACATGCAAAAACTTTGTGATATAAAGTAGAACAGTTGAATCACACAATTTACACCATTTTTTTCATGCAGCAGGTTTTGAGTTCCTTATTTTCTGGGAGTACAATTAATGCCATTAATGGCTACCAGATGAACAACAGGATGCTTGCATTTGAAGATACTGGGAACAGTAGCCCAGACTAAAGGCCTAAGTACTTTAAAATTAAGTTTCTAGATATTCAAACCAATCTTGAATTTATCAGATATTGCATCTCAGTGTTCCAGTTGCAAAATTGAGGATAATTCCACCTCTTCAGTTGTCCAACCCCTTTTGAACATGAATTCAATACTCTGTTGTTAACAAATCAAATCAAAGCAGGTTTTTGCTAGTGTGAAATAAATAAAGCATGGGCATTACACTGAGTAATTCTTTGCCCAAAACACTGCATATGAACTCTTTCATGATGAAGGCAAAACACAAGAGGGAACAACAGAACAAGAAAAACAGGACAAGAACAGAGGTCTCCTACTTACTGACTGATAATTTTCATCACAAGATGAAACCCATATTCTTACATTCAAAGTGTCGAGTTAGCTTCTAGTGCCAGCTACCTGAAAATTTCATCCATCAATGGGTGCCAGTACTCAGTCTGTACCCCATGGTCACTAGAGCATAGTAATTAGAGTTGTAGCTTTAATCTTATGCTCCAGATAAACTTCATTAACAGAAGTGTATTACTCCATTTTTATATTTCAGAATTCCAAGGAAGGTGAACATGTGAATTCTCTACTGTTCAGTTGATATTACATACTGACCTTGTCAAACAGAGGGGCTTTCCAGAATGGACTCAAATGAGACTCAAATCTTACTGTTGAATGGGATGGGGGGAGTGGAATGCTGTCAGCAACAGTTATTTATTTTTACATACAGTAAATTATGACAGCAAGCATATTTTATGACAAAGTTGAGACAAAACAAAACTATACATGGCCTCTATGATTTCTTTTCCTATCAGCTTCTTCTGGCAGTATAATTTAGTAAAATGAAATCTTTGTATTTTTGTTAAAAAACAAGGTTTGGGGTGATATGTGTACCTTCATTTCATGTTTGCATTCTATTTGCAGTGGAGATTTAGAGGTTTTCTTTTTTATACAAGGCATTATATACTTTAGAGAATGATATTCTTATTGCAGTCATTCCTTACTTTAATTTTTCTCTGATTTCCCCTAGGCAGAACTGAGTTTGTAAATATTTATCTGAATTTTAAGCAATATTCTAATAGAGCTTTCAAAAAAGTTCCTTGTCACTCTTTTCATATCTTGCTCACATTTACAATGTTCTTTCTCAAACAGCTGTGGTATATGTAATCCAAAAATCTTCTTTAATCCCTGAAAGAAGCTTGTTGGAGCTTATCAGTGTGGATTTGGAAGATATGTATAACCAACTCTACACATGATTAGAATCTGGATCTGTAGACTTACCAAACCACCTGACCCCCCTGTCTTCAGCAAAAAGCCTTTTTGACACTGTGGCAGAAAAGAAAGCATCAGACCTTTATTTAGAAAAACTTAAATCCTTCTATTTTCTGAGGAAATTTGTACCATTTTCTTCACACTTGCATCTATGCTCCATGTGCCTGCAGTGGGAACCTACCTTTTTGCCAGTGAATTGTCATAATCACTCACAAGCTGTAGAGATACAGACCTTTAAAACAGGTCACAGTACTATTAAAATAATCTGACATTTTATAGCATCTCAAACTGCTGTCAATAATGAATTATAATCAGTGCTTTTAAATATAATATCAAACTATTGTATTGATGAACATAAAACCATGAAAATATTTTCATTTTTAACCTCTTCTGTTGTGCAAGTCTCAGAATAAATGTGAAAGGTACAATATTCTCTCTGTATCTTCTTGATGAAAGACATTTTTTATTCTGTGCTTCTGGCATTCAGATTGAATCAACCTTGCAGATGACACTATTTTGAAGAATGTTAAAATGCAAGTACAAGTGGAAACAATATTGTTACACTATTGCTAACTTTGCAGGCACAGAAGAAAATTCCAGAGACCTGCCTTGGAAACTAATTAGTTTTAGCTACTTGATATCACTAAGGCTTTCTGCACAAAGAATAACCACATATAAATTATGTATATTTATTTTATAATAGGTACACTATGTCTATATGAAGTCCAGGTTCAGTTTGTAAATGACTGGATGTGCAGAAAATATTTTTCATGAATGCTTTGCAATCCCTAGTAATGCAATTAACTAATTACTGAGAGCACTTACTTAGAGATGTAAATATGTACTACTTTATGAAGTTAGTTTACCCTTATAAATATTAAATCACATAAACAAAGTTCTATCTTCGGGCTAACTTCAATAGATTAAAAGAAAATTCAGAGCCAATTTAGAGACCTCCTGTGCTGTTTCATTGCTTTTAGATATTTTAGGCCATGGTAGTAAATTTTTTTAGTATAGAGAGAACAGAGGCAGAGCTAAAAATATGCTAATATTCCTGACTTGTATTATGTACTTTGTAAATTTGTTTCAATATTTTGCTCCAATAACTTTCACTGAAATATTTTGAGCTACAACTGCAACTGACTTAAACCTCACAGTATATTGAGCAAAACCACTCAAAGCTATGTAATGCTACATTTTTTTTCTTTACATATTTTCACAGTGTGTTTTTATGATTAAAGTGAGTTTAATATATTAGAATTGAAAAATGCAATAGGAGAAAACCTTAGGATTAAAGCTATGGAACTGAAAAAAGATCAATTGATTGATTGACTCTGAAGAATTGGAAAGCAAATATTTTTTGTTTCACAAAAGTTAGGGCTATGAGAGATGGAGAGATTTCAGAGGAGGAAGTTAAAGCATAATTGGATTCTTCTAACAAAGATATAACAAACAAAAATAATAAATTACTAAAAAGAACACCAATCAAACAAAATAAACTCTATAAATTCACTAAGAAATTAATGAATGGATAAGAAGACTCTAATGCTTAGGCCCAGCACTTGAGAAACAGGTGAATTCTTTACTTTGATATGGAGATTTTGGAAGACCTTTGGAGGGCATGGTTATATGATGTAGTCATCTGGAATTAAAAAGAATGCCTGTGAGCCTTTATTATTTGCTATAAAATATAGGTTCTACTTGTAAAGTGGCAACAGTAATAATTGTCAAATGCAGTAAAATGCATTTGTCATTCAAACACACATTAAAAATACCTGTTGGTTCACCAAAGTATATTCTGAACACTCTGATCCTTGGCCTGTCAGTATTTTGTACGTGATCTTGTGATCTTGTCCAAGACATCTAATTTATTTAAATCTTCACTTTGCAGACATAAAAAATTAAATCAAAATATATCTAGGTATTCAGTCTTTCATGTATTCATCCAGATATGGGAGATGCACAGAAGCAGATCTGATGGGAACAGTTTATTTGAGTAATATGAATAAAATTCATGTTTTAAAACATGTTTTATATCTAATCTGTTGAGAGTAGGCATAAGAGAATGATAAAAAAATATTTTTAGTAGGGAGGTTATACTTGTTAATGAGTCTCTTCTTAAAAAATAACTTTGTAATGGTACTTTCCATGTGGAAATCCCCTTCCCACCCAAGAAAAACCCCAACTAAAACAAAACCCCAAACAAAAACCCAGACACTAAAATCATAATGACTCTGCTTTCTAGATGACCTGGTAGCCACCATGCATACCAGAAGATATAAGAAAAGATATTTTTTTATTTTATAAGGCATTCTAAGTCTAATGTAATCTCTAGAAATCTGCCAAATTTCATTACTTTTTATGTCTCTCTTTTTTTTGAAGTCTACACATTCAAGCTTTCTGTCTAAATCAACAGAACACAGATATCTTCCGTTTCCTGGCTGAGTCTTTAAAGGAAAACTATTACAGCTACCAAGACAACGGTACTTAAAGCTCTACTGTAAAATATTAACTTATTTTTATTTGCACCTCATTCACAGTGCAAACTCTGAAGCCCCACTTTTTAATCCCTCTTACATACATCTGATGTTGCATTTATTATTTATGTAGTCAAATGCCAGTATATGTGATGAAAACAAAAATTTACTGTCAGATCTAAGTAACATTCCACAAGATATCACTTAAATGTAAAACCAAGCAAAAGGATACTGAAAAGCAGAATTAACCTTGAGAAGTGTGGTAATCATTCAGTAATAAGATGAACTAATAGATTAGAGGGTTTCCATGATTTCCAAATTTCCTGTCTCTTCCAGGTTCTTGAAACTGAACAAGCCGAATCACGATGTCTTTTGGCCTATGATATAGCTAGGGATGAAGATTGCATACCCCTTGAAAGTGAAGTTCTGAATTACTGTTTATTTAGAGATTCGAAGAGTAGCTGGGTTCACACAGCTTTATTGAATGGACAATCCATTCTACATTTCTCTGAGGGACTGAGCAAATGAATAAACAGAATGAAAATAGGAACCTTCCTAAAGCACAGCAAAGAGTTTCTGAGAAATTGAAATATTAGTATATGCATTTACAAGCTTGATTCATATTTTACAATACTACAGTAGCTTAACTTTCACCTGTGTGAAATTCACTGTCCTCCTGCATCAATAATTCATAAGGGTCTTAACTTTTTAAGTATATACCAACTTTAGGTATGTGCCGAATTTAAGTATGTACCAACAAATGTGTTATAAAACTGCTCCCTAGGAGGACCTTGTGAGATATTTCCACAACGCAATTGTCAGTGGTTGTTTCACCTGCTATTGCCTTCCGAGCAAGTGGCTGAGTTTACCAAGGACCAAAATCTTAGCAAATGGAGAAAGACCATATGACACACATGTACTAGTACAGACCTAGATATTCAGCCACGTGTCTGCAACATGTCTGCAGCTACTTTCCAGCACATCTTCCTTGCTTTCCAGAGCTGCTACTTAAATATCCTACTTGGATAATGACAACATACTTTTTTATTTCTTTGTTATTATTACTGCTGTTGATATTTCCTACCTCTAACATATGTTATATTGTTTTACTTACAAAGGGAGATGAAAGTAACAGTCTTTTCCTCTGAGTTTGATGCAAATGATTAATTTGATTCTGTACAAATGTATCTTACTCTTTATTAATACATACTTTTTATTCTTCATGTGAATTTTACATCCAGCATTGTCATCATATTCCCTTGGGAGGTTATTGCTTTTCTTCTCCCATCCCTTGATTTTACACATCCTCTAGCTCTAATTTTTGAATGCTTTTCTTAGGAGAAGCTTGTGTTGTATCACCAACACTCACTTTGCAAGTCTGCCTTATTAGACATTCAACATCTCAAAAAGGGCATAGTACATAGAAAAGTTGAAAGTTTTACTATGCTTTGCATACCATTTAATGATATTTTCTCTACCTTTCCTCATGATCAATTAATACTGAGGAGTGCTCTCAAATCAAGGGATCTCAAAAAGAGTGTTCCTCTATGCATTCAGTATAAGGCAGGTACTTAATTTCCGCTCTGAAGCAACCCTAATTAACTGTCTATCAAAGAAAAAAAAATTATAAGTATCAAAATATATGCTCTCAGATAAGAATTACTTGTATTGAAAGCTTTGGCTGTAAAAATCAGTCATTGCATCCTTTTAGGTTTATATTCATTAGAAACATGATGCCAAAAAAAAAGTGTCTTTTTTTAATATCAGTTCTATTTAACAATGGAATGATGATTAAAAACATTTAGAACAGAACTAGAAGCTGAACTGTATTCATAAGAGGAAGTAAGCATTAATTTATCTATAATGAAAATAAATGTGGTCTTGTATAAGACTGCACCACAAAAAAAAATAAACCCCAAAAAACAACCAAAATTCTGGACCCATAGTACTCATCAGGGGTAGTAAAAATCTAGTGATTTTTCTGAAGCTCAAAAGTATATTGACCTGAATTTTTCTGCTGATGTAATTTTTTCATTTTTATTTTGCCTGCTGGAGCCAAATGCTTGTCTCTAAGTGTAGCCCTAGAGCCAAAAAGAATGCACAGCTCATGTAATACGGTAAGTGCTATCTCCAGTCAGGAAGTTCCTCCTGTGATATTTAAGTGCCAAAAAAAGATGATCTGCAAAGTGAAGACAAGTACATAGAATTCCTGAGTATCTGAAACTGCCAACAGGACAAATTGTTTTTATAGTAAGTGCCTAAGAAATGCATTAGTACCACTTCCACTTGGAAGCCAAAATGAATGCAATGTAAGAGCAAAACAGCACAATCTGTTGTAAAGCAAGCCTGTGGCAGACAATGACACTGTTGGCACATACAGCATAAAGGAGGAAATGGAGAAAAGTTGTCCTGGGTGTGGAGATAACTAATTCAGTACTATTAAAATGAGCTGCATCTGCAGCTTGGTTTAGTTTTACAAATAGACACACACAGGGGCATCGAATCCTGCAAGCTACACAGCAGAAGCCCAAGACTGTATATTCTGAGCTTCTACCCTTTTCCTTATACAACATATTTTCAAATGAATAAATGTCAGAATGTAACAAATACATTCAGTTTCACTGGATAAATAACTTTGCTTGATTGATGTCTCTAGTAATGAGTTCAGTCCAGAAATGAATAATGCTAAACAATGAGAAAACCTCCTGTTTGTCTTTGGTTTATGTTCCATCTAACCTTCACAGTGATTTTATCTATGAATTACCATTCACAGCATTCCTGATATTTAACAGTTAATTAAAAGTGAAAATTAAAGACATTATTTTTTAGATAACTTTTGAATATCTTCAGTCTTAACTGTCTAAAAAAAGGCCACAGTCAAAGGGCTCTCTATTTGCTTATGTATCTTCTTGAAAAGGTCCTATGTGACTTGGATAGATATCTTTTATATAAATTCAATTATCATTGATTCTTTTTCAACTGGTTTTGCTGACAGCTAAAAAGGATGCAATATTATGTGTGTTTAGGTATCTTCAAAACTACGAGAGTAAGAAAATTCAAGTCCCACTCAATAGGTTTTTTCATTAAAATAAAAAAATCTATTGAAAGATCAGACCTTTTAGACAGTTTAATTTGTTTGTTTTCTCATTACAAGTTTATTACCCATCAGAGTTTGTTAAGAATTGAAAATCAGATTATAGACTAAGTCCCCTATGACTAATAACTTCGCATTCCTGGTGGGAAAAAAAAATTCAAAATAGTCTGGAAGTAATTTTCTTTTAAATTTTTTCCTTTATAAATTTGATTGATATTGTTAATATGTCTACTAATGTTAGTGCTAAATTTTTAATTATATTAGCAAAGTTGGTATTTCTCTGAGCTTATAGCAAAGTTCTTGCTCTGTTCATAAGACCTAATTATGTAATTTATGCATATTCTTGTGGAAGGTCTTTCACAATATTCAACAGATGGTTCAGAATTTGAAAAAGAATAAAAAAAGGAAGCAATAGACAGACACATTCACTGTCATAGAGATAAAATAGCACCAGCCCCAACACTGACTCCAGAGGAATATCATCCTTGCTTGGTCTCTACTTGGACATCAAGCCATTGACTGCAAACCTTTGAGTGCATCCATCCTACCAATTCCTTATTCACCACATATTCCATCTGTCAATTCCATGTTTCCAGTTGGGTCGTCATGTAAGACAGTGTTATATGTTTTGCACAAGTCCAGATAGATTACATCAGTTGTTCTTCCCATATTCACCAATGCCTTAACAATGTCATGGAGGAACCCACATTCATTAGGCACAATTTGCCCTCAGTGAAGCCATCTTGGCTGTCATCAATCACCTCCTCATTTTACACATGCCTTGTCATACTTTCCAGGAGGATCTGCTTCTTGATCTTTCCAGGCATGGAGATGAGACTGGCATCTGTAGTTCCCTGGGTCTTCCTTTTATCCCTTTTTAAAACTGGGGGTAAATTTTCCCCTTTTCCAGTGACTTGGAGCTTCATTGCAGCAGCAAAAATTCTCAAATATAACAGATATCAGCTTAGACATTTCATCTGCCGGCTGCCTCATTAGCCACAGATACATACAATTAGGTCCCATGGTTTTGTGCACCTATTGGGATCACCTAATAGGTTCCTCAGGTGGTTGCAAACTTGCTCTTCTCCTACAGTGGGAGATTCTTCATTCTCCCCGTCCCTGTCTTTGTGTCCTGACTCAGATAGCATAGCTGGGACATTTGCCATTGAAGACGAAGGCAGAAAAGTCATTGGGTAACTCAGTCTTCTTCATCTCCTAAGTGATCAGGTCTTCCATTTCCTTACAGAGAGAGTCCACATTTTCCTTAATCTTCCTTTTATCACCAACATAGCTATAGAAGCTTTTCTTGTTGCTCTTGATATTCATGGTTTGATTTAATTCCATCAGGTCTTTAACGTTTGTATTCTGATCCCTGGCTGCCCAGTTAATCTCTCTATATTCATCCCAGGCTATCTGTCCTTGATTCCATCCTCTGTACTCTTCATTTTTTTGTTTGAGCTTGACCTTGTTCATCCCCACAAGCCTCCTGGTGTTTTTTCCTGACTTTGTCTTGGTTGGAATGCATTTCCCCTGAATGCATTGCAGAGCAGGTCCTACAATATTAGTCAATAGATTGACTATAGGCCAATAGATATAACACACACATATGTATAGGTATACAGTACATTTATATAACAAGAGATATATTTATATAACAAAAGGTTTTAGCTGGGCATTATTTCTTATATATTATGAAATAAAAATTCTTTCACATGTGTCTACACATAAATTCATAATTCAACTACTAAAAAAACAATTTTTTTAATCAATGTGTACTTTTTCATGGCTTCAAAGACAATGAATTCTCAGTGTTATTCATTCTTCAAAACACTAGCATGAACACTAAAAGATATAGTCAGTCAATAGTGTGTGCAGAAAGTCTGTGCTGCAATTAGCATGTTTGCAGTACTAACTCCATGATTTTGTTGCCTGTATGTTAGGAGGTGTTAAACTGGAAGGCAGCAGAATACAGAGGTAGGGATAGTTTGCTCAAGGGTCTTCCTAGTTGTCTTGTCTGCCACCTAGTGTCAGGCTAGCTGATCATTCTGATGCTATAGAGGGGGGCTTAATATTTGTTTGTTAGTTATGAATCATTTGGGAGTTGACATTGAAAAAAGCTTCTAAGATTCGAGATAACACTAAATGCAAAACAAAAAAATATATTGGGGTTTGATCCAATATCTTCTGAAACTGATATTTAACATTACAAATGTAAGTTTTGAAAGCATAAAACAGAAAGGAGCTAAAACCCCCAGTAAATATGATTTTTTGGCTGATTTTGAAATAGAAATTTCAAAACTTAAGTGGGAAAAGGGGGCTTATAGGCCCCTCTATTTTCATAATATTATGAAAATCTAAGTAGCCTATGTTTAAGGCTGATGAGCACTCATTAAGCTCATTAGCTTCACACGATTTATGGAGAGAATATCTGTTTCAGAATAGGAGAAAATCGTAATCTGTGAAAAAGATAGATTGGGAGTTATTATTTAGGAGCTTTTTATTTTATTTCAGGCCTAATCTGATCTGGATACTCTTAAAGATGCATTTTAACTGTTGCACAGTGATTAAAATATCTCTTTCATGTTTGACTGCAAAAGTGGCAAGGAGGCTGTGATGGGTCCGGTCCCTATTCTTGTTACAAACATCCGTCCTTTGTACTTTTGTATATATTGTCTGATCTCACCTGTCACCTAATTATGAAGAGTTTTATATGTTGAACAACTCACAGCCTAGGCACTGAGCTGTGCAATGCTTAAGCTTCTGCCAGTTTTAAAGGATCTTTTTCTCTTTTCTCCTAAAGCCTGAACTTTCTGCCTTTTTCTTGTCCCACTCTAGTCTATAGAAAACTTTATTGAAAACTTGTATTTTGGGAAGTTCTGAAAAACTGAGGAAAGAGCAGTATCTGTTGTCAGAAATAGCCTGGGTGTTCAGATGCAGTGTCTAAAGGATTTTCTCTTCCTCTGCAGCAGGCAGCTGCAGAAATTGATCTTGGTCTGACAGAAAGTGCCCAATACAGAAAGCTAGATACATTTCTTTGACCAAAGATGGATGCCCCTTTGTTTGCACACAGCAAAGGAGCAACCAATTATTTTCTGTTTTTCAAGTCATTCTAGTAACTTAATGAAGAGATAAATTGAAAGCTAATCTTTTGTTGTGATCCCTTCCCTTCCCTTCCCTT
>WBNO01025655.1:0-61794 GCA_013400575.1 Peucedramus taeniatus | reverse complement strand
AGGGGAAACTGAACATTCCCCAGTAATGACGTAACAGATTCAGAGGAGAAGAAGGAAAGCAAAGGCTGGAAAGCCTCATCCCCTGCTCCTCCTCTAACAAACTGGGTGCATATCCATAACCATGAACTATACATACTTGGAACTGACTCCAGCACCTTTATAAACTTTCTATAAGTCATTACTATTAAGCCTAACCTGATAGCTTAGTCAGTGCTCCCCTACTGTAAAAATTAGGTATTAGGGACAATACCGGAGTTACTTCTGGATAAGAAAATAAACCTAGGGACCACAGAGACCTCAAAAAAGCCTAGGGACCAGAAACACATACAAGCCTCCACCCCAAGAGACATTATGAATTCAAACAACATGGCAACTAATTGCTCTATACCAACACAGAGTAACTGCAACCAAAATACAATCAGAACAGTTTTTTTTTCCGCTCTCTTGAGCTACACGTTGGGCGCCAATTTGTTCTGGTTTAGGGTAAATTTTGGAGAAAACTTCCAAAAGGGGCCCCTCCGGAAGGCAACCCACACGGCCCCTCCCCCCCCCCAAACAGGTTTGGGAAGGATTTCCTCAGAGAGAAGTGGAAAGAACCTGTTTATTTAACAGGCAACACACCCCCCAACACACAAAATGAACAATACTGGATGACAAAACTCATTCACTGTTCTGAAGAGATGACAAATTCAGAAAGTCTTTCCTGTGGGTGGTTGCTCTGTTATCAGTCCCTCCGGTGCTGGGAAAGGCTGCAGAGTAGGTCCCAGCAGGCTACAAAATGCAAACTCTTGGTGCTCCCCGGGTCCCAGTCTGCTGCAGGTTCGAATGGTTCCGAGAAAAGGGAAAGAAAAACAGTCCAGGCAAAACTTGGACTGCCTCAGCTAGCTAAACTAACTAAACAGCAAAAGGAGCGCTGTGTTCTGCCCTGTGCCCAGACACCGCAGTGGAGTACTGTGTTCCAGCAGCCCGTGGAGGAGTGAGAGCAGGCAGACAACAGGACTCCGTGCTTCTTCTTCTTTCCGCCTTCACTTTAAAAGCAAGTCTGGAAGCCACAGAATATAATATCCAGCATAAACAGAACACACGATTGGGGATACAAGCATCATAACGTCACCCTAGGACAAGTTGGTACAGGACACCAGTGTTTATTCTTCTGGGTGACTTGTCATCCAGTCAAGTTTCCTGAATGCTCTCATTGAAGCATCTAACTTAGTATCAACCACAGCGTTGCTCCCAAGTGCAGTGCTGAGCTGGAATCTGTGTCCATGTGCCAGCAGTCACTGCTGGACTGGTGTTCTTCACCCCTTGAAGCACAATTCAGCAGACCCAGCCAAGGAAGGGGGCAGAATTTGTACTATGGGATTGAGTCCTTTGATGACATAAAAAGAGGCAAATTATACTTTTCTCGCCAATGATCTAGGGGTTAGAATACTTTTGTATTTCATTAACCACTTTTATTTAGCTTTCTTCCTTTAGTTTAAAATGCAAATTGCTAGACAAATATATTAATTGTTTTCTTAGCATCCTTGGAAATGTAATAAAATGGCAGAGAATGCAGCTATCAGTGGGAGCTGTCCTCATTTAATAACTGAAATTTGACCTCAAGCTAGGTCTCCTTGTATTTCCCTTCCTATGGCTAAGAGATTTCATGGAAGTATTTTGGTATGATAGCATTTCAAAATTTTAATGACACATATTTAAATAAATGCTTGAATCTGTACTTAGCTTTTCACTTAACCTGAAGACTTACAAATGAAAACAAAACAAATGAACAAAAGCATTTTCTAAAATCATCTTGAGTGATGCCTGCCATGTGAGGAAAATAGCAAAGCAGCTGTCAGACAGTATCAGACCTAAAAAGAGACAACCTCATCTCTGGCCAAGTACGGCAAAGAGCTGTAGTAAAACGTGGTTACTGCTAAGCAGATATTAGGAGGTAGACTATACTTTTCTTCTTATTTTTTTGTATTTTAAATGCTCTGCTGTAGAGTAAATAGACAGCATAAATGTTACTGATATGTCTTAAGATGTATGAAATGTCCTAGAACAATGTTCCTGGTCTGTGGTACATGGCAGCTGGTGACACAGCTGTCTTCTGTGACAAGTTGGCCTGGCAGCCAGGCTAGGTAACTGTGAAACCTGAGATCTGTTTTGTCTGCAGGGCTCTTTTTCTCCTCACTAAATATATGTCCCACCTGCGATCATCCTCTCTGGAGTGCAAGACGAGATGTACACCACTGGATTTTGGGATGGTGGAAGATGAAGCTGTTACGTTTCTCCCTTCAGGCTTAATTGGCATTGCTCTAATTTATGTGAATTTTGAGCTGATGCCTCAATCTCTGTGCTGTTCAGATTAGTCCAAGCATAAGGTGCTTTGGGTAAATTGCTTCTGTCATGCTCAGATTGGCTTCCAGCACCTCTCTCCCTGGGGTGAATGTAGGACCATTTTGTTGCTGAGATGAGAATTTAAATTACTAGCAGACACATTATAGATTCTTTTTAGGATTAGCCCAGAATAGAGAAGTGAAATATTTAATTTTTATACTACTCCCCTCCTTCTCCCTTCTCTTTGAAATGGTTCCAAACGCTGTGCAACCAGATACTTGAACTATACACTGGTACGTGCCAGTTTTTCTGTTGCTGGATTTTTTCCTTTATCTTTATTATGTTTGGGGTAGAATGCAGTAGCCATTTAACAGAACTACATAGCCACCATTAAGGACAAAGAGAAGAACAGTATCTATCTGAAACTGCACAGGAAATTCTAGGTAAGTATCTGTGAGTTAGGTTTTGTCCAGGATGCCATAATTAGTGTCCTTAGTGGAAGGCAAGTCTCCATTACTTACATGCCAACTGTCTTCCACATTCACCCCAGTGTCAGAGGGTGCTGCGCCCTTATAAAACCAGCAGGTTTTCACCTTTTTCTTGGAGCTGTAGGTACCCAGAAGCCCTTTCTATCTTGGCACAGTGATGTCCAAGCAGTCCAAGAAAACACTGCTTGTGTTGTGTGTGTTTGATCTCCTTACTTCTGAGAATAAATAATATACTACCCAATACACTCCTCAGATTTTGCTGCAGCAGTGGACAAAATACTTAACTCACTACTGTAGTTTTAAATACTTTTATAAATGTATGTGAAATTGTCACTGATCTCAACATTAATGCTCTGTTCAGAATGTTAATTCAGCTAGAAAATGTTCTCAGAATTAAACATCCACTTTTTCTTCAGATGATATTTTAAAATTAAATTTGGCTAATTCTTCACAGTGTTTTTTGTGTCCTCTATCAATAATACATTGATATGAGATTTTTTTTTCTGAACAAAATTTCATGAAGTTGATCAGTTGTTGCTTTCTGCTCCTTCATCCATTCAGCTCAGTTTGATTTTTGTTGGTAGCAGCAGTGGAGTGTAAGGAGCAGAAAAATGAATTACTGGTGCTGCCTGTCTCTCTACCAGAAGTGTTTGTTAGTTAGCTATTCCATTCTTCATATCCTTCCAGTCAGGAAAACCTGTACAGAAATTGCTTTCTTCATCAAAGTGAGAGAACATACCACTTAGAGTACCATTTTCATCCTGGAAATGGAGAATTACTTTCCTTCTGGGAAGCATGGGTATTCAGACACACTAATGTCTTTGCAACTTTAAAACCATCACACAGCTCCTTAGGAAAATGAACAAGCTGCCAGGCCTATAATCTGTGTCCAAGAGTTTGAGTCTTCCAAGGCTCAATATGTAGGACCAGAATTTTGTCCCTTTGAGATGAAAATCCTGTGAGTAAGGAGAGCTCCCTGTTTCACAATTCATTGAGTAAATCATTGCCCTTTCTGATATGTTTGAAATGTTTACTCTGCACACAGGATTTGGGTTTTTTCTTTCTTTTCCTAGTTAACCACAATGTTTGTGGCAGAGATCTAGGGTGTAAGAGAAGCAAAAGTGAAGCCGTGCAGTCATTGATGGAGTGAGCAGTCATTGAAAAGAAAAGCATTTGCAGGATCCCAGCACTAACGTCCATCTATCTGTGATTTCCAGGCCTGTTTTATTTACCAAGGTTTTTAGGAATACAGAGCCTCCTTGTAATGAGCTCTCTGAGGAATGATTTATTTTTTTGCCAGCAGGATGACACCGGTCTGTAGTTAGCTGTGTCTAGTCTGTAATCAGACTCAGTGGGGCAGATTAGGTGCTCTCATAAAGTGAACATGGCTGGAGAAAATTGGCAGCAGAAAACATCACAGATACTGAAGCAGCTGGACTTAGATAATCAGCATTACAGGAGGCTGGAGAAATTTGGTTTTGAATGCTTTGCTTAAATTTTAGGTTAAGAAATAAGACTCTGCCATTCTCTAGACATAGCACCAAGTCTCTTCAGTTGTAGGAATTTGTTTATTTGCATACATTCATCTACTTGAGTATGTGGTTTTTGTATTTGTTTAATGATGGTGATCAGCTATGCTATTGCAAGAACTAATCCCATCAGGAGCAGTCTTGCAAGTATGGGAAAACATAACCTTCAGGAATTATGATTCATCTGTGTTTAAAAGGCACATACCGACATTGTTCCATAAATCCAAATTATATTACTGAGCATCCTGAGATCCCTGTCCCCTGGCTTTGTGCAGCAGACTGGGAAGCAAGAGCAGAAGGCAGATGACAAGCTTTGCTGTGTGTAGCTGAAGTTTCTGGGGAAGTTACCCTCCCTGACTGGGTTGTTGTGGTGTTAGTGCTGGGCAGCAGAAACAAATGATGTTCTGGCTGTTACTGGTCCCAGCCAGGTGTTCTACTTTGTGTTGGTACCGGGGCTCATTTGTGTTGAACAGAAGGTGTTGAGAATTAGCATATCTTTTTTGTCCTCTTGCCGGGGGGCTGGTGCCAAGGAGGGAGGAGTGGCAACCACAAGTACGGCAGTTTTAGACTGTTACTGCTAAATTCAATGCTGTCTGGTGAAGAGGGAGAGAGTAAGATTTGTAGAACATTGAAAATTTCAGGGAAGAGGGGAAAAAATCAGAAGCAATGAACATGCGTTTTTTGAAGTGCCTTGGTACACTAAGCTCAGGTAAGGTAGTTGGGTTGTAATTGTTTTTCCTTTAGAAGTAATTCTTGACAATTATGTGTTATATATGTATGTATTATTTTTGTTTCTGTGCTTAGCCTGGTCCTGGCTCACAAAGGTATCTGAAAGCTGTTTGACCTTATGGAGTATGCATTGTAATGTAGACTTTATGTTGCACATAGTAGCCCAAAGAGAATTAGGACAAATATATGTGGTCCCCTATTACATGAAAAATTTGCTCTTTAGGCTGAAGCTAGCTCTGAAGAGATTGTTAATAGTGTTAATATTTGTTCTTCATCGAAACAAAACTTTCGGAAATAACTGTAGGTTTCTATTGCAGCAATATGTCAGATTTATTTGTTAGATGTTTTGGTAACACAGTGCTTGGTAGCTTAGAGTTTCCCCTATGATGTCTTCTTTTTCTTCTTTCTTTGCATAAAACATAGAGCTCGACAAGACTGAGCCCCACAATATGCAGGTTTTGGTTCTAACTGCATCTACAGAGATTTGCTGTGAAAGAAATCTTGAGCTAGCTGTGTCTTCTTGATGAGTTTCATAAGTTAGAAACTATGGATTTGTATTTTAGTAAATAAAATCTGTGTTATTTCTGTTCTTTTTTATTTGTCTTAGAAGCTTTTTGGTGTGGTGTCCCTATGAGACCACTGCATTAATCTTTTCTTATCTATTATTTTGGGACTAGCTTGCCTTTTTCTTTTCCTCTTCAATAGCAGAACTTGATGCCTCAGTATTTCCTGTCCTCTGAGGGTATACCATTCTCTTATCCTCTAGAAGCTGCTGTAGAAATTGCTGGATTACATAAAAAAACCTGCTAATGCAATTAGTAAGTTTAAAAGTTTTACCAAATTTCCTTATTAGTTTCCATTTAAGAATGCACATCCAGACTCCCTATTTTCTCTATTTGGCCCAAGGGCCTTTTGCAGTTGAATAGGCTGTTCAGTGTTTTTTAACATTTGTAAAAGTCATAATAAGCAAGTTGTGCGTTGTTACAAGTTGGTTCCTATTGTGTCTGAAAAAAATACAGATGCATTGAGGCATACTGAGAGTTACCTGCTGTCTGATCCAGGGCTAAAACCAGAATTATGTTCTCAGTCATTTACCTAATGCTACCTTGAAGTCCTGTCAGTGAGTTGGTCTCTTTATCCCAGATGGATTAGTTTAGCTATCACATGTTTATATATCCCACTTATCTTTTATATGATCAATCTTACTTCATGTTTTCAGTAAACAGTTTTCTCTTTAATCCCATCAATTCATGCTTGCAGCTTCTTTACAGACTAGCATTTAGCTTTCTTGTACCTGCATAATGTCTATGTTGAACTTCCATCTTTTAATCATTTTTATGAAATAGCAGTTGCAAAATTTGTCTTCAAAGTAATCTCAAAGTTGCAGTCGGGTTGAAAAAAGGTACTTGAATATTAAAGAAAAGAAATAAATAGTAAAGAAAAGATAGTCAAAGACAGGCCAGAAGTTTGCTGACCTGTGTATTATAAATATAGCCAGTATGTGGAATATCAAGCTGGATTAAAAATGACAAGAAGTAAGGTTGATAATATGGAGGCATGTTCAGGTGGATGTGGTAAGTCTGAGCTCTGTCATTTGCAAAAAAATAATCTGAAAACTAATTTTAAATTATTAGTAGGATTATTATTTTGCCTTTAAAAATGTAGTGTGTATCAAACCTGCTCTTCTTGTTTTACTGGATGTGTCTGAGTATGTGTTATAGGCAAGTTACTCAGACTTTGTCATGGTGAAGTGGCTTACACTGTGCCTGAAATTAAATAGCTGCTAGAAAAGGGAGGTTGAGTAGACAAGAAACAGGGTTAGGTTAATGCTTGCAGGAGGGCCAGACTTCCTTGACAGAGTCAGTTGATGGCCATGAAATGCCCTGCAAGAATGAGTGTTGTGCACTTTTAGATGTGGTAGAAGCTGTGTTCCCTCTTGTGTTTGTAGCAGTTACTGCATTTCCATACTGCTCATGAGAGAAATGGGGACAATTGCATTTGAAATATGAGGATGTCTGGCCTTTCTGGTTTTCTTCTGTAAAGTTAGTGAAGTTGTGTTCCGTGAATCGAAGGATAGCTCTTAGATGCTATGATATAGATGGAGATAATAAACATTGGCATTTTTAGTACTTCAAAAGATACACTTGTAACTTTGGGGTTAGGACCTTCGGCTTCTGTGATTCGGTCTGAACTGAGAGACAGGCTCAGTATTTCCAATAGCCCAGTTCAAATCTTTTTAGGAGAGGTATCTGCATATATTAAGCTTTCTGGTGAAAATACGAGGAGGCTTAGTCTGCTGTAATGCTAAACGAATTGTGTCCTTTAACTTTGGGTTCTGTACAAAAGTGCATTTGGTTTTGAATTCATGTAGTGTTTTGATAGTGTTCCTGTTTGCATCTTCTCTGTAGAGAAAATCAAGTGCTGATAAAAACAAACTTTATGGTAGTGTGCAACTGCTAGTTTACTTGCCTTCCCCCCATTTTTAGCATAATATATTAGTAGAAAGAAGCAAAGTATACCAGCTACTGCTCCATCTCTTTTCCATTATGAATAGAATAAGGAGCTCAATGGAAAAGAGAAAGATGCTGTGTTTCTTTAAGAGTCACACAATGTTATTACAAGCTATGTTACTAAGATTTAGAGAGCATGTAAAATAAGTAAAATTAATTGTAGTTACTTAAGTATGTGTGAATAACATTTGTGGTTAACAGTGAAAACACGAAGACCAAACATCTTCAGAAAATATGTGCTAAAAAAGATTTGTTGTTCTTATAGAAGGAAATACATAATTTCAAAATTATGCCAAATAGAATTAGTGTTCCATCATAACTTTCTGAAGTCTAGCCTCTTGTAAATAGTTTAATCACAAAGGAATTTAAGTGTTACCTGGACTATTTAGAAACCTTTCTTAAGGATCCAGAACAAAGTTGCTTTATTAGCTTTTTCTGTTCTATGACATGAACAACTGCAACTTTTGGTCTTTTCTGCTTGTATTTTGCATGTGTTTTTTTTTTTTTTTCATTTCACATTCTCTTTCAGAAAGCAGAGCTTGTTTCTCTATCAGTATCTCCTAGTGACAGGGATAGTGCTACCTATTGTTTCTAATTCTAAATTACTTCTGACTTCATTTTACAATTGAAGAGGATGGTAATACTGATTTGTGGCTGTTGCTTTCATGTTTTGTCATGATTTTCTTTATTGTTGCTTAAGACAAGTGACAAGCCAGCATTTGGGATTCAGAGCTTTCTTACTATGGTAGTATGCTTAAGTTTTGTCAGCTGAGACTGCATTGCTTTACTGTGAGGAGAGACCAAGTGTCACATCCTCTTCTGTGGCTTTGAATGTTTACTGCCTTAAATTTCTAGTTGGATACTTGGGTTTTTGGTATCTAGGAGAGTATGACTGCTAACTTTTAAAAAGAGAGAATATTCAGAAATCACCCCTGTATTTTTCTGTGAGATTTCCCACCCCTGTTACTCATGGTTAAAAAAGAAGTCACTAGAAGCTTCATGTAGCCCGTGCTGGTGAAGGTCATACCCCATTTTACTTTGGAAGTGGGGGAAGGTGAAAGAAATGTTAAGTTGCAATGAACCTTTCTTCCAAGCCTGCTAGCCTCTTTTGTTTATTTTATTGCTTTGTCATGGAGAGACCAAAAGCTTACAGGCTCAAGGCCACATAAGACTTTGGCATAGTGTATGTATGTAGATGAAGGCATGCAAATGTAGAGATAGGCATATGCAGAGTTCTAAGCCTACAGATGAGCTGGACAAAATGGTAACTCCACTGGTAAATCAATATAACCTGTCTATTCAATATCCCAGTGGAAGCTCGAGGTGCTAAAAAACAAGACTGAAGAGAAATTTGGCTAATGAAGGGTAAGATGTTTGTGACTCTGCAGACAGCAGAGATATTGAAGGTTCTTTTTTGGAAGTGTGCAGTGGGGCTGGAAAAGCTGCATGGCACATGTGCAGGCTTACTTGGCATTGGACAGAGCTCTTCTAGGCCTTGGAACAAAGATGTAACAGGATAACAGAGATGTATCACTTGAGACCTTTTCCCAGAGAGAGGATTCGAAAATTTTGACCGTTTAAAATGCATTTACTGGAAGAGGAGTCTTTGAAAATATGAGATCAAACTGCATTCTCCAGAGAAATGGCTTACTGGCATTGAGAATTTATGCTGTTGCTGAAGAAGAACTTGAAATTGAGGAATGTGATAGATTTGCAGAGTGCCTATTTTTTTCTTTAAAGCATGAAAAGAGATAAAACTCAAGGATTCCATAGCAGATAAAGTGATGTAACTGTACAGAACAACAGACAATTATTAGAATAAAAGTTAAGTGCAATAAATATTTCTGAGAGTAGTAGTCAAGTATGTAACTACTGGTTACAACTACACCAGCTTTCAGTGCAGTTAAGATTGTGTATTAGCTGAAGTGCAAGCAAAGCTGAAACACTTTTGTGCAAATACCAAGAGCTTGGGGTATAAAAAGGAATAATTTGAATTGGAGAATGTTAGACTGGATATTGCAGCCATAAGGTAATAGCATAGCAGGCATAGCAGAACATGAATATTGAAGGATACAATAGAAACCTAGAAATAGATGAGTGGCATTATAGTAATGATATTATAATGTTATTAGAGCGTTGCTGTAAGAACTTACAGAAAATGCTAGTGAAGCAGAAACCACTTGGACTGATGTCAGTTCAGTGAAAGGTGCTAAGTCTTCTGGGGCAGTGGTGGAGTTCTGCAGTGCTGAATCTGGAAACAAGTAATTGTAATGGAGTAAAGATCAAAATTACTGGGCACATCACATGAGAAGCCGTCTTTGTGAATATCAATTGGAGAACAAGTGCTGCTGATAATAGTAGGTAGGGCTATGATAGTGTGGTTTAAATGCATAATAGTTTTTTACATTTAAAAATAAATCATAATGAACCAGGTGAGACTGATTTTAAGTAATGTGGTTTCAACTCAGACTTGTATATCTTTACGATTTATATGGGTTTGGTCTTATATGTTTTCCTGAGAGATGGGTTCGGGGAAGGATTATGAGAACTAGAAAGCATTTCCTACAGGGGATGAGTTAAGGAATGAAAACAACCCTAAAAAACTGGCTTCCTTTATCTCTTCCAGTAATGGGAAAAAAGAGAATATGCATAAAGGTTAGTGTTAGCATAATAATGTGGATAATTTGGACATTAAGACATTTACTTTGAAAATGACAGAAGGTTCTTGATGTTAAACCAGTCAGCTTCTGGAACAACGTTCCTCTGGGAATATAGAGACAAAGCTATCTAGCTACTTTTAGGCTTGAGCTAAATAATATGTTGTGGAAAGTATTAGATTTTGATGTTGTTGTGTTGTAGTAGGTCTTGTAACTCAGAGGGCTCTTTCTGTTTGGTGTTTTTTAATGTGGTTGCACTAATCCTGTCCCCAGCATGTGATTTCTGGGTTCAATTTGGTTGAAGTCAGTTTGTGTTTTTCTTTGCTGAGATAGTTCAGGCTTTACAAGGAGTAACTTTGTGTTAACAGTTTCTTCTCAGAATTATATCCAATTAAGTTGAAATGTTAGGTTTAGGGCACCACACAAAAAAAAAGTTCCCCTAAACCTTTAATTTCCACATCAAGAGAAAGTACTGAATGTGAAGTTTAAAGGACTTCATGTCTTTAAAACTGACAATACTGTAGCTGACTGGTTTCTGACCCTTGGTAATTTTTTTGTGCTTGAAAGGTAATCATAGGAACAGTCTTTCATTCCCACACATTTCAAAAGCAGCAGCACAGAAAAACAAGGTGACAAAAATTCCCCTCCTTCACCTACCACTCTTTTAGACTTCACCCCTCTTCACCCACCTGCAGAAAGAGTCTGATGTGACTGGTCTTGACTCTTGTGCTAATGGCAAGGGAGTTGTCTATGCATCTCCATACATAGTGATTCTTAAATGAATGTTAGACTCTTTTGCTAGAGCAAAACAAAGGTTGAATCTTCTTGTTTTGGTAGAGCAGGAGAAAGCAGATGATACATCCATAGACTAATATAGTAAAGTTGGATTTAAGGAAGAAAATAAACCAAAAGCAGCTAAATAAAAAAGTTGTGTGGGTCTGTGTTGTTGCTGGGAGGTGGAGAAAAATATTTTTAAACAGAAGATAAATGTTGGGCAGAAGTTAAAACTCGGCCATATTTACTGTGAATGATCAAAGAAAGTGCCAACATAGTGGCATTTCTAGCAAAATGTCAGTCTTCCTTTCATTTATTTTAAAATTCTATTTGTTTTAAATTTTTTTATTTTAAAAATTTATTTAAAATATTATTTTATAAATGCTGGGAAAGGAAGGAAACAGATGAGTTTGAGAAACTTCACAGAGCCAAGTTTCTCTGGTTGTATCTTCCACTAACATATTCCTTGTTGCCCAACTGCCTTAAGGAAATCAAGAAATTATTCTTTTTGAATAATTTATGAATGTTTTTTGTCACCCTTGTAAGGTGCTAATATGCCATAGTGGAGGGGTGGGTATCCACAACAACCTGCAGTGGATAAAATGAGTGGAATGCTTTTATAAATTACTGTTTGTGGGCACATGTGTGTGCTTGCGGTCTGAAAATTTAAAGATGTTCTCAGAAGAATGCAAAAGCTACTTACCAGGAGATTTTAAGTTTCTTAAACTTTTTTGTGTAAACTCCTGTACAAGTTGCTTTTCTGCCTTGAAGTAAGATGAATAAAATTGTTTAGGCTAACATCTGAAAATTCAAGAACAGGAGGGGAAAGAAGTCCTGAAGCCAGTGATGTTCTATTTGGGATAAGAGTTTTAAGTCTTGTTATGCATCAGTTGCAGAAAGTGTGCCCCTCTCCCAGCTTCAGAAGAGCTGTTGGTCCCCAGAGCCAGCCACCTTAGCTGGGCTTATTTAGAGAGCTGGAAGAAGCTGTGCATGAATCTTAAAAACTGACTCCCTTCTGACCCAGACCCTGAAGTTTTAGTGTGCTGCCTTTTTACCTCTCTTTTTTCCCTTCTAAGCCTACTAGCAGCTCCCACGGAGGGCTCTTTCCATAATCCTTCTCATATGTTCTCTGCTTCGTGGTCCCAGCAACTCCAATGACTCTTCCCAGGCCATGCTCAATCACTATTTGTTATAGATATGTCTCTCATCTTTAAAATGTGTTGCTATATTCGGTCCTTTCCTTTCTGTCCCCAAACTTTCCTTCTTTTTGTGGTGTCCTATTTCAGTTAACTCTCTGGTGGCTCTTTCCACAAAGTCTGCAGTTTTGAAGCTGACTTTGAGAAGTATGTCCTGGAACTGCATTTCTTTAGAAAATGTTCTCTTGAGAAACACTTTCATTTCATTAGTTAGATAATATTCCTGATTATTCAGTATGAAAGAAAGCATTCATTCTGAAAGATTTAGTTCTTAAGAGATTCACATCTTTAATGTATGCAAATGTAGTTAAGATCAAAATAACTGCATGTCTGCAGTGGTGCAATGACATTGTAATGGAATCATGCAGTGAGGAGGAGGAGATAGTTCATGATGGTATTATTCAAATTTATTTTTGTGCTGAATTAATTGTACTTCATATAGTCACTCTTTCTGTATGGGTATGTTCTTCTTCAATATCTGGCTCTATGTCATTAGTAACATTGATAATTGCCAGTGCTGATTGGGATGGAGTTTAGTCCAGCCACTACTTTTACTTGGAGGGCATCCTCCTCCGAGGTGCTTACTGTGTGAAGTACCACTCCATGGGCTGTGAGATCTTACTACTCCATTTTTGTCTACTGCAAACACATCAGACACTTAGTGATACCAGCCTGGTGAGAGAAACTTGCTCCAAGGTCTGGCCAGGCTGTAAGTGCTCTGCTTGAACATCATGGTGGGATGACAGGAAAGTAAAGAACACAAGTGTGACCAAGGAACAGCCTGTTTGTCACCACCACTGCAGAGCTTTGCAAGCTTAAATTCTGAGGGATGTTCTTCTTTTTAGCCTTTTTAGAGTCAGATCTTTTGGTGCGTTGGGTTTGTTGGTCCCCTTTAAGCTCTGATTCTCTGCTTCAGGCTGGTTTCCCCGTTAATTCTTGCCCAGAGGGTCTTTTAGAAGCTAAGAATCCTTCAAAGCATGTAGGTCTGATTAAAATGTAGGTGATAATCCCTCAGCTAGATGTTGAGCAGCTATTCCAGGCTGGGCAATCAGATACAATTTTACTACAGATGAAAAAGAGGCTGTTGCCAACCATTCACATCCTGAGGCAAGCTCAGATTCTGTGTCAGGGGACTTGGCTTGTACTACTGTGCACCTTCAGTTTTCATCACAGAAACATTCAGCCCTGGACTGCCTCTAGTAAAAATCATAGTTATGTTTCACATTTAATATAAAGCCATTCATTTAATTCAGGCATACCTGTTTTGTAATAATTGCATCGTACCACTGCAGTCATGGCCTTTTTACCCAAGTGAGTCTGTACCTGAGGAGCATGAATATCTTATGAAACCAACTCTTGAATTTTGTTTATAGTGTGTAACTGTGATAGCCTTATATTTATTAAGTTATTGTTGTGAGTTTTTTCTTTGCATAGGGGTTTAATCTTTAAAACATGTACTTTTAGCAGGTTTTATGTAGCTGGGTATTTATCAGTTTTAACGTCTTAGATTACTTAGGTTTTTAAAAAAATATTTGTAAAAACATTTGTGCATGACCCTTTTAGTTGAAGAGGGCAGGGTGCAATACAGAGTAGATAACTGTATGCAGAAATCCACCTAAGTGTTTGGCTCTATTGCCTAATGAGTAACTTAATAAGATATAACTTATTTTTCAGGATTATTTGTACTTCCTCACTGGTTTTGTGTAGTGAAAAACTGCATATTAGTAAAAACAGGTAGTGTGGTAATGGATATGCATGAATAGGAAATTTAGGTTTACTTGAGTGAAGTGTTATGCTTCCCAAAGTGCCTGTCTGCATGGAAAGGTGTTAGCAGGTTTTGAGTCCCAGCAGATGGTGTCTCTGTTGCTTACAGGTTGTATTAGCAAGGAATTCTGCAGCCACAAAACCAGCAGACACATAGGTCACTCTGGAACAAGCCATGGAGGAGAGATTCAGTATGTGCATGTATGCAGTTTGAGCTGTCCTGATCTTAATTGAAACAGGTATTTGGGGAGAATTTGATCATCTTTTGGATTGTCCTTTGACCAAGGGTTCAAGTTCTGGATCAAAGGTATCACCTCTTAGTTTCTTCTAAAGTGTTTTTAACTTTCAATGAATTTAGAGACATAGCAGCAACTTGTCTAAGTTGTCTAAACTAAAAAGATTGTGAAGTTTGTTACTCTGTTTGATACATCTTATTTATCCTTTAAAATACTCTCTTATCTTCTAACTGAGGATCTATTCTTCAATTTAAGGCAAATGGTGAATGAATGACTTGTTATTGCTGCTGCATAAAGCAGAAACAGTCTTAGTAGTCTTCATTTTTAATGAGCTTTGTTGCTATTTTCCCTGTATCTATTTTGCATCTATTCCTGAATATTCCCTTCCCCAGATGAAATAATAATTTCTTTGTAACTGAGACTTCTGTTGCACATAGAATCGAATCGTTATTATTGAGACACAGGTAAAATGATTTATCATATTTATATTACTGTTCTTTTTTAGCATAACAGTACCAAGTCACCATTTCCTAGATTTATTTGTTCAACAAATATGTTCTTAACAGTGATATTCTCTTTTTAACTAGAAAGGCAGGCAACCAGCTAGTTGTGAACTTTTAGGAGCAGTACATTTAAGTTGGGAATGCACATCATATAATTATTCCCTCCCTACCCCTGCGGTATTTTAGTTGAGTTTTAATTGTTCATATTAAATATCATAATCAAATATTAACTCCCTTACTCTTCCACACTTTCCTGCTGTCATTTTTGAGGTAAATGAGAGAAACCCAGTAATCTTCTTCCCATGGGAGGCGGAGGAGCAGGAGACCTCATGGTGTCATGGTTTATCTCCAGGCAGCCACCAAGCCTAAGGCACCAACTTTCTCCCTCCCCCACCAGCAGGATCAGAAAGAGAATCAGAAGGGTAAAAGCCTGAATAGTTGTGGGTTGAGATAAAGACAGTTTAACAGGGAAAGAAAAAGCCACACGCACAGGCAAAGCAAAACAAGGCATTAATTCCCTCCTTTCCCATGGGCCATCTCTGGATAGTGGGGCCCCATCACATGTAACTTGTGAAGACAAACACCATCACTCCAAGTGTGCCCACTTTCCCTTTTCTTCTCCTCGCTTTTTTATACTGAGCATGATGTCACATGGTCTGGAATCTTTGGTCAGCTGAGGTCATCTGTCCTGGCTGGGTCTCCTCCCACCTTCCCAGGCACCCTCAGCTTCCTCACCAGTGTGGCAGCACAAAAAGCAGAAAAGGCCTTGGCTCTGTGTAAGCCCTGCTCAGCAATAACAAAAACATCTCTGTGTTATCAACCCTGTGTTCAGCACAAATCCAAAACACAGCCCCATACCAGCCTCTGTGAATAAAATTAACTCTACCCTAGCACACATGGTTTCCCCCTAAATATGGAATAGTAAAATCAAAGCCTCTGCTGGGTCTTCACAGGTGAGTTACTTTCTGTGACAATTCTGAAGGTAAAACACTTCTGTTATTTTCTTGAAGGTTGTATGGAGAAAGGACAACCAAAGCAGAATTAGTGCTATTAAAGAGAGTGGGAGGAGTTCCTCCTTCCTGTTATTACCCAAACAAAAATGGTGGTGAATTCCAGAACTGTCTGGAACTTTGCAAAGGGATTTTATTCCAAATACTTGATGTCTTTCCTCTCAAAAGATACTATGTTGTATTTTGCTTTGTGGGTGACTTGATTCTGTCACCTTTTAACTATAACATTTTGGAGCTCAAATGAACCCCAAATCTCTCAAATACGCTGTTAAATTTTTTTAATATGTATAATTTAGATATTCCTCAAGTATAAGTTTAGGGAAAGGGGGAAGTAGAGAGAAACTGTGTTTTCTCAGCAATGTGGTCTTTTTGTATATATATATGTGTTAAGACTGATGAAATTTTTTCGTTCTAGGATATGATGCAAACCAAAATGGTTGAGAAATTCAAAGGTGTTGGGGACTGCAAACTTAAAATAAAATCCTGTATCTTAGAGAGTAAAACCTGCAGTCTTAATACAGTAATTTGTCTGTTATAGTGGAAATGACCGCTGAAACTGATGCTACAGCAATTTTGTGTTTTAAGTTTGCTTCTACCTTTTGTATGTTTATAGATATTGGACGAGAGAGGAAATAAATCTTCTAGAGGCAAAAGTTCCAGTTATTGCCACTCAGATACTATCTTTCAGAATGGAAGAATAGAGTGCAATATTTTTTGAAACTGGCTACAGTGTTCTACCTTCATTCCTTTCTTTAAGGGATCAGTGTTCCTAGTAAACCACCTCCCCTAGCGTGGTTTTACTACTGACTTGTGTATAGGAACTCCTGGTGAATTGAGCTGTGCCACACTCATTTACTTGGGATTTTTGTTTTGTTTCGTTTGAAATGGCAGCTTACGGGTTCATGTATTTTCATTCCTGGAGATTAGAGAAAGAAATCTGCTGTGTAAATAAATTTGTAAGTAAGTAGTGACTGAAATGCTAATATCTAGCTGAGCTCCACTTGCTCTGAACCCCTGGGGTCACAATAGTGGCTGAACTTGTCTTCACAGTTGTCTACATGTAGCAGATGTCTTGAAACATTAGTTGGTGCAGTCACTTTTGAATAGGGTTTTGAAAGACTGATTTAACCTTCCAGTATTTGTTTTCAAGTGCTGGAGAAGATAATGTCCCTAACACAGTTTCTTGCTGACTCAAGAGAAAGTTATAGCCAGTGCTACAGCATATCTGTGGCGGAGCAGACATGGGAGAAGGAGGAATGCAGGTAGTGTTGCTTGAAAGTATGGTTGGAAATTTGAGTAAAGATCATTGATTTATTTGAATTTGCCATGAATCTTCTTCAGTGAGGACTATGTTTGAGGTCCTTCATGTGGGAATAGTTGTTGTAAGGCTGCACTTACACAGTCATCCTAAGCTGACACATCTGTGGTCCTCTGAAGATGGATTACCTGTGGGCACACTTTTGCCCTCCATGTTGGGCTGACACTGGCATTTCTGCAGCTGGGTATGTCTGGGAACAGCTTGGTTAGGTTTTCATTGAGGTCAGTTCCTTGAGCTGATTGTGTGGCTCCATCAGCACTGGTGCTGCTGTGGGGAAGGAGAGCACCTGTACCTGTGTCAGGTCAGCAGCTGCTCAGACACAGCCCAAGGAAAGTTGCACTTTGAACTCTTGGTGTCACGGTGTGGTGGCTGTGCCGAGCAAAGCAGCACATTCTTGCTCAATCTCTGCCTAGCGTGGTGCACTAAAACCACAAGGGACAACTCCCACAACAGATGAATGACTTCCTTCTCACAGGGCAGGTTTTCATCTGGATCAGTATCAGTAGCTGGAAGTACATTGTTCAGTGGGTGTGTCAGGTGATACCTGTTGGCGGCAAGTGCTTATTTGTATTATCCCTTTTAGAGGAAACAGAAGGCAAGATTTTTTTTCCCCCTTCCCCAGGAAGATGACGTCTGAATGTGATCTGGGAATGAATACTGGGAAACTACATGAATCATTTAGGAGTTTGCTTGACTGGGAAATCTGTCAGCTGAAGGGAAGACAGAGCTGTTCTGCTTGGTTGCTATTTTTTTTTCAGCTGAAGGGAATACCTTCCAGGCAAGCCAGCATTTAATTTTTCATTATCTGTCTCCAAATAGAATAGCTCACCTCTAAGTGTCTTTTTTTTTCTCAGGAAATACTTTGCTTTTAAGGTCTTGTTTGGTTAAAGACTTTTAAAAAGGGACTTGCAAACAGCAGTGATAGTGGATGAGGGTGCTAGTTGGTTTATGTGGTGCAGAATTATGCCATTGCTAGGTCACGCATCCCTTGGAAGTAGTCTGCTTCTGGTTAGGGATTGCTGTGTCAGCTGGAGCTCCTATGATGTTTTTCAGGGCATAGTGAGGTAAGGGTGACTGAATTGAAACCTTACAGGGGATAAAGTTATTACAATATGGTGTGTGTGATTCAGCATAAAATAAAACTGAAATAACACTGGTACTATTGTAAAAATGGATAATTATTTAATGTTTCTGTTACCTTTCTTCTATATGAACAAACAAATCAAAATTGTTTTCAATGCTCAGTTAAAGGGTGTCCTAGGAAATGACATGACTTACTAACTTGTTGAATATTGCAGGCCTGTAATTTTTTTGATTCTAATTTTTTTTGGAAGGCACAATGGCTGATAAATTGTAGGAAGAAACATTTGGAGTCGTTAAGGATGATAATCTGTTCAAATATATTGCTATGGTACTTTCACCCTACCAAAGTATAAGTGAAAACTACAAACATTATTTGATCAGCCCTAGCTTTGACCTTGCTGGAAGAAAATAAGACAGCCAGGAGACAAAGTGAGGAGACTGAGCAGCTAGAAAGAAACTGAAATTTTCCCATGGTATAATCAGTTAGCTTGATTGCATGCAGCCAGCTGATAAGCACCTTTATATAGAAAGGCATGAATAACTTTGTAATACCAATAGGTATCATCTGTAGATAGCCCAGTACTTAATGATACTTGGTATATAGGTCTTGCCTGTCTTTCTTCAGTGAGGAAAAAAGAAAAGCCCTAACCTAAAGAGAAGATTATTTTGTATGATAAATTTTTCTGCTGCTTTCTACTGTTTTCCCCCTTTATATTAAGGCTGCCTTTGCAGATCTCTGAAACCTTATTTGGAATGCAGTCCCTGAATATGTCAGCCAAAAGTTTTCTTCCCTGCTGATCAGGTATTAATGATTTTCAAGGTAAAACTTAAATAAAGATTTAAATATAGATTTTTTAAATTTTATATATATATATATAAAAATCCAAATATCTATCTATTTGAAATTCCTGCCATGTATTAATTATTTTTGCTGATTCTGCCTTGTACTCCTATTTCCTGAGTCCAAGGTATTAGTAGTATTTTGTTTCAATGTGCAGGGTTCAGGGATAGAATGGAGAGTTTTAATGGGGGAGCATCATATGTTATTTATATTTTATGACCTAATAAAGAGACAGTATGAGGAATTAGCAAATTCTCTTTGCTTAAAAAGAATATAATTTTGAAGACAAAATTATGGACTAATTTTGAAGCATTCCTTTTGAAGGCTGTTTCATGTGCTTTATGTTGCAAAGATTAAAGAAGTTCTTAATGCAAAATGATGTGAACTCAAAATATTGTACCTTTTCAAAGGAGGAGAATGGGAGTTTTGAATGTATTTGGTAGAGTCTCTGAGGACTTGAAGCTGTGAGTTCTGGTATTTTTCTTTTTGAAATAGCTGAACTAGTGAAATTGGGCAGTCAATTTTATTGACTTTGCTTCAGAGGTCTAGGAGATTGCAGTATTTAAAAGCTTGTATTTTAACACTTTACCAAAATATCTAGAATGATATGCAGTACTAATGAAAGCTGCAAGGTATTATGCACTGATTTGATGTTGATCTGGACTTATGATCTGTAAGAAAACTTGGAACCTAAGAGACTGTGCTGAAAGTGTTATTTCAGGGTGGTGCATGCAGCCATGAAGGTGCTCATTCCCTTTTGTACTTGCAATAGTGACCTTTTGCACTACCTGCTTTGGACAGGTACAGTGTGATGGTTGTCCAAAACAAGTAAAATATGCTTTAGTAGCTGTTCTGCAGGGTAAAAGAGTTGCAAGTTTTTCAGTGGGTAGCTATTATTCATGCTAGCCTTTGAGTACTGGAGTCAATTTTATGCAGGGTTTACATAATAAAACTTGCTTGTAATTAAAATTTCCTTGAACATGCTACTGGGATTTTTGACTTCTTATATTTATGTATAGGGTAAGAGGTGGTTTTACATCTCTTCAAGTGATCTAAAATGTACTTTTTTGTCATTGTGCTAATCGGAGATGTGCAACTTCAGGGCTGGTGCTTACAGTTACTGCAGCTCTTTTTCTGTGTCACGAATATCAAATAATTCTGATTTTACCCTGTCCATAGAAAGTGATAATGAAAACTATAACTTCAAATGCAGGGAGACAGGGAATGTCCAGCAGAGAACTTGATAAATTTTGAGCTGTCAAAATGGTCATCTCTTCTAAAATTATTGCTTCCAAGGACGTAGACTCCTCCACCTCTTTCTCTCTTGGCCACTCACAAAGTAATTGACTGGTCCAGTTTGTTTATAAATTATGGTTGTGGTGATTGTGTGCAGAAGAATGTTGAGAAGGACTTTGGACTCAGCATGCCTCTGTCTCTTACCATGAGCATTAAATAATGCCTGTCTCTTGAACCACTGGTGTTAAATAACTGAAGATAATATCTTTTCTATCTGAGTTCCTGCTAGGAAAGGAATTATCTAGGACAAACATTTGAAGGTACTATATGACTAAGTAGTTTCCCTGACTGACAGTTTTAGTCTGAAATGGAGACAGAAGGGAAGTGGATTATTGAGCTAGAAAGTCTTCCTGGTCCTTCAGGGAGACCCAGTCCTGCAGCTGAAGACAGACATGTAATTTGGGATGGTTTACCTTTAATTTTATTGTTGTGATCGCTGGCTGTGATAGCCTTTGGATGGTCATTGAGTCTCCAAGTTAAACAAAGTTTGAATCCCAGCGTCTTTTACATGTTTTAGGTCTGAATACTATTCAGACACTGTCAGATTAGTTTAGCTTCTCTGGCAAACTTCCAGTGAATAGGCACCTTGATTATTATTGCTGTGGCACTACTGGCTCTGCTGCCTTGCATTTCCAGGTACTGGCCAATGCATACCAAAGTGTGCTGTCTCAAGGGTTTTACTGCTGTGTCCTGCTCTTACTGTCCCCTGTGATTTACATGTTATGGTTCTATGCAGAGCTAGTGGTGAAAATGCTGCATAAAAATTACAGCTTCTGCCTGAGATTCCAGAGCTACTGAAAAGAAACTAAATTTTTCTTTCTCAAGAAATGTGAGGGGTTACTAAGTGACCTGGGGTTTTTTCTCCTATTACTTACACCGCTCACATATTATTAAAAGAAAGTAGTGTTTGGAGTCCATCCAATAGAAGGGAAACCACAATAAACAATGGCATCTTTTTGAGTTTTTTGTTTTAACATTTCAGGTGACCTTCACATCTGCTGTCTATATTTTTCTCAGCTTCAACAGATTAAGTAGCACCATATTGTCCTCCTCCATCTCTTACTTATCTTCATCCTCTTCCCTGGCAGCCCCATGAGATTCAATGCCAAAGATCTGGCATTGCTGGCCAGGTGCCCATCAGGTTGTTTTGACAAGGAAGGAAAACTGAAGATTTGTGCAGTGGTTGGGGATAAAAAAGGAATAGGTATAAATGACTTGCACTTGAAACTACTCCTGATTGCTGTACATGCTTTGTACAGTTGTTAGCTTGGTTTCACTAGTCACATACACCTCACTTTTTTGTTTTCTTCATAACTGGTGCTTGACTGGCACTAAATACCTTTCTAAATAATGAAACTTAAAACTAGTTTGCTCAAATTTCCTTTCCTTTTCAAAGTCCTTAACATGATTTTTTTCCCCTGTAAACAAAGACTGGTTTTTCTCTGCTAGTAACTAGTCACTGGTTGCTATGTTCTAAAAATTAGATATCCAGTTCCTCAGAATTTACCCCTCCCATCTCTAAAGACTGTGTTCTTTTATCAGTATAGATTTTCCATTACTCACTTTACACCTCCTTTGCAGGTTTCTTCAGGCTTTTATGACCATATTTTAAATATCTTTCAATTTCCAGTAAGCTTGAATAAAATGTCTGTTCCCTCAGTGGCTGTTAGAAAATAGCTCATGTTTAGCGGTAAAATCAGTCCTAACACAGTAATTTCAGCAACAGCAAGTATTTTATCTTCACTTCTCCCAGTTGCTCTTCATTGTGATTGTATTTACTTTTATTCTGTTAGAAAAAACCCAAACAAGCTCAAACCCATCACAGACTCAATTATAGGTTATATTGCAGAACAAGTTCTGTGCCACATTTTCAGAATATTTTATACATGTCCTGGTAAAACCACAACATGCATTTTCTAATGATAATTAGCCACAATTTCCTGTGAAGTGTGAAGCAACCTTACTGGGCAGGAGGCTTTAGGAGGCATTCTCTTCTTGAGGTTCCTCACCAGGTTTACTTACCCTGTGTACTCATTGTAGGCACCATATCAAGCCCTGCCTGGTTGATATCTGATGCTTTGAGGATGTTTTTGAATTTTCTGTTACTTATGGTTATGCTGAGTGCTGTTACTGCTAATACTCTTAAAAACCTTATATTTACTGGAGACATACCAAACATTTCTGTAGCCCAGTATTGTGGGCTGTCTGTGCCATGGTCAGCAGTAGATTCCAGGAAAGTGTTTAAGGAGCTATGCATGACGTTCCTTTTACCGAGTAAATCCTTCTGGCTCCCAGCAATCATATTATGACCCCTAGAGAAGAAGGGTCCTTTCTGTCAGGGCATGTTGGTCACTGTGTGTCCTGTTCACTGATAGGCTTGTCATTGTTAGTCTGACTAATCTTTGGACTTGCTTATTTTTCATGCGTACAAGGTAATGACTTTCCCAATCCTATAGAAAAATATCTTTTATCTGAAAAAGCTGCAGTATAAATGTGATTGCTTCCTTCTGGTGCCCACAGGCTTCTGGGGGATGGAATTTAGTCTTAGCAGCATCCTGTACTTGTACTCTAAAGCTACACACTTGGATCTGATAACTTTAGGTTTTCAGTTGGTGGATGTGCGTCAATTCATATTACATTATTTTCTGTGTTGTCCTTGCACTAGCAGGTCTGAAAAGATGCAGGAACTTAAATTCCTTTTCTAAGAATCACTCCCAGGTTATTACTGAACACAGTTACTCTAAGTCCCAGTGCCTATAGGTGTAAACCTCCCACTTGGGAAAACTGTACTCTGCTTTTTCAAATGTACCTATTGAAACATCTTAATTGAAATTATCAAGAGAAAAAGAGAATGTTTCTTTCCGTCAGCTAAAATCTTAACTTTTTGAAATCATTATTCATTATTGTATTTATTTACTGCAACAAGACATCCTTCTGCTCAATATAATGATTTGAGTGGTGGCTAGCTTAGGGAAATACAAGAGTTCCTCAGAGGCAGCTGTAGAATATCATGACCTTAACATACACCTGCCCTTCCAGCTCCCTAGCAATTCCAGGCTGGCTGCTGTCTGGAGGTACAGGATTTCATATGCCCCCTCAAAAATGCGAAAGAATACATCTTGTTTAAAAACAGTTCTTCCTCTTTTAAGAAGTGATCTCTTAAGAGATCACATTTGTCCATGAGATTTATATCTGTATATGTTTATAATAGGTTTATGTATCTATATGTATCTACTCATACACCTACAAGTATATTTTTAAAAAGAAAACTAATGCAATATTAAAAATCATCTGTTTATAGAAGAATAACCTTTCAAAGTTTTTTGACCCACTCACTGACTCTGAAGTTCTGAAACATTCCCCATTCTCAAAAGTTTGTTTACATACCTTCATGTGTCTATAAACAAAAAGATGTTATTCCCACTGGTTAAGCACTTTTAAAAAGTGTAGCAAAATAGTAATAGCAAAGTGGCTGTAAATATTTAGGCCTCATTTCACTCCTTTTTTTTTTATCTTCTGAAAATTGTAAATTCAGATTAGCATGCTCTAATATAAGTGTAGTAGTGAATGTTTTTCTGTTTTAACATGGATTAGTTTTGACCTCCTGAAATGATGGGAGCAAAAGGTGTTCCATGCTAAAATCCCTGTTTCTGCTCCCATGTGAGGAAGAGGGAGAAAAGCTGAGAAAACAGTGTTGAGTGTGTGCTGCAGTCACCAATTCTCCTGGCTGCAGAGTAGAAAAAAACCTTCTGGGAAGTTATTTGACACCTGACATAGGCAGCCACTGAGTTAAGCTGTCTTGTTTTGGTTGATAATGATTTTCTTTTCTGACCTTTGTAACTAATTCACCTTTTTGAGAAGCATTTAGTGTGTGAAGACAAAGGGTTGTTTTTATTAATCTCTTACCTCTTTGCATGCAGAACCGAGGGCAAGATGGTGCTGACTGAAAGGAAATCTGCTTTTACTAATGACAAATAAGGTAATTAATTTTTCTATTGCTTTTCTAGATGTGCTAGTCTAATGTGAGAACTTGAGTAATCCTTTTTAATGATAGGTATATTGGCATTGTGCTTTTAGGGACAAAAAATATAAATCACTATTATTAGAAGAGTGGAAATGAGAAAAAATCCATTGTTTGCTGTCTGTAATGCTGGCTCTTCTTCATGATATCAACATCCTTTAGCTGAATCATAAATAGTCTATACGCAGGGTCTGCTCGTAACATATATAGGTCTAAATCCGGAATTACTCCACCAAATCCTCTGGAATAATGAAAACGAAATCTCGCAGCGAAATGAGGTATTGTGGCAATGTTCAAGATGCAATTTCAGACCCTGACTACAGTTTTTTCATTTGATTTTGTAACTAAATCTGTTATAAAGAATGGTATTTTCTCTTCCTTAGTTGTCAAAGGCAATTATATGCCTAATATGAAGGGTTTGTTTAAATAGGCTCTGACCCTGACATGTGGTGGAAAGCCTTGCACAAGCTGCTGAGTGCCCTCATCTGTCATTGGCTTTATTAGGAGTTGAGGCCACTAATCTTCTGCAATGAAGAAGCACTAAGTGTAGAATTGCCCTTTTTTCTTACCCTTTCTGTCTGATACTATGGACATGCTTCCGTAGTTTCCTGAAAGTAGCACTGGACTGGAAAGAATTTGGGATAGTGTGTGCAGCTTGAGATGCTCACTTGTAAGTACTTTATAATTGGCTTCCAGGATATTTTTGTACTGTATGGACCAGCAGTTGGATGGAAATGATTGTGCTGCTGGGCAGACTGTGTATTTTGTTGGAAAGATTTTTCAATATGATATAGTGGCTTATCTTAATATAGTGATGAATGTGCACATATGGTACATTTTTAAAGCAGTGTTCACTTTCAAAGCACTGTTCAGGAGCCTGTGAGATTTCTGTATGTTTGCAAACAAAAAGGAGAGAGTAGGATGTAAGGGGTTCTCTGGTTTAAGTTTCATCCAGCTGCATTCCCCTGGGTGGTAAATGGCCTGACAAGTTTAATGTAGGTAACAGCAAGCTCGTGGCCATGCCTTTGTCACACCTTCATGCATTATCATTCTGCTGTGTCACTTGCAGAAAATTTTAGTGAAAGGCTTTAAGTTTGAAACTACTCTCTTCTACTCCATGTTCCTCCAAGTGCCCTATTTTCATGGGAGCCTTGGCATTTTGTGAAACAGTTTAAGGAAATGTTTTGATCAGCTTTGCAACAGTGAAGAAAGGAGTGGGTGAGGTTTGTGGAAATCAACTGCTGGGTCCACTTAAGCTTTGAAATTCAAAGCTGCATTTTGAGAAAGAAACTTGGAGAGTGAGACACAAATTAATGGCTTGTTGCTGAAATGATTTAGGCTTGTAGGAAATAAACGGGGGATTCATTTAAATCTTCCTAAATGTAGGAATTCAAGGGGAATTCCCCTTGAAATGCTGCAGATTGAAGAAACCAGTTAAATAAGTGGGTGATCTTCCCTCTACATCCAGGTCAGTGCTAGAAAACTGTACCTTATTCTGATTTCTTTTTTTAAACAAGTCTTCAAAATTTGCGGAAGTGAAGGAAGGAACCAGGAGATTTGACAAATTTTAGCTTATAAAAAGACTAGTGACATGATCTATGTCAGTGTTTTCAAAAGGTGATTTTATCAGGTACTTTCTTTAATTAGGGAGATCACAATAAGAGAGCAACTTGGAAATGGAAGCCAGACAAATGAATCTTATCACAGACCCAAGTGTGGTTAGATATAGCAGGTGCTTAGTTTTAAAATATCACAAGGTACCAGACTCAGTACAGAGACCAGTGAGTGATTAAAGGGCAATGTCTTACGATGGCTCAAACTAAATGATGTAGCACTTCCTAGTCAGCTTATATTCCAGGAATTTGTAAAACAGTCACTTTCAGAGGCTTCATCTGTTGGGTACCATAAGGGATAGCTTCTTTGACAAAGACAAATCTCTCTTGAATCTTATAACCATGTTTCAAAAGATGTAATTTATAGGCATACTAAGTAAAACCAAAGCAATTTGTGTGCTGTGAGGACAGAAGGGAGTGTACCCTGGATTTTTTTTCTTCTTATATCATCCTAGAAATGAATCGATTTCCCATCTAAAGCAGATTGTTGACATACGAAATCATAGTTTAAAATTTGAGAGCTAGTTTGCCAGTATAAAACCAAAAAATAGTCTTATGATGAAATGTATTAAGCATCCTAATAAGCATGGTTACAAGTTTTCTGCTCTTTGCCTGAATCAGAAAAGGTTTCAGTAGGCTGCTAATGCAGTGTGTTAAAGATATGTCCCAAACAGCACTAAAGAAGACATGTTCCTATTTTTGTTGTTGGAATATGACTTGGTTTATGGCTTGACATGGAACAAAAGTAACTTTGATATTCTGGAAGATAATCTGAATGCTGAACAATTAACTCTGGAAGTCACCGCCATGAAGCAAAGACTGATTTGTTAGTATTTGTTAACTGCTCTCAGGGGCACATGCACATCTGTATATACAAATATTTATAGTTTAGTGGCAGACACTCATTTTAGTTCAGATGTTCATAAATTATGCTACTTGTATAAGAAGAATCTTCCCTTTGAAATTGCAAAGAATGCCTTCCAACCTATCTGTGCTGTAAATTTTAAGTAGTATAGGAATAAATTTTCAGTGTAGGGAGAAAATATGGTTCATTCTTCCACTTTTTCATGTTTAGATGCAGGGTAATAAACCATTAGGCATCTTAAGGACATTTATTTTCTTTGGTCTAGCAGTGTAGTTAGTTATTTTGAACTGAGACACAACCCAGCATTTGCTGGTGTTAGTGAAACTTTTTTTTTCCTTTGTAGACTTTGGTGTTGTTTTATGTGGTGTGGGTAGGTAGGTGGTTCTTCTGTTGTTTTTTTCCCCCCATTTTTTCCCTACCATATTGCATTGGTTATAGATAGCCAAGTTATAGCAGTGATGTATTAGGAAGATGTAGTTAGGAAATGTATTAGGAATGTATTTTGCTATTTGTTATAGCAAGATGTATTTAGGAAAGGGAGGTGTGAGAAATAGCTTTGCAAACACTGAAGTCAGAGGAGAGGATCTGCTCCAGGAGGAGGAGACTGTGAAGGCGCGTGTGGATACTCTGAATGATGTGAAGCCCACAGCCAGTCCCTGTTGCAGCTGGTTCTTTTGAAAGGAGCTGTAGCCCATGGAGAGGACCCACACTGGAGCAGATCTTCGATATCTGCACCCTGTAGGAGGGACTCCATGCCAGAGCAGGGGAAAAGCATGAGGAGGAAGGAGTGGCAGAGAGGAACTGTTACTGACTGACTGTAACCCCCTTCGCTGTCTCCCTTGTGCCACTTAAGAGGTGTGGACAAGGAAGTGAAGTAATTGAGAGGGAAAGAGTGTGAGGCTGTACCTTGGGAAGAAGGGGATTGGAGAAAGCTGTTTTTGTTCTTGTCTTTGTTTCTTATTGTCCAGCTCTATTTTAATTAATTGGCATAAGCTTAAATTCATTTTCCCTGGGTAGAACCTGTTTTGCCTATGATGGTTATTGGCAAGTAACATCCCTGTCTTCATCTTAACCCATTAGCATTTAAATTTTATTTTCTTGCCCAGTCATGCTAAGAGGAAGCTTGACCTACCATAGATAAGATCCCCTATGGGAAGCATATTTTGCTAATACTTCCATGTGTGAAGTCCTCAAACCTTGAGTTTGTGTGTGTGGGCTTTGTGTCCACTTCCCAGGAAGTGGCAGATGTGCCTTTGTACCCTATCAACACTCAGTGTAAGTTGCTTTTGAAAGCAGAGCTGGGAAAGGGGCTCCATAAAGCTCTGGTCAGCAGTGTGACTGGGCTGGGGAACCTAGCACATGACAGGGCTTCCAGAGAAAAATTTGTCATTGTGCTAATCTTTAACCAGTTCTTTATGGATCCCAGTCCAAAATATTTCTTGTGGAATTTGGCAATTTTTTGTGACTCACTTTAAGTATTGGCAAGTGGGTTATATACTTAGTTTCTACCCAATTCGAGCCTGGGAAATACTTGCTTCCAGAACATGATTGGGATACTGGGAGAATGATTACTCAGCATCAGTTGCTAATGTGTATAATAAGTATTAGAAATTTATGTTCCTTTTTTCATTAGCATAGGAATTTTGATTAGAAATTTTGGATCTCTTTGAGGATTGCAATATTGTGTACTAACTTTTGTTTTAATTGCAGATCACAATTTGTAGCAACAGTTTTCTTGAGGAAAACACTCCAATATAAACCAACAAAAAGCAAGGGAACAGAGCATATTTTTGTCATACTGTTTCATTTCCTTTTTTTCTGTTCATAGGTTCTTCAGAATAATTTTGTGTTTTTCTTTTCACTAAAGGAATAAACACATAGCTTTGGCCCTTTTCAGTTTCTTAATGCTTATGCCAATTCAGGGCTGGATTTCATCCTCAACTGTTATTTGCCATATATTTGTGAATTTGGATTCATTGCTAATAATGTAAAGAAAGAAGGTACCTAACCCACCTATGATTCATTTCCCCATATCCTAATATTCCCAAATAGTAGTGTTGATACTTAAGCAGATTTGTAAATTACTTTGCAATCTAGCCACAGAAATAATACACTAAAAAGTACAATTATGTTTTCGCATCTCAGTAATAGTTCCAGAGGACCCATTATGTTCTATTGAGTAAACATGTTGACATTGTTCCTTATTTTTGAATACGTATTTAGGAATTTATTTAAAAATGGATTATTGATCAATGGACTGTAGTGAATTCTCTAGGAGAATCATTAGTGTTCATTGTGTAAATCTTGCATAGCTTGATCCCATGGAGGTAACCATTCCAGTCTGTCAGGTCAGTTCATCCATGCAGCAGCTCAATTAACTCATTCTGCTTTTGTGTAGGAAAAGTTGCCTTTTAAGATTCTTGTGATATATTGATTTTTAAAAATTATCACGTAGAAAGAAAAAAATTTAGCTTACAGATGACAGTATTGAAAATTAAAATAAAAGCTGCTATGAATGCTGAAAGTATCTTGTATTAGAAGTCATATTTCACAAAATTATAACATGTCCTTTTTTTCCCCTGTAATCTAAACAATGTTGTGGTAGCAAACTTGTATGGGGCATTCATACTGTAGTAAATCCATACATTTGTTTCATCACCCACCCTAAACCTAAAGGGATTTATATTGGCCAGAGCCAATCCATGGATTTAACTATACAGATGTAAATTAGAGTGCTGTAATAGACCTAATTCCAGAGAGAATTATGTAAAAGGTGGTGAATATTTTGAGACTCCTCTTGTAATGAATTAAATTTCGTTAAACCAAGTGCATTGTTGGGCTTGAGATTTTGCAGATAAGTTTAAAGAGCAAAGCTGAATGGTTCTGCTGTCAATAAAAACAAGCTTTGCTGTAATGTATGCAGAAGTTAACATAAATTACTTTGTTACAGCATTTTTTGCAAGTGTAATGTGCTATTAACAGTTGGCAAAACCAGCCTGAAAGTAAGATTTCAGATTGACTCATAAATCAATAATCAGAGAACCACATGGAAGGTAGAAATAATAGAATAATGACATACTCCAGAATTTTGGATGTGAATTTCATTGTAATGCAGCTGTGAAAATATTGTTTGGGTTTTCATGGCATAGTTGTATGTGAGTTCTGCCATAGAAATGTGTGAATGTATCATTGAATCTTATCTGCATCAGGCAAGCATACACAATGTATTTTCACCATTTCATAGCTGTAGAGTTTTAGTATTTTTCTCTCCAGTTTGATATTTTAAAAATATTCTTACAGAATGAGATTGCTTTATATGTATTGAAGCTGCAGTCTTTTCTTATCTGTTAGAATATGAAGTTTCTGTGTGTGTGTAGTTTAGCATTCTGCAAGTCAGTGATCTCTCCAGGGCATCTTGAAATAAAAGTGTCTCTTCTGGCTAATGATGTACTTATTGTAAACCATTTTTCAGCAGTCATTTTAATTTTCTAGAGCATGCTCTGTGTCAGTTTAAAGACTGAGCAGCTGAGTAAGTGCTGCTGCTCAATGTAGCATAGCTTTGGGATTGAATGTCATTGCTCAGTGTGGTTTTTCTCTGGCTATAAACTACATGTATGATATTAGTTATGAGCACATTCTGCAGGCTGGGGAGCAGGTAAGTGAATCTATGTCCATTAAGTTTCAGTGAAGTATGTTGTTGCTGTGTTGGTAAGATTTTGATTTGCAGTAGGAAGTGTGCTAAATAGAGAAGAAAGTGGAAAAATTACAAAACTGTGGTACAGGTGGTTCTGAAAGCCTTATCACCCCTTCATGGTTCAAAAGTCCTAGTGTGTTTGAGTTTTTGCAGCTCCAGTGTTGACTGTGCTTCTGCCTGCACTTAACTGGGATATGAGTTGTCCTCTGACTTTTGGAATGTTTGGAATATGATAATATACACTGCATATAAATTTATAGCTATCCAGAAATATATAAATATCAGTCAGTGTTTTAGTGAAGAACTCAAATGAATTTGGTTGTGTTGAGAGATGTTGTCATGTAGGCTTTGAATCTGCCTTAGTATTAGGTATTTTCCTGTTACTGTAGCTGTGCATTCAGGTCAGTGAGAGATCTTATATATGCTTAAGTCCCTTACTTACCTTTGGTCTTTTTTTAAAGAATCAGTTTTGCTCTCCCTTATGTTATGCTGTGAAGGAATTTTTGAATGTGTAGTGGTTTTGGTTTGCTAATTTGAGATTTTTGGTTAATGCACTAATTAATGTGATGGGTTTAGTACCGGCTCAACGCTAGTGCACTTATTAGAATAGAATACATATTAGAATAGAATACATATTAGAATGTACTTATTAGAATGTACTTACTCATTTTCTGCTGTGAGACAGGGTTAAGAGGAAGGCAAAGTGTTGCAGCGTGCATCTGCCTGCCGGTGATCTCTGACCCGGCTAGCAGCGGAATGGCCGGCGAGGGGCCGGCAACAACACCCCGAGGGATCTGCGGGGTGCACGGGGAAACTCTCTGGTTCTGGAGCTCAAGGAGGGTGTGGTAGCATGGTGCAGGCAACAAGGGAGGGATGGGTACAGCTGAAGTGCCAAAACTTAAGATGTTTATTAAATAAATAAAAGAGCACAAAGAAGGGTGCAAACCAAAACATAAAAAGGCTGCTTCAGAAGTCCCTGAAGTGGGGCCGAAACATATACATATATAGTCTCTCTCTCATGGAATGTTCTAGATGCTTTCTGGCCAATGATGGGTGGTTACACCATCCTGATCTGCTTGGCCACTTCCAACCGGTCCCAGAGTCCTTTGCTTCTCATTGGTTGTGGCTTGTTATCTCTTGAGACTTGATCTTGTCCATTTTGTGGCTGTGTGGCCAGCTCCTGGCCCATCCCCTCCAGGATAAGTCCCCACAGCAAAGCAGGCTCAAAACTTGAAAAGGGTATAAAGAAAACTTCATTAATAGAAACTAAAATAATAAGAAGAATTAGAATAAAAATTTTAGATTACTTACCTTTTTCCCTATAACTTTTTTTATTATTAACAATGTCTAGAAATAATTGAGTTAGTTTATTACTTTTAGAATAGTCTTTTTTTTTGTTTACTTAAGGAGAGGAGTCTCTCTTGTCAATTTAGAGAGACGTCTCTATAAGAAAACAGTTTTTTCATGGTTTTTAATTTTTACAAATAGCAGCTGCCTAGAAATCTTGCATTTGTGAAGTTTGTATTAATTTTTACAGCTGTATTTATGGGCTATGTTAACTTATGGGCTATTATTTTAAAGATGGGCTGTTTAAGAGTAAAGGTTCTTTTTATTTACCTCTGAGATCATCTTTATCTCTGGGAACAGAGGTTTTCTTCTGTCCCTGGGGCAAAGAGTCTTTATCACTCCTCTCTCTCTCTGTTCAAACTTCTTATGGGATCACAGCTATTTTAATATTTGTTTGCTTTAGCATAGATACTTTTGTCCATATTTATAATTTGAACGCTTCATCTTTCATAAAATTACAAGGAAAAAAAGAGTCTAATGTATTAAATATATTTTTATAGCTTTATAAGAGGATTTTAGCTTAGAATTGAGGCATCTCTTTAAATCTTTCTTATTTGAGACTTAACTTTTTCTTTACTGACTTTAGTGCTTTTATGTTGTTCCTCTATGTGTTCGTACTCTGTCTTTTTCTCTCACCCAAGAAAAGATTGAAGGTCTGTAAGTCTTACTTGTATACTAAAAGAGTTTAAATCTTGCCTGGGGCTTACACATAGCCACGTGACCCTGGCTGGGCTCAATAGTTTGCATTTTGCATTTCCCCCAAAGCTGCAGCTGGGCTAGAGGTGGGGGAGCAGCTCAGATCTCAGCAGCCAAGCCAAGGCTTAGTTGCAGTACGCCAAGGGCAGAGGGCATCCCCTCCCCAGCACCCAATGGGCTCAGCCTTGCAGCAGAGCCCACCTGGCCTGGCCTGGCCAAGGTGAAGGTTCAGGCTGGCCTTGTTTCTTGTTATTAGGCCAGAAGAAGAAAGAAAATTCCTGAATTTTTTCATTTTTAACATATGTGTTCATAGAAGGGTGTTTAGCTTTCTAGTAGTTTAACAAAGTATTAATATTTAAAATGACTCACTGGTTAGTTTTATTAGACACAGAAGAAGGTCTTAACAGCTCCTCTTAAAAAAATGCTGTAAACTCTAGCCTTAAAACCATGCTGAGCACAATGTACATAATGCCAGTACAAAGCAAGGCGGCTTGGGGTAGCAAGGGCACACTGGGATTTTGTTCCCAGGGGTATGTGCAGGATCAGGAAGGTCTGTGTGCTGACTGTAGCTGCAATCTGCTTTCCAACAATACTTGAAATTGCAATTTATAACCATTGAGGAATGAGAATAATCAATTGTTTCTCTCTTCACTATGAACTGAAAGACTTTACATCTCTCATTTCCCTTCTTAACAGGATCCTGGCAAGCCCTACTGCCCTTTTGCCATCTGATTCCCTCCATTTTATTGCTGCTTCTCCTTCCCCCCTCCAAATGACTGATTTGTTCTGCACATAGTAAAGCCCTCTCTTCCCTTCCACTGCTGTTGGAGTCAGACCTTTCTTGTAATGTATTCTCACTTAGACAATCCATTCTATCGCCTCGTTTTCTTCTGTCTTTGCTTTCATCTCTTGCTTAACTTGTTCCATGCCTTCCTTTCCTTTAGTTTTCTTCATGGTGTAAACAGGGTTTACTCTTTCCTCTTTTGTCTACTTGTCCTGCCTGCTTCCTCAGCTGTGCCCACTACTTGGTTTGCTGTCTGAAGTATTGCTTTGTTTACAGTGTCCTCCATTGCATTTCCATCCCAGAACCCTCCCTGGTCCTGTTGCTATTCCTTGCACTCTACAGAACAGTCTTTTACTAATCACTAAATAAACTCTTCTAAATGAGAGCTAAGAAGCATCTCTTGTTCCTGTGACTGACTATGGGAGAAAGGAGCTGCAGTCAGAGGGTGAGCTGGTGTTGGAAGCAACAGACACTCTCAACTTCTTCCATTGATTTTATTCTTTTGAGGGATTAATCCTATGCTGTACATAGAGACAAAGCATATATGAGAAAAATGTAACTTTAAACTGAATATTCTTCAGTACTAAATTGTATCTAGACTTGCCTCAATACCTGTTTGTACAAACTGCACTTTCATCTTGCCTTTCAGAGACCTCTTCCTGTGCATTTAGCCATGAATTCAATTTCAGTGAGCATCAAACAGCTGCTTAATCTTTTATGTCAAATTCCTTCTCCCATTGCTTTTGATGGCTGAAGCAAACATCACTTCTCTTCCTGCTGCTCATCTAATTTTTAGCATTGCTTTCAACAGGGATGTGTTTCTAAGTATTTGTGTTCTGGCTATCTTTGTGTTTTACAGATTCTTTTTAAGATAGACAACTCTTTCCTGCTCTGTATCACCTAGAAATCTGGACTGGGATAATCTAATTTTGCATTTTCATTTACTGAAATATTCTTCTCCTATTCTTGGTAAAGAAGGCATTTGGTTATATCCATTAGACCTCTTGCAAAAACAGTTTTCCTCTTTTTTTTTTTACCATCACTCTTTCCTTTGCATCAGATTGTTGTGTCCTTCCTTTGCAAACGTCTTGTTTTTATGGTGAAGATTCTTCCCAGTCTCTAGCACTCTTCTTGTTTTTCCCTGAAGTTTTCTTTAAAATTATGATTCTGAGCTGTGTCCAGCATATAACAAATATGTTCATAGATCTGTCAAAACAGCAAGGAAATACCAAAACAAAACACTTAATAAAAAATGTAACTTCATTATCTTACCCAAAGTTCTGTCTTTACAAATAATCTTTGCTATAATGCCTGCCAGAAATTCACAATTATAATATTTTTTATTTAATATTTGTCATTATCTTACTGTAAAACTTTTATACCTTCTCTGTGAGTTCTCATGGGCAGCTCCTTGAAACGCTGACTCCTTCTCTCTTTCTTCCATAAGGCCAGCTGACTCTTTCCTATCCTTTGCACCACCACCTAACCCTTACTGTCCCTCTTACAACCACCTGACACTTCCTCCTCACAGCACAGCCACTAACTCCAACTCACCTCTCCAGCAGCTAACTCACTCTTTTGTAATACCCATCCTTATTGGACTAGCTGTGACCTATTAAGGGCAGGGCTGTTCCTAATCCTTGGTAATTAGTGCAGCTGCAACTCCTCAGGGGTGAGATTGCCTTCAGCACTATCTCTATTCTCCTACAATTCATCCTCCCACAAATATTCACTGGTTTTTGAGCAGTCTGCTGCAGGCTTGCATGTCTGTGGTGTGTAAACTCTCCAGCTTTCTTGTTTATCATCTGTGTTCTGTATCTGTCAGTGGTTAATATCATAAGGTCCTGTGATCCCTGACCTGCATTCGTAAACCCTTGGGTGATAAATATAAACTTTTATCTGAGCAAATCCCTGAATTTGTAAGTGTTATCTAATAGAATTAGCTCAGTTTAAATGATAAAAATTGTTGTGTTCTCTGCTATCCCTGAAGCAATTGCTGTATTATAATTGTGTAATAGATAGAATTGTATGTGTTACAATTACATAAATGATGATAATCAAGTATTAGTCTCATTTGCACTAGATTAATTATCTAGATAACTGTATTTAACAAAATGTTATTGAGTGTCCCTGTGTGGTTCTGTCTCAGCTCAGTGGCTCTTACTAGATTTGGTGCTGCTCTGTGGTATTTTTTGGAGTGTGGGGTCTGTCAGATGTTTTTGTTGAACAGCTTCTCACATGACTGCAAAGAGTCCTGGGAATGTGTGCATTTGCTATTTGAGATAAATTTACAAGATCAGAACTTGATTAGCTTTCCATACTGTGCTGTTTTGGGTGGCAGTTCTTGAAATGCAAGCTATGGTTTTTAGAGAGGACTCTAAAAGCTATCTGGTTTGCGTTATAGAAGACCTGATAGAAGAGCTATATTGGAGACAAGAAAGGCTTGAAATGCTGTGCACAAGTCCTGTAGTGGAACAGTCTATAACTGAGTAGATGGCAAGTGAAACACTTGGTATTTATCTCATTAAATATTAGCTTTTAACACATGAAAGAAGCCTAGGGATGGAGGAAGGCTAATAATACCAGTGTATTTACATGCTGCATTAAGAGATGGCAGCTGCCGCTGCAGTCCATGAGTCTGCACTGAAGGAAATAATGGAAACATTGTGGTTTGTGTTTTGAAGTTGGTATTGACTGTAGCTGGAAGAGCTTCTCGGCCTCTGAAACTTTTTCACTTCACAATGCATGCCTAAGAGGTGAAGGACCTCTTAGGAAAAGAAAACTGTATTAAACAGAGCACAGAACTGGTCCTTTTGATTATGTTAATCTAAACTAATATTCTAAGAGAATATGCTGTCAAAGAGTTAGAGATTCATCTTGGCAGTAGTATATCTACATTTCTTTATTGCTGAGTGATTAGTAATCAAAGAAAGAAGCCCCCACACTTTATTAAGAAAATAAACCACCTCAAAAAACTTCCGGCTTGCATCAGATTTCTTCTGTTTAAGGCAGTAACCTAGTTTGTGAGGATACTCTTGCTAAACTGTTCCTTCACTGAAAGTGATCTCTATGTGATATGAAGTAATATTCATGTTTCATTATTCTATTGTATGGATAATGTACTCTGGCTGCCAGTCTGTGCATGCTGGGCTATTCTATTGCCCCAGTTTGTCTCACTTCAGACTCTAACCTCGGTTTAAATTGCTTTAAATTTTATAAGGGAAGCTGTCAGTAGATGGCAGCAGCAATCTCCTCACATAACAGTTTTAGGTTACCAGCCAAATGAACGTCTTACATTAATGTTAACTAATCCTAAGGAAAAACACTCTACTCAAGTAATTCAGTGCGGGCAAAACTCACTTTTATTCTTGGCCTAAAGCAGGATTTTGAAGCCAGGGGCTGCTGATTAACCTTGGTTTAGGCTTTCATGAGCTGGCTGATGAGCGAGGAAGGGAAGGCAAAGGAGTCTATGTACAGATAGAGATATCTTGCAGCTGCAAAGTGATTGATGGCAGCCAGCCCTAGGAACTCATGGATGGAGCCCAATGGACCATTAAAGATCTTCGGGCTAGGCTGCTTTCCCCAGCATATACTTATTAGTGCAGCTTGTGTTTAGCACAAGGGGGAGAGGGGCTGTGCATATACATACACATGCATTTCAGGGTGCTGCTTTTTAAGCTGCATTAGTGATCCTAACTAGCTCTAGAGCTTGCACTGCAGTGGCTCCCAGGTCTGAGAGCAGGCTGATCTCAAGGGGCAGGGGGTCCAGCCCTGCCATACCCTCTGCCCCTTCAGGAAGTGAAGCATAAAGGGTTGTTTCCTTCTGTCCATATCCTTTCCTGAGAAGGGTTGGCATAGGATGTGTTTTATGGCTGCTGGAAGGTGCCTCAGGGAGTGGCTGTTTTACTCCTCTCAAGGGCCCAGGTGTAACAGAGATGCCATGGTCTGGGTGCTGTAGGGATGAAGGGTAACCTCTTTGAGTTGTCTTGGCACCAGCACGGGGATATCATGAAACAGAGGAGATCAGCAGCGAAGAGCATCTACGCTTCAGGCCTCTGGTTGTGCCAAGAAGAAAAAGGCCAGTTTTTTTAACCCACTTCTTACTCTGAGATGAGATTTTCATTTCTCCCCAAAGAAGCTGAATGCCTCTGACTTACAAGAAAGGCTGTAGTGCTACCCTCCCCTCACATTTGGGCAAAATGGTACCCTCTCCTTCGGTATCTCCACTGAGCACTATTTACTATTCCCATTCTTTTTCTGACCAGCACTGAGAACTGAGCTGAATTCTCCACAGTGCCACAAGAACTTATTTGCTGAGTGGTGAGAGCTAATTTTAAGTCCAGTGTTATAAAAGTGGTTGTGCTTTGACAAATGTGTACAGTTTGCACTTATCAGCACTGAATTTCATTTAATATTTGAACTTGGTGGGGATACTGAGAGCCTTTAGCTCTCCTTTCAGTTATCACCTTGCTATACACATTGTTGTACCTGGGCATCTATTAATAGAAGATATTTGCCTTTTATGCCTTTGCAGTGCAATTTTTCCAAGCAATTGGCCAAGGACCTTGTAAACATTTTTTAAAAAGAAGTTAATCAATGCTACACCAGTGCTTCTGATTACTCTGCTGAGTTTGTGACATGTGACTTCTACAAAATCTGTTAACTCTTTACCTTCCTTTTATTTTGTTTTTATAAATTTTTCTTATTTAGCTCTGTATTATAATTTCCACCCATTTGTCCACCACAGTGGAGTTCCTCATTAGAAAGATTTGAAATCTGCTATTATGTGCCTGCTTGTAGAAGTTTAGTAATACTCGCCACAGGCAAGGATTGGCCAGGATATTAGCCAAACTAGCTTTTTAGGGTAAGTTAAATACTTTTTTTGACACTGACTTTGTTATTTAGATTAATCAAAAACTGGCATACTTAGAGCATTTTTCTAGCTACCTAACTGAAGTTCAAAAGAAGTGAAAGATATCATCTTTCTACTGATTTCATCTGTAACTGAAATCATACATGCCCTATTTTCCTTTGTAGCAAGAAGGAGACAATGGCAAATTTTATACATCAAAACAATTGCTTGGTTTGAGAGAGTTTGGTTATGTGGTCTTGTAGGTGATTTTTTTTTCTATTGTTTTAGTCAAATTTTTAAATTTAGTGTTAACATCTTAGTGGTTTTTTTTGGTAGTGTGTTTTCATTTTGTGTGGATTTTGGTCACTGTTTTTGTGTATATGCTGGTTTGTTGTTGTTTTGGGTTATTTTCATCACATGCATCTGGCTTTTAGGCTTACTTAAGTTCTTAGACTTTGGCTCCCCTCACTGTTTGAAATGTCTGCCTGTTATTGAATGTATCTGTAGATTTTTGCCATTGACCTTTTCTTTAGAGAACTATGTGTAAGGAACAGAAAAGCTCCTGAAACAACAAAGGATATCTATGTACTCTTATCAGAAGGGTATAAAAGCCTTCCTAAATATAAAAACATTCTGAAGTATTCCCATGAGAGAAGATATGCCTGAGCATTAGCCCTGATATCTCCTTTTTTTCTCACAGCCTTGCACTCAAGTGCTAATGGATCAGCTCTTTAGAGAATTGCAATTAATTCTATTTCTGTTAAGCGCAGTGCAGATACCAGTGCAGCATGGCAGGTGAGTGCCAAGCTCCTATGTCCTACCCACCTCAGGTGGTTTGATTTCATTGGAGCAGAGATCATGGGATGCAGCAATACTGCTTTTTTGCAGGAGTTACTTGGATGATGTGGGTTTGTTGATGTGCTACACAGCTGAAGTAGAAGGAGAAAATAATTTAAAATAAATTGTTTAAATAAAATTTAAATAGCCAGAAGCACACCACCATTTCAGAACTAGGTGGTGGAAATGCGTTTAGCTGACACAGTCTTTGATTTTTATGGATATGTTCTAGATACATAGAAAGCTTAAATAAACACTTAAACTGTAATGGGACATTTTGATGATTAATGTTAGTGTAGTCCAAGATAATAATGGGATTCAGTGAGGTCAACCTCTTTGGCATTTTAGAGAAATAGAGTGTATCACCAGTTTTTTACTGATGAGGTTTTCTGTATTTCAGGAGAAGTTTCTGATTGATAGTCTGGTGACTAATCAGTGTTGCTTGGGTCTGGGTTTTATCAAAGCTTTGAATGCTTCAACTTTGCTGAGCATGGTTTTAATACCATGTATGGCCATCTTGAGCAAAGCCAATTTATAAATGGATGAATTCTTTGGGATACATGCAGCAACACGGAAACATAATTTTCTTTTTTAAGAAATGAAAATAAGTTGAAGAGAAACAATAAATGGGAAGAAGCATTAGGGTGGTATAGGTTTTTCTGGATGCAGCCTTCCTTTTTTTATATGTATTGACAGTACTTTTCTTCTATTTAGGAGGCTTTATATCGATTTTAAAGAGTTAGGACTGATGTCTTCTGGAATGCTGGACATATGGCATCTACCTGGAGCCAAATTATTGGTTAGAGTACTCTTAAAATTCCACTGCACTTCTCTTTAATGAGCACAGCAGCTTTGGTCAGGTGTGTGGGTAGTACTTCTGTGTTCCCCAAATTCTGTATTTGTTTCTACCCATCATTTTTTTCTAATCCATGGTGCCAACATTGACCCTGCAAACCCCCCTGAACACTTTAAAGACCCATCTTTGAGTTTAAAAATGGTTTTAAGGTACTGCTGCTTGCCGTGTTTTGTCTTGGAATCTTTTTGTGGTCACCAGTGATCACAATATGATTGTGTTGAAAAGGTGGGGTCTTAAGCTTTTTCTGGTGTTGGTTGGAACAAATTGTGCTTCACTTATTTCAGTTTCAGTTAACTTATATGTGGGGAAAATATCACATCTATTCTCTAAGTTATAAAATTAATGTTTTGAAATAATTTTATGGTTGAGAACTAGTCTCTGTGTCCTAGCTAGGAAACTAGCTAGGAAACAGAGAATTCCTGTGGCATAAAAATAATTAACACTTAAACAGTCACTATGGAGACTTAGGTGTTTAGCCTATTTAAAAAGATGTGAATTGAAGGGAAAAGAATGTTTTCATATACATAAAATCTTTAGAGAATTATTTTAAATGCTCAGTAATAAATATTGGAGAAAATCGCATGTGGGAAGTAGGATAAGAGAAAAGGCCTCACGTTGTGCCAGGGGAGGTTAAGATGGGATATTAGAGAAAATTTATTCACTTAAAGGGTTCCAGCACCGGAACAGGCTGCCCAGGGAAGTGGTGGAGCCATCATCCCAGGAGGCATTTAGAAGATGTGTAAATGTGGTGCTTAGGGACAGGTTTTAGTGATGTGTTTAGTGGAGACTGTCACCACATATGGCTGCAGAGAAGATGGAGACCCCTATTTTTACAAGAAGTCACATGGAAAAGAAGAAAACTAATGAGTATGAGTTACTCCTGGAGAGATTGCTACTAGGCACAAGAGGAGAATTTTTCACAATGAGATCAACTAGTTGAAATAATCTCCCCAAGGAAGTGGTGGATTCTCCAAATCTGATGCTTTTAAAATTCAGCTGGACAGGTTGCTGAACTGTCTAGTCTAGATAGTGCTTTTGCTGAGAAAGGTTGGACCTAATGATCCTTGGGGTCCTTTGCAACCTGGAATTCTGTGGTTCTAAAAAAAGGCACTGTGAGTTCAGAATTTCTGTTCCTTCCCTGTCACGGAAGACTCAGTGCCTTACCCTGTCTACTCTGACATGAGTTAAAATGTGTTTATTGAAGACAGACACAAAAGCTTTGTGTTTCACCTTAAAAACTTTCCTTGTTCTGATTATACAGGTAGCTACCAACCTGCTTGCTTGCTTTAGACTGTTACATGCATTGGTCTAATACTAAATGTTATAGATGGATAATGAGATGATTGGCTCGCACAATTAAGGGATGACTATAGTGTGAATATTAAGAAAAGCTTTAGTGATGTATAGTTATGTTATTGTCGTTTAGATGTCCTCTGTTCTCCCCCTGGTTCCCTTTCCCCCCTCTGCATTGTTACCATCAGACAGCCTGGGTTGTCTAGGACAGGTAAAAGCAGGCGTGCACATGTGCCCCTTCCATGGGCAGCTGGAATGGAAAAGCTTGTTGCTGAGGGGGCAGGGCAGGATGACACCCCTGACCTCCAGTCAAGAGCAGGAGAGCAACCTCCAGCAGTAAAGGGCAGAGAAGAGCTGAGTGACAGACTCTGGGAGGGGCCAGGGTTGGCTGATGCAACCCCCAGGGCTGTAAAAGACTGAGCATCCTTCCTGAAATCGAACTGGCCATGTGGTAAACACGAGGCAGCTCCCAGCGCTGTAACTTTTTCCTTATGTAGTCCTTTTGTCGTGTTTTTTGTCAAGGTTTAATAAACCTTTTAAATTTTCAAAGTGAGCAGTTGTTTCTCACAATAAACTTCAGAAAGATTCCTTGTAACTCTGAAAGATGAGCAGATGAGCTGTTCTGTTCCACTGGTGTATTGTATTTTTCTCTGTATTGGTGGGTTTAGTCTGACTGCTTTTTCATTACAAGGGGTCACATGCTGGTGTGAATCCACTTTGAAGTAGATTCATATCCAAAATGTTCTGAATGTCTCTGTTGGGAACAACAGGACTTTTTACTGTGTGATGCAGTAGGTCATGTTCACTTGTGCCTGCCCCTTCCTGCCCCTGATAAAATTGCAAACAAAAGGGTAGGATGAACTTTCATACCTTATTCATTATTCTGTCCATTTTTATTCAGTGATACATTATTTTTGGTGTTCAACCAGGTTGAACAAACCCTTAAAGTGACATGAGACCAGGATCAACAGTATCATTGACAGGAAAGCATTGTTTGTCTTTTAAATTTTATTTTATTCATGAGTCTGATTTTTGAATCTGTGCTCCTCCATGCCCCAGTTTCATAGCTGACACAAATATTTTTTTGTCTAATATGTGAGCTGTCTATGCTTTTAGCCTCTATGTCACTGTCTTCATGTTTCAGAATTTAATTCAGACAATTCAGTTTGTGGGGAAATGTTTCTGGTTTGTTTCTGCTTGGTGGTGGAAATAAGTTGGAAAAATGTCCGACCTGCTAATGATTTTGTCCTCTTCCAAAACTTGAAAAGAACTGGAAATATTCTTCCAGGATGTCTCTTTAACTGCCACATAAATAACATGGAATCCAAGTGGTTTGTTTTTTTTTTTGCATACGTACAAGCTAATTTGAATGTTTTCAGCTCCATTCTACAGTATTTAAAATGTGCTTTTTTTGTTGGATGAAAGAATGTTCTTCTAATTGTTTTTCAAAAGAGGTTTTGAGTACATTATTTAATTTATATAAAGTAGCTAAATTAAGAATGAAGAAAAACTACAATTACTTTGTTACTTGATTTCTTAATTGCATACTCATAATCCCTATTCTTCACCTTCCTTTTAGAAGGTGGTGATAATTTTTAAGTGTAAAGCTCAAAATTGAAAGTGTCTTTATAAGGAACGTTTCAATGCTCACCTAAGCATGGCCATACTCTTATGAAGGAAGCAGCATGATTTGTATGTAAATATTACAGGCTAAAACCCATAATCAACAGGTGTGCTTATGCATGCTAGAAATTCTGGTTAAGGAGACAGGAACTGTGCTTCCATGAATGATCTTAATCTCTCTCTGGTTATCATGAATGAGGATTTTCTGGGTGACCCTGCTCTAACAGATTTATTGCTTCATGTGCCTCTTCTGTCTCTCTGCTTTATGGAAAAGATCACTAAAGACAAGGAAGCTTTGCACTGAATTCTGCATTCCACCACTTTAATGTTACTATTCCTATGTCTGTCCTTCTTGTCAGAAGGGAGTTCTCATCCCTGACACAAGATGATAGTTTTGTTTTTTTTTTTTTCCCCTGGTGCTAGACCTACCTAAATTGTGACTGCTATCTTCTAGGGCAGTCCTGAAGATTTACACTGAAACCTCACATCAAGGTCAGAATACCCATTTACTGGAATGATGGAATCTTGCTGATGTCAGCTTAGGATCTCTTAATTAGACTTTCTATACCTCTTTCCATTTGTATGGGAAAACTAAAATTTCACTGTCCACCTTTCAGATATCTTAAGACTTTTCCTATTTAAAGTTAGGAGCCTATACTGTTAAAGTCAGAAGTGACTTTTAGAATTGTGTAGCTAAAAGAAAAAAGGCCTGGTATTGAGTCTTGTATGTGATTTTTGTTTATTGCTTTATGTTGTCCCCAAGGGGAATTTTTAAATTTTTTAGAACAACCAGTGAAATATGGAACTATGTGAAATATCTCCTCAACAAAGTATTGCTCTTAAATGTTGCTGGCTCCTTCTCTTTTCTTTCCAGTCTTGCAGGAGTTCCAAAGCTGTAAATACTCAAACGTTCTACTTGTACAGGAATATATATTTTCTGATCCAAAGTGGATAGAAAACTGTTGAAGGAAACCAGCTCTTGCCTATTAAGTAATATTTTTGTGGCTTGTAAAATGGGAAAATGGAGTATGGGAGACAGAAGCATTCATTTTGATGTATTGCTGGCTGTTACTCCTTTCAGAATTATAAAAGGCATACTTAAGTATGAATTGGAGAATAATGTCAAAGGAAAAAATGTTACTTTTTGGCAATGATTTAAAATAAATTAAACTTTAGAAATGTTCAGAGTCAGGTATTTCCATTTTGATTCATCCCCTTGCATTAATATATCCCTAGTATTTTTTGTAGTAAATGACCTTTTCCATTTCAGATCAAAAAGAAAAAGACAAATTACAGGCAAGGATTTTTCTTATTTTGTTTTTCTACTCTGAAACAGGAACATCTTCAAGTTCAGTAAGTAATCAAACATTTACAAATAACGGAATGAGTAGAAATTTAGAGTGAGATGTTCCATAAGACTGGAGTAAATGAAGTACTTTCAATTCTATAGTAACAAAACAAAACAAAACAAAAAAAAAAATTGATAGAATTTTATTTTTCTTTGAAGATCAGGTGTATGCATGCATAGGTAGTGTTTGTGGTGTGTTTTGGATTCTTTTGGGTGTGTTTGTTTATTTGCTTTTTGTCTTGGGTGACTCTTTTTGCCTGTTTCTTGGAATGTGAGATCTGAAGGCAATAGATAGGGCTGCCCTTAGGCCAGGCCACCTTTCAGGAGCCATGGAGACTTTGATTTCCAGCTAGGGCTTGCCAGACCATCTTAATGAGGTGTTTTGCATTCTCCAGATCAGCAGGTTGTAGGAGAGCCCAAATTCTGATTAGTTCTGTTGGTGCCTAACACACCTGTGCTTCTAGAAGGAGATTCAGGTGAGCTGCTTCTTAACCATTCCCAAGCTCTTCAACATAGCCCTGTATAAAGTGAGCAGCATGATGGCCACTTCACTGTTCATCTGTGTGCATCAATGCAAACATTGATTAGAAATTGGAAGAAAGGTCAAGACTGTTCTCTCAACTACTCTCACAACAGTTCTACATAATTTGCCATCATGGTGACAACTTCTGCCTCTGATTCCTCCATTAATTAAAAACAGAAAAGAAAAAGGTCTCAGTAAGAAGTCCTTAAGTGGGATATTACTTGTCAAGCACTAGCTAGCCATGTAGATGCCTCAGTAAGGTTCCTTAAATTCTTTCAGGTTCTCAGTGAAGGAAGACAATGACACATCCTATGAATTCAATAATCAATTTGAGATTTTATTACTATGTTGGTCAGAATGCCTCTAAAAGCTGGTTCAGAACAATATTTAAAAACTTTTCATTATTGGTGAAACCTTGATATTCTGAGACCTGGGGAAGTGAGATTCAAAAGTCCATAGGTATAAAGAAAAGAAATTTTTCTGTATATCTCAACATGGTTTCATTCAAAAAGTGTCATTTGTACTTCACATAAGACTTATCTTAAGAAATAAAAAATGCAAATTTTATTTATTCTTTAAAGATTGAGTATGTTTTTGGAATTCCATAATGCTGACTGTTTTGGTAGGCAAAAAAGGGGTCCATTATATTGTAACTTAAAGTTAATATAAAGTAAGCAGATGTAGAATTTTCCAAGTTTAGTTCGGTTTAACTTTCTATTAAGCAAATGTTTGTGTTTAAGCAAAGCTCTCAGAGGAATAATTTAGGCAAGTTTATCTTGCAATCAGTGTCAATATACCTTTTTTCTTTGGAAACTTTAACAGGAATGGTGAATGCTAGTGAAATTCTCTCAAATTACAGTGTTTAATAAGAACCAAGTTAAGCAAATGTAGCCCATTGACTTTACTATGATCTCTATTTGGATTAGTACGTGGTGCCAAAAATAACACTTCTTCCTGTTGATACCAATTACTGTATCACATGGCTATCTTGTAATTTTTGTCCTTATTGGTGACATTAGATTTTGTGGTTGAGATGTATATTAAATTGCAGCTTTGCTTGCATTCTTATTTAAGATGAAAGTTTTGTAGTACAGTTCACTCTGCTTTATTAGTTGAATTTTATGCCCAAGATTTTCTGTTTATTTAATAGCTTCATGTCAGCAATGCATCAGCTTTCACTTTCTATGCAATTCTTATTTCTCTACCACTAATGTAGGTTAGAATAACTGAGAGGCATAGAAGTTATAAGGCTCCCCAAACTATTCCCAGATGCTACTCACTTTGACTTCACTGAGAGGGCTGAGAACTAAAGGTTTTTAACATTATGCCCTTAGTGTAGGACATAAGTGAGATTTAAACTCAACATTGCTATGTGTTGCATTGACTTTGTAGATGAGTGAAGTAGGCATACATTGCATGCAAACACATTATATAAAGTATTCTTTTCAGTGGAAAAAATGTCAAAATAGTACAAAACATGTTAAAATTAAAGAACTAAGTGAATGAAAGACAGTTTTTCACATAATTAAACCACTTGTTTTCAGATGTCAGATAAAACTGAAAAAATGATAGAATTGAGGTTATTTTTTCAAAGATAAGACTGAATAATAAGGCAGTGGAAGATGGAAAATAAAGTATGTGTTAAATATATTTATGGAGATGGAAAATATATACTCAGAGATAAAATTCAGTGTGTTTTATTACATCAAGTGTATTGAGGATAAATGAGAGATGATTAATCAAAATAAGCCAAGAAGAACATGAGTATTGAAATAGTTAAGAAGACAAGGTTTTGTGTTGAGCTAGGAATCTTTGTATCTTTGGCTGGATAGGTTAGGAACATTTTGGTGGACTCTTTCTAGATTTTCAGAATAGGTATTTAGGCTTATTAGGGATAAGTTTACTTGCATTCTTTGTGGGGTTTTTTGGTTGTGGGTTTGGATTTGTTTTTTTTATTTTTGGTTTGCTTTTGGTTTTTTGTTGTTGTTTGTTTTTTTTTTTTTTGGTGGGTTTTTTGGGGTTTTTTTTGAGGGGGAAGCATATTCTAAAGCATTGAAAATCCTGCTTTTTGACCCCACTAGCTTGAAAAAAGCTTTTCAAGCTTTTCCTTCATTGCATTCTACCAATGGCAAGGTACAGTAACATCCTTCAGGAAAAGAAACAAGTATGAAATAGAACAGAGCTACCTTAAAAGTGCATAATTATGATGGTTACAACAATACTAATGAAAGCATTATTTCAGATACTTGTTTCTGCAGGGAGAGAGGTTGTGGATTAATTAAGGATTACTGCAGCACTGGAATGTGATACACTGTTCTTTAGTAAGTCATTTTATCCCCTAGAGACCTCAGGAAGGCAGATGATTGACTGAGCCATTTCAGGTCTTGAAGTCACTTTGTTCTCTTTGTTCTTGCTTATTTATAATAGACTCAGTTGTACTGTGTGTACTTCTGCTTTGCTGGTGCAACTGACTGAGCCAAACAACAGAATAGGTTTGTTTTTCAGGAACTGAAGGCTAATATTCACCCCTCTTCCATGCTGTTATATAGGATTCTATGAAGACATTATCTGGCACAGTAGCAGCAGTTGATGGAAGTGCTCCTTCAGCAGCAGAGATTCCCAAATGTGGGCTGAATGTACTGCTAAATCATGCTCTAACAGCATTCATGACTACTGGATACTTAGAAAATATTTTGTTTTGTTGGTAGGAACATGAATGGAGTAGTGCTGGTTAATGTAAAACAGAGGGCAAGAGGATCAGTAAGGCTCAGGGAAAAAAGGTGCCTTGAGACAACAGCAGCTTGAAAGGTGGTGAATATGAAAGAAAATATCTAAATCCTTTTTATGGATTCTTTGCTTGCTGAAGGTGGAATTGGAATATATGTGCAATTATGTCTCAAAAGGTGCTTTTTCAAATTGTACATCATGTGCTGTACTTTCCATGGCTCTTTTCCCTCACTGGTAGCAGGGCACCTTCTGTCTCTTGTAATAGCATTGCCTCCTGCATGCTGACTTCTCTCAGGAAAAGTGAGTGACCTTTTCTACTTAAGAAACTGCAGAAATTGTATCTGGGTTGGGTCAGATTTGGTGTAAGAGTCATATTCTCTGCATCACTTTGATTACGCTGTCCAAAGTCTGATATTCAGAGCTTTAGAGCAGTGACTACTGTAATTATTTCTTCACTGTAGCATTCGTTTAGGCTGGTCTTGAAAAAAAAAATGGAATTATGGCAAGTACTGTATATTGTTATGTCTCAATTTCTTCCTGATTTCTCTAAGTGAGAGCTGGAAATGCAGTTTGCCCAGCGTGGAGTTGCTTAGATTAAATGAGGAGAGATGCTTATAAAGTATCACCATTCCAGACCTCTGTGTCCAAGGTGCCTGAGGAGCTCCAATGGGAATGTGCTTTTTATGTGGAAAGCACTTGGCAGTATATGCAGCATTGGACTGATGATCCTTTTTTTCAGATGCCAGGGTTGAGTGTTTCCTGAACACTCCAAACTGGATTTTTGTACCTTGGTACCTAAATTATTTACCCCTTTTCAGGGCTTAATTCATGTCAAATTGTTGCAGGGATATATGTTTCAGCTTTTTTTTTAGTCTAGTTGTCTCATCTTGGTTTTAAGGTAGTTTGGTTTAGTCAGGTCTGTTTGTTTCTTTCAGTTTCATTCTTTTAACCTCTGTTAGTTTTCTTTCCCTGTTTCTTGAGGGAGACGTAGTTTTTTCTTCCAGTTATGTATGAAACCCCCAGTTCTCCATCTGCCTCCTACTATATTTTTTCCTTGATTTTTTTGTCTTTGTATTTTGTTCAGTTTTTCCATTTTCATCGCAACACCTCTCCTGCATTAGCAGTAATAATTTCTCATTTTATAGTGGTGTTTTTTCTTGTCTTTCATGTGATCCATGTTTTAGAGGCTACATAATTTCAGTGTTAACAGGCATATCAATATTATGTTGCATTTTCAAGAAGCCATTAAACCTGACATATTTTGTGACTCCTACTCTTGTATGTTATAATTAACCCTAACTATTAATCAAGACAGACTAGTAACTAATATAATGAACTAATTCCTTGCCACATTATTAAAGTAAGTTATTATTTACTTTATGTGGGAAATATTTTATGTATGTTAGAAAGGATGTTGTAAGGATGGAAAACATTAAAATGGTTCAGTAACAAACTGTGATTGCTTTTTCCATCTACTGAAGAACCTGGTTGTTCAAGAGATGGAATGACTTCAACACCCACTCATTGTTCACCATGCAATAAGAAATACTGCGCCTCCTAAATCAAATTTTAACAATCTGCTCCTAATTCAACACCCATTTAACCTTTTGAGCCCTGATTATTTTCCAGTAAACCAGTAAAATCAGCAGCTTATCTTACTATGTCAGCCAATTTTCAACTTTAGATAGAGCATTTCTTAATATTTGAAATTGAGGGTTTATTGGGCTTACAGCTGCAAAACTACTATAGTTTTTCTTGCTGCTTATAGAATGAAAATTGGTTGTATATAATTGAGTGCTTGATAGTGAAGTTGCTGCTAGAATTTGTATGGCTTGTGTTGACTTATTGACAGTGAGCTCTTGAGTTTCCTTCAGTTTAAATACAGGGCATGGCATGGAATTAAATCTGCACTTTTTACTAATAACTGTAAAGCTGATAGACCTCAAACTTAGCAGAATCCTAAATTTAATTCTCAATAAAGAAAACTTGTTCAAAAATTTAAAGCTATTGCTATTTCAAAACAAATTACAGGATTGTATTAAAATTCTGCTTGTATTTGCCACAAAATTCAAGGAGCTGGAGTTTTCTGCAGTATAAATGCAATTATGTTCTGCTTGTACTGTGTTGTCCTATTCCATAGAGGCTGAGTGAGAATCACAGAGGAATGCTAGAATTTTACTTTGTTCATGACCAGAAGGCAAGTCCTGCAGAGAAAGAGTGTGGGGTTTTTCCTGTTTTCCTTTCTCTTTTTTCCCCCCTGTGGTTCCCCAACCCAAAAATTTAAAGATAGATGTAGAATTAGAATTATTCATCTTCTTCTATTAGTTTCACAATTTAAAGTTTCATGAATGTTATCCAAAAAAGGTCTTTGCACTAAGATCAATCCAAACAGGCCGTGCAGGAGGAAGATTGCTTGGCTTTTGCTCTCTGGGAGAAAGGCAGAGCTTTGCTTTGAGGTCATCTGTGGGGTTGGATCATGTCTCCTGAGGTTTCCCTGTGGTGGGGCTGGGTTGAAGATGGGCTGGGCAGATGGGAAGCCTCTGATGCACCAGCCCTCCTGCACATCTTTGGAAGACCTATCCTTGCTCTAGATCATGGTGCTGTTTGCCTCAAGAAGCTATAGAATAGCAATCTCTTGATTATATGAAAGTTGACCTGCTGACCTGTTTTTCTAAGATTATGCAGAGACAAACTTGTCCCCCTCTCCCTCTGTTGGAACGTGGATTTTCTTGCCTTGATCAGTTCTCTTCGGAAAAAAAATACAGGAAATAAATTTTTGTTTTTAGCTACCCATTAGAAATAATCATGATACAAATCTGTCATCATGTAAACACTGGTCAAAATAATGAATTGGTTACAAAACCTTTTCAACTGCTCACAAAAATATGGATCAGAGTAATAAATTGATCTAATTTGGCAAATAACAGGTAGCGTGTAGCCATGGATGGCTAGGAAGGTAACAGGCTGCAGCCTCCGTAGATGAGATATATATTGCAGAAGAAACTCTAGGAAAAACAAAGCAATTTCCTGTCAACAGTTCTTATGAGGAATTATGTACACATTTAATGAATGAAGAAATGCTGCTGAATGTCTGTTACTCATCTTCTCCTTCTGTTTTTGGGTGGGTTGTTTTGGTTTTGTTTTAAAAGCCCCTTTCTATATTTTGTCTGAACCACCTAGGACAGAAGCATTAGTTGTTGGCAATACAGAAAATTTGGCAGCTGCTTTCAGGAATCATTTTATAGATGTAGGTCTCTTCACCTGTGCTTATTTTTGATTCTGGTGTCTAATTTGATGTATTTTGAGTTGAGAATATTCTGTGGAAGACCAAATTCATACTCTAATCTTGTCATGAATAAGGAGATATTATATATAACTTGATTACTCCTAAATAAACTGCTCTTTAATTATTAGTATGTAGCTTATGATGTGAAAGAAAATACAAGGAGAAGCCAATAAATAAAATGGGCTGTTGTTTGTGGACACAGACAAAAAAGTTTTTACATGAAGAAAAAAAAATTGGAATGGAAAGCTGCGTCTATATAAAGTATTCCACATAGAGAAATAATAGTGAAGGATTAAAGCAAAAGGTTAATTCCTGGATTGCAAGCAGTATTTTGTTCAGTTGGAGGATTGAACAGCAGGCTTGGCACACCTACATTGATATTGTCAGGTGGTGTTTTTTTTGAAGGTCAGCAGCTACACCAAGTGAAAAATTCCATGGTCAGGCAGGAGACACTTTAACAAGTGGTAATAGCATTAAAAAACTGATTTATTTATTTTGCTAAGGATTCTAGAAAATAATTATAGTATCTTGTGCTTTATTAGTTTTGGTTTTATTTTTATTATTTTGTAGGCTTAGCAGTAACAGGATGATACCTCCATCTTGCTTATCATCTGTACAAAGTTCAACAAGGGCAGGTGCCAGATTCTGCATCTGGAATGGATGCAGCAACCCTGGATGTTTGGACAGACTGGGGAGTGAGAGGCTGGAGAGCAGCGCTGTGCAAAGGGCCCTGGGGGTCCTGGTTGATGGAAAGTTGAATGTGAGTCAGTGCCCTGGCAGCCAGGAGGGCAACTGTGTCCTGGGGTGCATCAGGCACAGCATTGCCAGCTGGGCAAGGAGGGGATTGTCCCGCTCTGCTCTGCACTGGGGCGGCCTCACCTCGAGTGCTGGGGGCAGTTTGGGGTGCCACAATATAAAAAAGACATGAAGCCATTAGAGAGTGTCCAAAGGAGGGCCACGAGGATGGTGAAGAGTCTTGAGGGGAAGTCCATATAAAGAATGGCTGCGGTCACTTGGTCTTTTTAGCCTGAGGGGAGACCTCATCACAAACTAAAATTCCATACTTCCCTTGTGAGGGAAGTGGAGGGGCAAGCACTTGAAATCCTCTTTGAGGTGACCAGTGACAGGACCAGAGGGAATGGCTTAAAATTGTGTTAGGAGAAGTTTAGGTTGGATATCAGGAATAGGTTCTTCACTCAACAGACTCCCCAGGGATGGGTGAGATTAATTTTTTCCTCTGAGCAATGTTTGAGCTGATAGTCTTAAAATTTGGTATAGAAGTGTTTTGCACAGGACAGAGGTAGGACTGAGTAGCTTTCATATTCTCATCTGCAGTATCCTTACTATAATGAGCAAGTCAAACTAACCTTACAATTTCTTAGTCTCTCTTCTGCTGTGTTGTACTTTCTAATTTGTGGCCCCGAAGAGCTGCTCTAGATCCCCTGGTCTTTTAGACTGTAACGTTGTTCCATTGCACAAAGCATTGCTTCATCAGCAAAGAAGCAGGATGTTGTGAATGAAAACACAGAAAATCTCTGATAGCATGTTTTATGCCTTTATCTCCTACTTCTTAATAGAAATAAATGAATATAAGTTTAATCTTCACAGTAACTGGATTTTAGAAGTGGAAAAATTGATGTTAAACATTCTAAAAATCTAAACAAAGTGATTTGGAAATTCTGCTCTGAACTCAGTAATTTTTTTTGGAGAAATTTTTATTTTAAATTGAAATACCGATTTGGATATATACTTCAGTGGATGAGGTTTGTTCTGCTGGCAAGCACCCCAGCAAATTTGCATTCTGAGCACCATGCTGATTGCATTAGAGAGAGAATCATTATCTTTGCTCTAAGTGATTTGAGATGATTTGCCCTAGATCAGTTAGCCATGAGGTTCTGTAAGCATGCAGCACACTTTATGTGCTAAATGGTTGCCTGAAAAAATAAATGTGGCATCTCAGTGTGTTGCTTTTTTAGTCAGATATTTGAATTTATGTGTGTACGTGTGGAAGCACAACTGTGTGTAGCTGGAAGGACAGAAGGTGAGGGAAGAAGTGATAAATACTCAAGAAAGCATTGTAAACTGTGTGTTCAAACTGCCAGAATTACTGCTACAGGAAAATAATGTATGGTGCATATTGCACAGCAGTAAGTTTCTGTTCCTCTCTTCAGCATGTGAGGAAATGCCACAGTTCCCCTTTTCTGGGATCCAGAAAAGTGCATTAGCCCAGCACATAGCTCATCCTATGCTGCCAGTCTTTACTATTTTTCAAAACACATCCTAAAAAAGCTAAATTGACTCTTTTTCTTTACTCCATGTTCATAAATGTCTTAAAGTAATCTATTTAAGGTCTAGTCTGTTAGCATGTGCTACAAGTTATGAATGTAATGCTTCTATACTCCAGTCTAAATGTTTCAGTTTTTGTTTGTGTATCCCTCAAGGTGCTGTGCAGGTAAACTACAGTCATTGTAGTTCTTAGGGCATCATGGAGTAAGGGATTCTGTGTTCTGCTGAGACATCTAAAATGATGATGGAAAATGCTGCTTAGAGTCAGTTTTCTAAAAGGCCTTTTCTTTGTAAATTGACTGAGAGCAGATTTGGGTTATATTTTTTTAACCCTCTATAAATTTTTATTAAAGCATTTTCAGATTGCCCTATTTCTTAAAGCACCTTCATGATTTACTGGCGAAGTGAATTTCTTTAACATAAATAGTTATCCTGCCTCTTTCTCCTAAGAACTGGCAATTAATTGAAATTCTCATATTTTACCTGCTACATTTACCATGTATAACATGTTTAACATGAATGTTTTCCCATGTAAACTATCTGAAGTATTTATCTATGCAAAAAAATCTTTAAAAGATGTGCAGATGTGCCAGTCAGGGACATGTTTTAACGGTGGACTTGGCAGTGCTGGGTTAATGGTTGGACTTCACAGTCTTAAAGGTCTTTTCCAACCTAAATGATTCTGTAGTTCTTACTCTGTTTAGTTTTTCTGACCTGGATCAGAGTAGTATCCACATCTGTCTTGTGAAGTGTTGTAAATTACATAGATATTTCTTTCAGAAGCGATGAATTTCTCACAGTTAGTTTATGTATGTACTTCCATTTTAAAGAAAGAATTGCCTTGTGTTTCTTTCTATGTCTGTTGGTGGAGAGTTCAAAAGCACAAAATAGTTTTCAAATGGGATTGCTTACTGAAACTTTATCTCTGTTTTCAAGCTGTTGGCTAAATTAATACATGGTTGCCTAATGTATCTGCTGTATTGGTTTTAGGAATCTGGATGTGACTGCCTGTCCCTGATGCCAGACACTGATGCTTGCTATTTCAGCTCTTCTGTAATGCAGCTTTCTGCAACACTTGAAAATTATGAAATAAATAACAGAAATTAAAATCAGAATTGCTGTACAATAGAGAGCAAAACATAAAGTGCTTGATAATGTCAATTTTGCTTATTAAAAAATCTATTTTACAAACCCCCAAAGCTCTTAAGAAACATGTACCAGATGACTGAGACTATTATTAAAGAAGGGTTTTGGAGACTATAGAGCTACATTTATGTTATGATTGTGTTACTCCCCAGATCAAAGCTACAAAATAGACGTGTAGAAAGAAAATTTCAGCTGTCTGAGAGCTTTAAAAGACAGACAGGCAGTCATTCATGTTGTGAAATTTCATTCATTAAACACAGTAGGAGTAAAATACTCTAAGTGAAGCAAGAAATCTAAATTATTTAATTGTGGAGTAATGCCAAATTTCTTGTAGCTGCTTTTTATTTTTTTTTTTTTTTAACTACAAATGGTTTTAAGGATATTACTGGTTGTTTTTCAGGGTTTTAGCTGCAGTAAGTCTGCTATTTCAGGTCTTTTTGTTCTTCTTTGAAGAGTGACACCTTCAGACAGTAGAGTGTCAAAAACTCTGAGTAAGTTTTTTTGCAGGCAAAACTAACTGTTGCCTCTGTGTCTGTCTGCTCCATTTTCAGCAAATCCCCAAGTTTCAGCCTGTTGGGATTCACAAGGAGGATGAAATATACATGTTGAGGAAGCTCCAGAACTGAACGTGGTGGGGCAAAAAAAGCTTGACTTGTGCAATAAATATGCAAAATTTGAATCATGGGACACACCAGACACTTGAATCCTTGCACTGCCATCTGTGCAGGCATAACTAAGACATAACTAGTACAATAATTTTATTTGATTTTTCAGAGATGGTGAACTAATGAGAAGCAGAAACTTGGGGACAAATTGTGGCCATTGGTTGAGATCTTCTTCCACTGTCCTCTGTCACCAAGCAGTTCTTAAGGTCAGACTTCACATGAGGTAATCAAGGGTGAGATTAAATCATTAGAAGCAGTGGCAGAGGAGGTGAGATAAATGTTCTTTCCCTCTCTGTGTGACATCAAGTTCACTGTGAAATGGTTCACGAGGACCTTGCTGATTGAGAAGAGCTGATACTGGTCAATAACCTGTTCATTTGGCAGTACCTCCAGTGCTCTGCTTGTCTGCCTTCAGCTTTCATAGAGGCAGGAGCTGAGTGATGTTGAGTGTAAGTGGCATGGTGGCCTTTGAAGTGCAGTAGGGACAGTACCATTGCATGCTTTGGAAAGTTGTTTTTCTGATGCTCTAGATTCATTCTGTTTTGATTGCAGATTCCTCTGCTTTACTGGCAACATCCCACATTGAACTAGTGTGTCCTTTGAGCTGCATCAATGTTAAAATCTCGAGATGAGAAGAAAAAGCACATTTTGTAGTATTTATTTGCTTAGGTATTAGACTTGAAATGCTTTACTTACAGGAGTTTTCAATTTTGCTAGTAACTTGTCTTTGATGGGTTATGGAATTTTATGTTGACCATAACATAAGTAAATAAGGTAAAATAGCCATAGAATTTGCAATTATGTGAATTAAAAAGTCCTGTGATGAGATTATTAAAGTGCTTGCTGCCTGCATATGGAAGTGTAGGCCAGCTGTTTAGTAACAAAGTTAAACTGTTCTTGTTATATACATGAAGGAATGAGAGGAGTTCTTTACAATAAAGAGAAGTTATTCAGAAAGACATAACTATTAGATCAGAGCTGTATTAGCTGAAGGTACATTGATGGAATCGGAGGGTATTATGCAAAAAGGTGGGAATAGACTCCCAGCTTCAAATGCTGTTTACCCTGATGCCATGGAAATACTGCAAGGAATTGTATTTTGCACTTGCTTGCTGCTCTCTTTTGGCTGTGGGAATTACAACTGGGCCCCTATGTGCCATCCAGAACTGGACACAGGAAAAGTGGCGCAGTGGAGACTGGAAACTGCATGCAGAGATTGGTTTGCTCAAATTCTCTCACTGAAGCTTAGATCTTGGAACAGAAACTTTTTATTAAGGCAAACCAGTAAAACAGCCTTTTGGATTTGGCTACTATTTTAATGAGGCTTGGGGGGTTCCAGTTCCATTTAAGACTTCCCCTATACCACTCCTAATGAAAAAATATGTGGAAATCTGGTTTTGAAACCTTATGCTAGTGACTTTTTAAACTTTCTTTAAAAAAACCCAAACCTGAGGAAGACTTCTAACAGCACAGGCAAAAAGCCTTCTCTGAAGCAAGTTCATTTATTATGAAATAAATTTTATTTTATTTTTATTATGGTGCTGCTTAGCACCGCACTCTATTGTCAGGTTTCTGAAGTGTTCTATTTAAACTGAAGTCATAGCCAAAGGGAGTCTAAATTATGTAAATATTATCAAAACCACTGTTCAAACCCTAGAGGAATTACTGCTTGCTTCCTGTCCATAAATATAATTTAAAATCCAGGGCTTCTGAAAGAACAGAGGGACAGCCTCCGTAAAAACCTTTTTTATTAATTTTTCTTTTAGAGAGACTTAACTCATACAGAGACAGAAATCTTTTCAGGCCAAGTTTCAATTCAATTTTCTTTTTTGACTGTTTTATGTCCTCTTTTAACCTATTTTTGAAAAAGAAAGCTTAAGAAATGCTCTTCTTCTTATGCTTAGGGAAACTCTTCTGTTTTTCATCTTAGAGTTTAATACTATTTTATTGGACTACATGAGGAAAATGGAGGTATTTTGTATTTAATGGCTTTCTGTATAAATCTAATTGGATAATGATTTTGTCTTCATGGGTAAAGCTGGACATGACAGCCCTCTCCTAGGAAAGACAAGCAAGGGGGTATGTGGACCTACTTTACACAGGCTGCTTGTAACCACAGAGAGACAGAAACCAGAAACTGTTTTGGAAAATACCAAGCAACAAGATGGACTTCATTTGATTCTGATGTTATCAAGTTTTTAGGTTCAAATTGGCTTGCTCAGCATTGTGCAGCCAGAAAGATGCAAACACGGCTGGTGTCTTGCTGGACAGGGTGAGAGTAACCCTGTAAAAGGGGGAATAAACAGGCAGCTTACCGAGGTGGAGGACTTGATTTTGATAGGGAGTTCACATAGCCTTGGAAAAGGAAAACTACTGAATTTGTTTCAACCCTTGGAGACTTTCATGCAACATAGTGGAAGCCTTTGGTAAAAAGGGACTCTGAAATGCTTTTACAATAACTGAAGAGGAAGAAAATTGTTTTTAGGTATTGTGAAGTGCAGAGTAGATAAGAGTATTGTAAGATTACCTTTTCTGTCTCCATCCTATAAGAATTTTTACAGCAAAATATGAATTTGTATTGTATCAGCGGTTCTACTGAATGCAGATTGTGGCTTCATCCAAAATTTGACCTGTGAAATGGAACTTGTTCTTAGTGTAATTCCTGAGTCACTATGAATTGTAAGGAACACATTTGACCCACAGAGGTGGAGCTGGCAGCTGAAAAACCTGGAATAAGCCATCATATTTCTCAGTATACCTTAAGATTTTTACTTCTTAATACACCCTCTTGGTCTTTGTTTTGTTTGGTTGTTTTTGTTTTGTGGGTTTTTTGATTGGTTGGCTTTTTTTTTTTTAATTTTTAAAGCATTTTCAAAGCTCAATGTCAGTGCAGAATTCAGCCTAGTAGACATGGTTTCTCATATCATCATTGGGTTTATAAGCAGTGCAACTCTCTATAAATAAAAATTTTTATGTACAAGAGAAATCGTTTATATTCTCAAACAAAGATGGTCTAAACCCATATTTTGGAACAAGTCATTATGGAAGTGTTTTCCACTTTTTTGCTTCTTTTTGTCTCTCTAAATACTACCTTCATAAAAAAACATGAAAAGTGAAGGCTTGGTTTCCTATTTTTAACTGCACCAGAGCTGTATGGGAGTGCAGTCAATGCATTTAAGCAAAGGAGCAGGAAGGCAGGTTTTCCAGAGTTAAAGGCATCTGGGAAGAACTGAAATCACCATTCTGAACCTTCTTTCTTAGTTTGTTTCTCAAAGTAGCCCTGAAGCTTTTTGATGGGCTTCATTTCAGTTACATGAAATCAAAACCTGGGGGTGAGGCAAGAGATGCCATCTTAAAAAACGTGAAGATTTCTAGATTATTTGTTTATCTGCAGACACGCCTCATTAGCATTTGTAGTTTTCAAAGGTTTTATGGTCTTTTTAGTGAGAAGTCTTACTTAAGTCTTAGTGCAAGACTGGCTCTTGTATTACAATGTGACAGCAGTGGCATGGCACTAGGAATTTGAAGTTTTTGGAACTGTACAGGGAACTGTACCAGCTGCTGGAACAATCCTTCTCATCAATTAGTACTTTGAATACACAAATCTTTTTAAAATGAGAATTACAAAACTTGAGTCTTCTCGTCATACACATTCCTTCCCTTTTAGTTTCTTGTTCTTAATATTTGGATTCTTCTATATGTGTGCCAAGCATGTTTCAGCACAAGTAATTTACCTTTCATTGAATTTTTTAAAAGTTCCATGCCATATATTCCAAAGGTTCTGATTATTTTCCAGTTTTGGAGGTGGGGTGCTGCTCACCCAGAACTTAGGGCTGATTTTACAATTATGCCTTTAGAAAAGGAAAGGAAAATTGCTGGGTGTGGCAAGAAATGCTTAATGATATTATGATTAAAGTGGAGACTTTAGTCCAATTTGTAGTCCACTGTCACTGCATTTGTAGTACCTTTCAGACTTACAGGTTTTTTTAAAGTATAAAAAGATCTTTAAAGAGTAGCCTATAATCCATCGTATAAGAGGTGAATATATTCTCAATGTAATTTAAAAGGCTGTATGAAAAAGAATGAAAAAAAAAAGTTTAAGTATACCTTAGGGTACTTTAGATGTAGTTTTCAGGTAATTTCTGTAGTATTTCAATGTAAAGAACTTGACTACAATTATAGAACTTTTTTTTTCCCCAAGGAAAAACATAAGGTCATAAAGTTCAATCACTTTAGAAAGATTCTCACTTTTATTTCAAATTGTTTGAATTGGGCTTTTTTGTCTGATTGTTGTCCTGTGGGTCACTGGATAATCATCTACAGTTCATTCATGGATGTACTATTTGCTCCTCCTTTGTAGTTTTTGTCTTATTGCCTTGATGATTTTCGAAGCAGTTCCCATCTCAGCTCTGATGAGCTGATGATCTTTTAAGAGAAAGGGAAGAACACTATATTTTGGGCCAGGAGAAGAGGGAGATGAAGTGAAAAGATCCCTTTAAATAGTAGGAAAGCAGTAAAAGGAATAAAATGGAACACTACATGAATGGTCAAAAATTATTTTTCTGGGTCAGAACGCTGCTTTAAGGGGCATGAAAGGAAAGTTTCACTGCTGTTACAGCCCTGAAGAGTGATAAATGTCCTGCTTACTTATCATCAAAAACATCATACAAATCATTCAGCTTCCCTAATAGTGCAGCTCATTTAATACTTGTATTTGAATTCTTGCCATTATTCATAATCTTTAAACAATAGTTCTCACCAAGTACATTTATATTTTATGCTCTATTCCCACAGATGTGTTTTCCTATTTGTATTCAAGCTGGATTTCATTTTATTTCTGGTCCACACACCTTACCTCTTTAATTTCAGCTGAACTTTTTTTCTCAGCCTCTTGTGTTGGAAGTAGTGATCCCACTTTTATTCTGTATTAGCTCACTCATGGCTTTGAAGGAAATAAATTTCTCTAAGGTTTCTTCATGTCAGAGATGAAAACTTTGCAAGTCTCACTATTATCTTTGTATCCTAAGGTAAGGTCCTCTGTAAAGGTGAGATTTTAGTCTGAAATTATATAAAAATGTACCAGTCACATGTTGGCAACAAAGGAAAGCAGAGGGAGGTGGAGGTGGGATCCAGTAAAAGTGGTGAATTGTGATATCACTGTTGATACTGTGAACACATGTTTTTCTTTATTAGAAGTAGTATGGTGACCAGGGTGGCAGGAAAAGCCATTTGTTTGAGCACTCAGTGTATAGTTAGATTACTTGGTATATCTTTTCCAGCTCTTTTCACCAAATGGGGCCAGCAGAGTATTAAGGACCTCTAAGCACGTCTCTTCCTATACAAAAAGCATTTATCTGCTTAGGAAATCCATATGATCCAGCACTGCATGTGAGAATAGAGAATAGAGGAAATGCTTTACAAAGCTCTAGCACTAACTTAGCCACTTGGTTAGAATTGAATTGCCTGATTTTCTGCCCCCTCTACAATGGAATCATCTTGTCAAATTATGTAGGGAGCTTGGTAGCCACAGTGTCACAGCAGGCTAGTGGCAGAATTAGGTCAAGTTTCCAGTGTTTGACTATTTAGGAATTTTATACATGTTGTCCAGGACTTCTGTGGCTGACTGTGCAGAAATTGACAAATTTTATTAACAAAACACCATTACAACAGTTTGAGTCTTACCTTTTTTTTTTTTCATTTTTGTTTGGTTTTGAGATAAGCAGCAATCACTGTTTCACTGTTCACCTACTTCATGTGTGCACCCTTGTTCTGATTCAGGAAAAAGCCCTAGAGCAGTACTTTTACTCTGTGAGTGTGTGTCTTAGTTGTTTTCCTGTTCAATTTTAATGTGAATTTATTGGTAGCCTGTATTAATTCTTGCTTGCGTAAGAAATGTGTGGTTTTGATATGCTTCTAGATGGATTTGCTAGATGGATGGATTTGCTATTTGTTGGATTAAATATTTAATATGTTAATTTCTGGCTGCAGTTTAGCATTGTCCCAGATCAGTGCAGCTTCTCTGAGTTGTAGGTCTATCTAGAGATTATCCCTTTCTTAAAATTATTGGTATTATTTTAATGTCTGTTCTGTTCTTTGTGACATTCTTCTGCAAGAAGAGATTTGGCTGTGCATCACAGAAAACTCTTTGTATCAAGTTACATAAAACTAGCTGAACAGTTGTTCTGCAGCTGTCCCCAGCCTAAAAAGTGCTGCTAGGGAATCTCAGTATTTTCAGCTGAAGAAGGATCTGGAAGTAGTTTACAACAAAGGGTGAACAGCCTTTCACACCAGTTTTTGCAGATGGGAGATCTATATTGGACTTTAAATTGGGATGCCCAAGACATGTAAAACAGCATTTTACTTGGTAAAGCTGCCAGCAAAAGAAAAAAAAACCAACCAAACCCCAAACCATTAAAATAGCATTATGGGATAACTGAATTTATTATTGGTAAGATATGAGGCTAACTTCTTTGTGTTCTAGATACGTGGATATACTTATCTATTGCTTTTTATTATGATTAAAACTTTAATTACTTGAGTCTTGATTGCTTCTTGTCAGTAGTCTCTCTGAAGTCCTGGTTGGAAAGTGGAGTGTTCTAATACAAAATGCTGAAACAAATTGGCTATGCCTCTCCAGAAGATTATTAGGCAGAGCAGACCTTAGGATTGAATGTCTATAGGTATATGTTCACAGTCAGTTTGTTTTATGGTTAACTTTTATTAAGTTTGAATTGAAGGACTTGACCATATTTGTCTTTTTTTCCCCCCAAATTTCACATTTGTTTGAAAATGTTATGCTTCCTGGAAGATAGAATCTATATTGGCTGGCTTCACATGTTTTGCTCAGGATTATAGGATATCCTTTAGAGAAGCCTTTCAGTTGATACTGTACTGAGCTCAAAAGTATCTTATTGAGTTGTTAAACTGGGACATGGAGAAATATTAAATGCTTATTTACAAAAATAGGCCATAGTTCCTTGTGTTTTCAGGCCCATTTTCAGGGCTGGTTTGTTAGTAGCATTACCACCATGTGCTACATATTGGCTGAGGTCACACTACAACTGGGAAAGGAT
>WBNO01025654.1:426-24620 GCA_013400575.1 Peucedramus taeniatus | reverse complement strand
TAAACACTCTTGTCTGTTGATTTCTGTGTGCACAATACACAATGTTTTGAACAGCTCTTTTAAAGTGAGATTGATAGGTCAGGACATGTCTCCCTTCTTATTACATAAATGGGCCGTGAGGGCATTTTCAAAAACCCTCTTACTGAAAGTCTGCATAGCAGGGCCCATTTTAGCACAGCTCAACTTACTGAACTCCAGTTCAGAGAAGGAAGGACAACAGACAATACAAATCCATACAATTTAAGCAAAATCTTTTGCTAGCCAGGTTTACAGAGAGGATATGACTAAGAAATAATTGAACATAGGAATGCAATATTTTTAACAGCATGGTATGCCAGAAGCAAGAAAACTGTACCTTAATGCCCTCAGATTACTTAAAATGCATTATTTTCCAGTGTCAGGTGCTCTGCCTCTGAACTACAAAACTTCAGGAAATTACTTTTCTACTCCATGAACATAAATACAAGCATATTCTTTGTGTCAAATGTATTCAGACCTTTGGAAAGACATGGATCTTATCAGGTGCTGAACAATCTTTCAAATTGCAGAATTCCAGCCAAGAACCTCACTTATAACCTGATGTGATAAGGCAGAGAAGCAATAAAGTTACAGACAACAGCTAAGGCAATTTGGTAAAGAGCTGTTGCAACGCTGGTGTAAGCAAAATGGACACATTTTGGACAACAAATGGGGACAATGATTATATGCAACTGATTCATTATAACAAGGTTTGCTACATTTCTAAGAATATATTATCTGTGACATGCTGTTGGTAAATTTCAATCTCCAATGGTAATCTAAACTGTAATTATAATCTCTATCCATTTTAGTCCATAAAGTGTTCCACAAAACCATCCTATCCTAAAGAACTACATAAATATCATTAATCTCTAAGTTGTAAATAGCGGTATACAAACAGAAAAATATTGAAAACAGCAGCAGAAAAATCTGCCACCAGGCCTTGTATAAGAATGAAACCACTTGACACAAGCTTAACTCTGTCACTACTGCTGAAGTCAATGAAAAAAACTAATTTTTAAAAATCCCACCCCAGAGTTCAGAGGTTGTGAGACCTTATATTCAGACTTCAACAAGTTACTTCAAAAATTAAAGAAAAATATCCAAAGGTAAGTGTTTGTGTTGCTTTTTTGGTTTTTTTATTTGTTTGTGGTTTGTTTTTGTTTTTGTTTTTTTTTTTTCATTTTGGTTTGGTTTGGTTTTTTTGGGAGGAAAGAAGTTAAAAATAATGTGCCAGAGAACACTAAAACATCATAAACTATGTAACATTTCTTTCAAACTGATGTTATGTAACTGAAGTACTGCCTAATTGTTTTGACAGCAAGGGACAAGGAATATCAGTGAATAACAACTATGTAAAGACAGGTATCCAGGGTCTCTTTTAAAGTTACTGAATTGATAGAACCTTTACTCTTCTAATTTAGAATCTAATAAACATATTGCAGAAAAATATACTCAAATAATCATCAGAGAGGAAGAGAGACAGACTACAAAGAGCGAATTCAGGTGCAAGAAATCTCCACCTTCCTTCTAAGGCTTGTTAAAGTTTTGAAGTCATAAAGCCACAAAGAAGTGCTGATCTGTTTTTCTAGCAATGAAACCTCCACATTAGTTCTTTCAAAAGGAAATTATTTCTGATCATGACATAAGCTTAACCTGGCATCTATTGTGCAATATTTTATGGAGCATGAACTTGGATTTCAGATTCTGTAAATGTTAACATATGTTATATCAATAAATCCATACTAGCTAATTTTGTAGTTCTCACCCAGACAAAACTCAACAAAAGCTGAAGTGAGCAACACCTAAGTAAAGGCTTCAAGATTTGGCAACTTTAGCCTTACCTCCTTTTCCTCTTGAAAAACCAAGGCAAACAGGTTTTATTTAATTTTATGCACGCCATGGGAATGAGCAAGAAAAGAAATGGGAAAAAAAGAAATCGAGTTTAAGGAAATAATTATTCTTATCCTTCCTTCCCAGGCCCACACTACACAAAATCCTCACACCCAGGGAATAAGTGGTATGGGTGAGGGTGAAGTTCCTGGGAGACTTCAGGATACTCCAGTGGTCAGGAGGTTTCTTATGAAATTCATTCCTTTCCCACTACAGTGATGAAACTGGAGTCTCACAGGTCCTTGTTCAATACCACAGCAAGATACAAGACCATCAGTGTGCACTTCCCAAAGCACAGCCAAGCTTTCCTGTGCCTGTTGGGCAGAAGTATGAGCTTGAGACTACAATTTATTGCTAAACAAACCAAAAGTCTGGTATTGGTCTGCAATGGTCATTCTAATAATCTTTGGTGTTAAAATAAAATGGAGATCTTTCTTTCAAATAATTCTCAAGGAAGAGGTTTTCTGAACATGAAATATCTAATCAAGAAGAAAAAGTGTTTAGTAATTCATAAAATGGTAAATTTCACTGTAAGACATATAATACCAGTGATTTATTAAGCAATATTATTCTCATGATTGTAGTGCTATATTATTTTTATATTGTCAAACAATCTGTAGAAATTAGTTCTGCTTCAGGCAATCCTTACCCTTGTCATACAACTATTGTTATGTACGTTTTTCTCATTATGGTAAGCACTTTGATCTCTCAGAAAATGTTCAGCGTCTTATCAACTGTAACATAAAACTTACACAGAGCAATATGATGACTGAAAAGATCATAACAATCCCAACTGTAGTTCTCACAGAACCCAAAAATACACAGTGGAAAAATAAAGGGGGAGGGGACAAGATTTCTTTTGATTGTCAGGAGAGATTTAAATTCTTTTAAGCATCAGATTATTTTCTCTTTTAGAGATGTCCCTTGGAGATCTGATTTTTACTGTCATCATAAGCCAGATTCAAGTAAAATAGTTCCCCTGTGATAAAAAACAGCCTTTACAATTCAGAACTCATCTTCCAGAGAGTACTAACCACAACCCACATTACTGAGAATATACCTAACCAAGCACAGTCATGAATTCGTAGAGCCTGTATTTCAGCACTTTTAACATTACATTCTGCAGACGGTTATCAATTTGAAGCACAAAGTTTAGTGTGATTTATTGCTAGCTGTAGGTCAGCCTTTTCTATTAATACAATAGATGTGTATTCTCACGGAGAAGAGCCTCAGAGTGTAGCCAAGATGTGGATGTGTGAGGTCCCTGAGAAGCAGCACAGTACCTCAGTCATTCTTCCATTATTTCATTCATTCATTTTCTTTCCGACAAAAGAAAAAAGCATTATTCCCCATTGCAATGCATGAAAATTAGGTTGGCCCAGTTTGAGCAGGAATCTCAGAATTAAAGCAGTTTTCAGAAAAGTAAAACTTATTATAAGGTGACAATCAGTTTCACTGCTGTGCAAAAAAAAGCTTTGACTAGGAAAAAGACATAATTTCTCTGGGCTTGTCATCTAGCACAGTCTGGGCTTGTTAGATACATGGTTTGAATTTTCCTTGGGAGAAATGTTTCTTTCTTTCCTCTCTTCCAGCTCCCTGAATTTTCCCTCCCCTTCAACGTCTCTCATCATATCACAATCAGTAGGTATATCTAAACCCTGTGCTTCACACAGGCTTTTCTATGCAAAGAGACCCAAGGAGGGCCTATAAGCACATGAAAAGAAGCTTGACAAACATGGGCAAGAAGTAAATGCTGACAGATAAAGAGGAAGCTGGTAAAAATGGGAAAGGATAAATAACTTTCAAAAGAAGGAAGTGCAGGAGTTTAAACATTTTGTCTGTAGTGTTTTACACCGGGGGAGACAGCGCAGACACATACTAGCAAAGACAGAAAATTATCTAACCAGCATAAAAACAAGAAAGGAAATCACTTTGATCAGAAGTTATAATGTTCAAGAGCAAACCCTCTAGCTTTATAAATTGCTGTTAGCAGGGGCACTAAAGCGAATCAATTTCAGTAGCAGTTGCAAGGTCTCAGCCTCTCTCAAAGGCAGTGATGAAAACAAACTGCAAATCCAACACATTCCACAAAGTGGCCTTGGCTAAGTTCAAGCCTGAACCGTCACCCCTGAGGTGTCTGAAAAGGCCATTTTGGCTGGGCACCAGCTCTGTGACTGTGTTTGGAAGATCATCTGCTTAAGATATTTCTCTATGCTTTTGCTTCCACACTCATCACACCAGTCTTGACTGCTAAATATGAAACACATTACTTTCATTAACGCAGGAAACTGCTGGTGACAAAATTTATTTTCCCTGTTATTCTACACTTGTTTCAGCACAATATTCAGTACCTTTATCTGAAAGCAAACTACTGCTATTTAATTCTGTTGGGGAAAAACAAAATTTGACTTATGAAAGTCCTTATTAGTACGAGTCTGCTATACTCTTATGTGTGATGATTTTCTTTATAGAAAGGCTAAGCATGTCTCAGGTTTATGTTAGTGAATTTGGACCATACAAGGAACATGGTTAATAATGGGAATCTTACACAATTAAGTAGGGAAGAACAGATTAGTTTCAAGGGCAAGTACCAAGCAAAAGAAGATATGTCAACATTTGCAGAATATTACCCAGGAATCTATTTCCCAGTGAGACTGGAAAATGCTCAATATTTAATGGCATTGTAACATATTCACTTAATTTTTTTTTAAATCAGAATCAGTGTAATATCATTCCATAAATTGAATGCAAATATATTCTCCCATAAAGTGGAGGAAAGAAGCATGAAAATAATTTTTAGCAGGGTGTCAAAAGGGTTTTGCATACAACACTGCATATATTTACTGAAAGGTCTTCCCTCAGTCCAGAATCTCGTCTTCATTAACATAATCCTCCAACTGTGCATGATGTTGGTGTTATCTTCACTCTCTAACTTCTAAAAAGACCTGGAGTTACCCTCTATGCTCTCTGGTTTGGGGTGTTATGATCTGGTTTAAACACAGAAAAACAGAAGAAACTAATTCTCTGTGAATAAAGGGGGTCAAACCCAAAAAAGTTCAAAATATACCCAAAAAACAGGATTAAAACCAGACAAGATTAGATCTTGGTGCCAAAAAAAACCCGATATATTTTATTTAATAGTAAAAGAGGCAAAGACAGAGAAAGAATGAAAGAGTGGAAGAAAATAGAAAAAGAAATGTGCATAGGAAGTGGGAGGGCAGGGAGAGAATGACAGGGGTTAGGTAGACACATATCACCAAGGTGATTCCAAGGGTCCCAATGATGTCTCGTTGCTCCCCTCCTTCTGGTCTTGGTGGTGAGGGTCCCCCACTGCCGCGCCTCCACTGCGCGACACCACCACACCAAAAGATACAGACCCATGGATGAACGCACCTTTGGGCAGGTGGGAAGGCCCAGGTGCCCCCTTGCAGGGACCCACTGGACACTGTCCCTCGCAGCACTGCGGGGCTGTCACACCGCGCCGCCGTGCCCCGGTGCAGGCTCTGGGACCCCCTGGGGATCCTCTGGCAGCCGTGACACCCCTTGGTGTGTCCTTGGTGTGGCTGCAGCTCCTCCGGGGCGCGGGGGCCCCTCGGCCGAGCCCTCTGCACGGCGCAGGACGGGCGGGCGCTGCCTCTCCCCAGAGGCCTTGTCCCACACCCCAAAGCCTCTCCCCCACCTTGGTGGGGCCTGTGCGGGCCTGGCAGCTGAAAGCCCTGGGGGCTACGGGCTCCGCTCCCAAGGTGCTCAGCCCGTGCTCTGGGAATTTATTCTTCTCCCCCAGTCCTGAGCTGTTACTGTATTTGTCTTCATCGGTGACCAGTGTAGGGTCTCAGTCAGGGCCCCATTCAGGGTGTGGTGGTTCCTCTGCAGCTTTTGTAATACAGTTTTTATATAGTAGGCAAAGGTCCTTTATGAGGATGTTTAACTCATAAACTGTAATATTTCAGTTTGCAACACAGGGTTTGTTCGTTTTCTAATCTGTACTGAAAGTACTCCTAGTTACTACTATTAAAAGTTGACTTTTGCCAGCAGACATGACAACATCCATCCTTTCAGGAAGAGGAAGAGGCAATAAAATTTCAAGTAACTATTATCTGGCTGTAACCTAATGAGTCCATATTGACATCCATTCCAAATACCTCACAAAGAAAAAGGGATACATTTTCTTTAATGTTTAGAGAATGCTTTGGAGGCCTTAATAAAGAGTATTAGAGATGCACATGCGTGAGTAGCTATGAAGGGTTTTAGTCTTTTCTAGTTATTCTGTTGCATGGATCTCTATTCGGCATTTGTGGTGGGTTGACCCAAGGAACTCCATCCCTCCCTTTTACAACTGGACAGGGGACAGAAAATATAACAAAGACTTCATGGTTTGAGACAAGGACCAGGAGAGATCCCTTACCAAATACCATCAAAGGCAAAATGCACTCTCATTGGGGATATTAACTGAATTCATTACTAAAAAAATCAGAGCAGGATAATGAGAAATAAAATAAAACTTAATAACATCTTCCTCTCATAATTCCTTCCTTCTCAAGCTCTACTTCTTTCCCGGCAGCAGTTCAGGGAGATAGGAAATGAGGGTTATGGTAAATTCATCACATATTGCTCCTGCCACTGCTCAGGGAGAAAAGTCATTCCCCTGCTCCATTCCCCTGGGGGATCCCCCTCACAGGACATAGCTCTCCACAAAGTTTTCCAACATGAGACCATGCTACAGGCTACAGCTCTCCACAATCTAGTCCCCTTCTCTATTTAAAAAAAGTAATTGAATCAGGAATAGGTGAACCAGCAGCTTTGGGTTTTTATCTGTATAAAAGTAATTTCATATAATTAAATTTAAAGTAAAAAGAGCAGAAGCATGCTTCATGGAGCAAAGAAGAAACTTTCTTCTTATTCAGTGGACCAAGGCAACAAACAACTCACAGTGCAAGTTTCTTACCCAGCCTGTACATCTCCATTAGGGACACATCTATGCAGCAATTTATAGGCCAGCATGAACTTGCCCTGCCTATATTCCGGTCAGCTCAAAGCCACAATACACATTACCAAATCTGAACTAGAACACCAGCTCCGCCAGAGCTCTCGCTATGTTCAGGCTGAGTCTGTACTAACAAGGTTTCTAGCTGGTTTGGAGCACAGAAAAAATGAGCTCATGCCCACCCGACGATGACCAGGCTCAATGTAACCCATGATTCAGAAAAGGTGCCTCATCCTGGAGCACTGCTTATGTCCCTTTGGCACAACACAGGCAATTATGGTTGAGAAACAGCAGCGAACAGAACTTCTTACTTAGAAAAGGCAATAAAGGATCTGAAAGCACCCTCTCAACTCTTGGTAACTAAAGACAATGAAGATGGTATTAATCGGGGTTCTTGCCAAGAAACACTAGATTTGAGGATACATATGTGTTGTAATTGAAAAATAAGGACAAAAGTAGCTTCAGGAATGTTTTCATTAAAGGCAAAATTTGTAAGAAACATCAAAAATACACTCTAATATTAGTAAACAGGAATGCTGCCACCTTCACACATGCATGCAATACTTAGTATCTTCAGAATTAATCAGACTTGTCCCTTAGATCACCTGCTCACCTGTGTTGCCCAGCTGGCAGAAAGGCAGTACAGCCAACCCTGTGCCACCCCTTCCTAATTCATTTGGAATACACAGGGAATGTGCTGTAGACAGCATGCCTTGTGCACCAGAACCCCTGATCAATGGGTTTCAGCATGTTTCAGTCAGTGGGGGCTGACTATTAAGTAGGGTGTCAGGTGACTCGGAGCCCTCCTGCTTCTACAGCCTTCTACTGTGTTTAGGGCACTTTGATCTGGCCAGCTGATTTCAGCTGTGATTATTAAGCCACTGTGTGACACACAGTAATGACCTCTGGACCAGGAAGATTTAACTTGTAAAATAGTGCTTTGTGAATTAAACCTGGTAAAAGCTCACCATGCTTTCCTTCTCAGGGATTACATCTTTACTATGCAAATTCTGACTGTAGACAGGCAAATGGATATACTGGAATAAATCAAACTTCAGCACTTACATTGCTAAGAACAGTAAGAGAATATAATACACCAAGCAGATTTATATCCTGTTGGGTAATCCTCCAGGATTTCCCTTGCTGAAAAGTCAGACCCAGTTTATGTCAGAAGCAGGCAATAATACAGAAAACTAAAACATGGAATTGAGTGAGTGTCAATTTCTTAATTCATAAAGGGAGACGGTAGCTTTTCTTTTGTAACCTCACCTCCCTCAGAAGGTGGTGCAATATTTCTGTAGCTGGAGAGTAACAGAAATTAGACATTTTATAGATATATGTTTTATTTAGTTAAACAAGCACTATCAAAGCAAAACAAAAATAATGGCAACAAATTTATGAAAGACTGACTTGCGTGAGAAACAAGGTGGGGTCCCCCTCTGAACCTTGAATAGAAACATTATTTTTACCTCCACAAGAAGCCATTATCACTCTTTCACCAAAAGGAAGGTCACACCATCTTTCACAAAAGATTTTCCTGCTCATAATTGCCGCCTGCAGTGTACAGACAAATGCAATCTTTTAAAATGCTAACTGTGCTATACTTGCACCCGAGGGATCCAATGGTACAAATGTAATGTGGCCTAACCAGTTTGTCTTAGCAAGACCTTACAGTGCTGATTTGAAACAGCTGAACTAAATCAACAGTTACCTTGAGCCAAAGGCCTTTGGAGAGCAATTAGAGTCAAAGCTTGGGTTTTGAACCCAATATGCCCTGTCAGTCTCAATGATTTGTGTTTGTTGTACTCAGCCTCATTTCCTGCGTGAAATACGAGGCTGTATAAAGAGGAAAAATTCCCAAGATTAAAAAATATTTGACCTCAGTGCATTTGTGAGCATGAAAGTACACATGTCTAAATGACCATTTTGGTTTGTAGTACAAAGTTCTATTGATGTTGGCAGGCTGAGCTTCCCTGTCTCAAAGCCACATGAATGGTTTCAAGTTTCAGCCAAAAAATGTTTTCCACATGCTTTAGTGTGGGCCAATTTACACAGCAGATTTTGCAGAGTCTGTGGCCAAGTGCTTCATAAAGGGCTGCCTTCTTTGGGATCAGGGAAACCACAACAGACACATTGCTAATGCAATCTAATTATCTGCTTGAATATTTTTCCAGATGTATCCAATGTCTAAAAATACCGCAATAAAAAAGGTATTATTTGGCTCCTTGGACTGAAACAGTGGCATAAAGAACCTGCTTGTCTACAGGGGAAGTTATAATGAAGTAATTCTGTGACTGCCTTTAAATCACTCAGACAAAACTGAACAGCCCAAAGGTAGGCTATTTCTTTCTTCATGTTTGGAATTAGCCTCCCAAAGAAAACCATGAATAAACTGGAGCGGGTTTTTTTGTCAAAAACTGCATCTCTTCCTTACAAGGCAATTTCCGTCATTTGCAGATCATGATTTGATATTGGGTAGACTCACCTGATACAAAACATCTTTTCACTGCAATGAGATGTAAGACAAAGATTCTCGGTGGTATATGGATAGTCATGTCGTGAGTTATTGCTTATTTTTATGATTTTACTACTAGAGTTCACTACAGGCAAACTATCAGATGCACAGGTGGGATCACTCAGTACCCTCAGTACCCCAGGTCCAGACAAACATAAAAACTGAAGTGGCTTTTTTCCCTAACGAGTCTTCCTAGATTCCCTACTGTCACTGAGGACTGTTTCCTTTCTTTCTGCTAACGTGCCTGAAAAATCAAAATCTGGCAGAGGTTATTCAAACAGAAACTGACCATTCAATAGATTTTTCTGTAGTTCTGTATTTTGATCAAGTAATATAAGTAAAAATACAGATGTTCTTTTATATCTGTATTTACAGATCTACAGAGTTTCCATTAGGAATAACACACAGTTTGCATAACCTGCAATTCCAGAAACACTGACATGTTTCAAATGCTTTTACTTTTGTATTTTACAAAGTATTTACAGTAACAACTTTCATAATCCCTACAAGAATATTTTACTTTAGTATATAATCAAAAGGTATGTTTAATTTTTTTATATCTAACTTTTCCGTAGCCTAGTACTTATTGAGAAAATAACAAAGATGAAGCAGTAACTTATATTTATTTTCTGAGTATTCTCAGTCACAACCACAAAAAGCCAAATCAAACAAAAAAAACACCCCGAACCCCAAAAAACACCCCAAACAACAAAACCAAACCAAAGAAAACCCCAAACCTAAAGACACACACATAAAAAAAAGTCCAACCAACCAACCAACCAAAAAAACCCCACACAAAAACACAAACACAAAAAACAAAAACGAAAAAAAACACCCTAACAATAAAAACTCCCAAACAGTAGGAATAACAACCTTGATTTCCCCACAAATCATTAGAATAATTTGAGCACTGGTGCCAAGGTTAAACAGGTTGGAGCTGAAGTTGCAGCTGCTGAATCTGAACACAATATAAGAAGAATGCTGAAAACCACATGGGAGACCAAGAAGAATCTGCTTTGGTATTTTTGGCATTTCAGGGTCGTTCTTGAATTATTTGAGCTATTTCCATGCTCAAATAATGATGTTTGTCATTTACAAGAGGCTGTGGTTATGCATGTACTCTTAAAATACTTGCATCAGAAGAAGCATTTGCCAGTCTTATGACTTATGGCTTATTGGATAAGGAGTGGCAACAGTGGGATAGAGAGATTAGTCCAGAAACAGATAGTTAGGCACCCTTCTAGTGGTTTAAACCACTGTTTGTATGTTTAAAAGGAAAATAAACTTCAACATGTTACATGTCTTCTCTCACTACGTTGACTTTGACACAGCTCAACATGTTCACTTTTATTTTCATAAAGAAAATTCATTGGATTTCTAATAAATTCCAAGAACTTGAGAAACAATAGAATATGGAATCTATACATTGTGCAAATATTTGCAGTACAATGACATGCCATATAATATTGAAGAAATGTTACTGGTCATGTATAAGCACATTTGAGGCCATCATGCACATGTAAAACAATTGTGTTATGAAGCTGTCAGTCAGTATTAAAAATACTAATGTTTTAAAGAGGTTACTGAGGTTGCAGAAATCCTCAGTTAGCAGTCCAGATGAACAGTAACTGATTAGCAAAAAAAGTAAAATTTGCAATTCCCTCTCATTAAAATTAGGTTTCAAAAGTTTTGCTACGGACACATTCCTTTGTCAGTATATTTTTTAACTAAGTCAGACATATTGTACACTCTATGGCATTTTGGCTCTTTTTTTTTCTCCCCGCACTGAGACCAACCTACCAAGGCAAACAGACAGTTCTGCAAGTTGAGACATACATGCCTGTAGATAAAGTTATACATGAGGCCTGAATCACCCAGATTGATCTGTCATGTACATGAAATAATGAGAAAGACTCTTCTCTTCCTTCTTTCTCTCTCATGTAAAATAATATGCTTACTTAATTGTGTTAATATCTGCATAAGAAATTTTTGAAGAGCAGCTCCCCCTAATTTGTTTCTGCAGCAGAGAGAGATTGCAAGAGGCATTTAACTGATTAGCATTCCTGTTAGGGAAAAAAAAACCAAACCAACCAAAAGCAATTTTGTGATTTTGTAAAAAGACTTAGCTATCAACAAGACTTAACCATCAAGCAGTATGAAATATGTCCCAGTATTACTTAAAGACACAACTATGTCTTTATATTATGCTATATGTACCACATTGACCTAAAGTACTTTATTTCAAAAGCCAGTATTTTCAAAAATATGTGGGACTTTACATGAGGCTTGCAAATTTCCAGCAGGATACTCATGTGTTAAAAGCTAAGCTATGTTAAAAATGTTGCCTTCATTGCAGCTAAACCTGGTTAAAGATCACTGCTTATAACCACATGTGAAGGGTGCTCTTTCCTGAGACCTGTTGGATAATAATCACATATAAAAGTTTTCTTTAGGCCATCTCTGTCAGAATGATCCAGATTTTAAAAATGCAATTACTTCAAGTATTTAAACTTATCTAGACCATACTGATGCAGTAAGGAGGAGTGACTTCACAGAAGGTCCAGTAGTGAAGCTTATGGGAAGTGACCTCCTAACCTTTCAGTCTGCATCTCCTTTTACCTTTGTCTCTTCGTCCTTTTTCTTTGACCTCATACCTTTATTTTCTTCCTTTCATCACTGGTACTTCTGTTCACAAAACCGACTTTTCAAAGACAGTACAGCTTTGCTGAAGCAAATCATGGGTGAAATTAGGAATTCTCTCTGTTTCATGAGAAAAGGATGGAAAGAGTAATGGACAACTGGGAGGTCTGGTCAACAAGAGCAAGTGGGAGATCAGTCTGCAGGAACAACTGGGTAGCATCTCTACAGAAAGTGCACAGCACAATTGAAACCTGTGAGTAATATAATGATGTAAACATGACCCTATGGATATTAATATTGACCATGATGAAATATCAGGTGTATTTTAGTGTCCTCTGTTTTCCTCTAATATTTTTTCCTTTCTAGTTTGTTTCTGATTTTGTTTTGTCTGGGGTTTTTTCAGTGAAGGAAATTGTCTCTCACCTGTTTGCTACCTTTCCCTCCTTTGGCATTTCCTTTTACCAACTCCTTTCTTTCAGTTTCTTCCAGTTCTTTTGCTTTGTCCCACTTACATAAGTCACACTCTTACAAAAGGCTGATAGATTTCTACACAACAGTAAGGAGAAAGAATTAAAGGCACAGTAGCAAAGGCCATGAGGGAGAGTGCATTTTGCACATTTCTACTCTTATGTGGCATTACCAGACAAGGAAATACATTTTCCATGAAACTGATAAAAAATTACTATTTGAGGCATTGGTTTTAGTTTTTCTCAGTAGCCAAATAATACCTGCATAATTCCAGATGCAAGCTCTGGGCTCTTGGCTAATTGCACATTCAAATGAAACTGAAAAGTTCCTATCCAGCACAATTATCAGGAAAAGTTAGTTATGTCAGCACCACTGGGTATTAGATACTGCTGTGTGAAACCATTTACCTTTGCTTCTTTCCACCGAGTGTAACCTGTAAACAACAACAATCATACTCCAATACAGGCTTGTTTTTTAACATGAAAGAAGGAAAAACAGTTGCTTTGGGAAGTCAAGAAAAATAGAGAATAATTGCTAAGCTGCAAAACAATTACATAGGACAAACTCAGTGAGACTCATAACTTTTCACTAATTTTCCTGAAGCTGCAAATGTTTCATCTTATGCTACTGTTATTGTGGGTGCCACTGAAAATAATACTTCAGCACACCAAAGTGCTCACAAATAAATTAAGAAAATCTAAGAGCAAACATGATGTTAAGTATTTTCATGCTGGTTATTTTGTTGAATTTCCTTTCCAAAAACAGTCAGCCTCATAGTAGAAGATTTTACATGATTCATATAGTTCTGGAAAACCTGTCAAGGAGGAAATGAATACTTTAAAGCACAACAGAGAAAGGCAGAAAGATGTTCAGACTCTTCAAACCCTTACTGAGGTAGCACTTGCTGCCACAGCCACTCACTTTACATCCATGCACACACACTAGCAAGAAGTGCTGTGGAAGGTTGACCTCTGTCAGGCTAGGGTTTTCCCTTGCTCCCCCATACAAAGAAAGCTAGTCAAATAAAGTAACATATTATGCTTTGCGTTGCAAGTAATTCCTAATAATAATACATAATGATATTTTGAATTTTCTCACTCTGTAGAAAGTTACTAAGTTCATAGCATTTACTTATATCTTAGCCGAGTACATCTGTCACTTCATTCAAGAGCAGGCCTATGGGTAATCACTTAATCAAAACCACTGCTGTGATTGTTACTCGTAAAGAAAATTACAAAGCAGCAGCAGCTTCAAAGCCAGGATTACAAAGATTAAATAGGAGCCGCTTTTTGCTAAGTGTTGGGTAAGAATAAATTACAGTGTCCTTAAATTTGAAGGAAGGTAGAGTGGGTGAATTATTCATTTTGCCTCGTGAGTATTTCCTAATTTTCATTTCCTCTCTTCATAGTTATAGTAAATTATAAAATTGAAAATTCATGAAAAACTGCTTAGCAATAAAGAGACAGAAATTCTAATGGTCATACAAGAAGACACTTTGTACTAGATCTACAACTTGGAGTAATAAGAATGCTTTATTTAATTTTAATTTTTTTTTAAAAAGACATTCTCTCCATCATTCTTACAGGTTACCACATGGACCAAAGTCTGAAAATGTGCAAGTTTATGTAGCTTCCTCTTAAAAGATACAGCGCTGTACACAGTATATAGATTCATACCTAGATATATGGAGAAGCATATGGAGGGAGATTGAAGGGTAAGAAACTTTTCAGACTGCAGTTCTAATTTTTAAACATGCTTATAGAGCAATAAAGAAAATCTGAAAAGAACTGCAAGCAATTAATTTAATTTCAAAAGACTAAGAACATTCATTGTGAAACAGAACACTTAAGTAAAATTATATCTATTTATCAAAATATCTGACCTCATATTGATAAATACACTTGTATCTATATTATCTTTTGACATCAAATATATTGCCAAATGATCTTAATTACTACACAGTCATGTCACACAGAGACCTCCCAAATACAGAGCCCAAAAGTAAGAAATGAAAAGACAGAGACAGGATTAGACACTGAAGCAACAGAAAAACTCATTTCTGAAGGGTAGGAACACATGGATAAAAGAGGATGATGCTGCTGTACTACAAATATACTCTGTCAGCCAACTGCTTTTCATATTTACATTCCTTCTCCCAAAAGTCTGCTATATCTGGCTACATGTAGCTTCTATTCTAGAGCTGGTTGAAACAGCTGTGATTGCAGTATATGTCTCATTAATCTTGGCCTTTTCTGTAAAAACTAACACAGGCATGCAGCAGAACATCTAGGCTGAGTTTAAATATAAATTCAAATTTTATTTTTTATTGTCATTCCTTCCTTGTGATACAACTCATTCCTATCATTCTACTGAAACTGTTTAAATAGACAGGAAGAAGAGGAAGAGGCTATCAAGAAGCAGTGCTAAATGCACAAAGAGAAGATTTTTAAGGCTTACTTTACACAAGAGACACACCCAGATGTACTTTGTTACTAAATTCACCATAGTGTGGACAAGCATTAGAAGTCTATGGCAGTTTTGGAAACTAGGAAAGAGTAAACTTGCAACAGGACTTTCATGTCCCAAAAATTATTTCCATGTCTGAACTTCTAATTGATAAAAAAATATTGGGAAAAAAAAAGCAGTGTAGTCTTAGTTCTCCCTGTTCTATCAGGTACAATTCTTTAAGGGTAAAACTGTTCCCGTGGCCTAGAATAACCTTGAACCTTATTTCCCACAGAGACTGTACAGTCAGACTGCTCTATGTGTTTCAGTGAATCTAATTTCCTTACAGTTCACCCCATGTACCCAATTCTTAGAAACTAATTTCTCATCTAAATGAAATGTGACTTGAATCACAACAATGAAATATTCATTCAGCATACTTTACTTCAATACCTGCTAATTTCAGAGTAAGGCTCTTGCTTTAAATTCATGATTAAATTTTCTTGTAACACATACATTCAAGTATGACTAGCTCAGGATTACACTGAAGTAAGAAACCAGTGAATTTGCCTTTATCCTAAAACCCTATAAGGAGGCTTCAACATCAAAAGAATCCCTAAGTTGATTTGATGCTTGTCATCAATATTTTTTCACAGGATCAAACTAATTTTTAGTGTGTTAAATAATACTGACCTCTAATGCGCCTTAATCTTTTCCATTTTCCTCCAACACATTAAGGATTTTTTATATAAAGTAACATAAAATAGGCTTGTATGTATGTCCATTTGTATTCTTATTTTTTAAGAGACAAGGGGAAAAATAATTGCTATACAATAGTGGCTACTGGTGACAGGTTTGGGATTTTTACTATGTCTGTTTCCAGCACACAGAAAATTGAGTTGAAAATAATTTACATGTAAAATTCTGATTTTGAAATGCTTATGGATTTACAGCTATAAAATCTGCTCAAATGTATCTAATATTCAGCGTATACGCAACTGCTGCTTTATTGTTCTCTTACCGCATTATAAAATCATGGCTTTAAATGATCTTATATTGACATGGTGACCATGTTGCAACACACTTATCAATATTAAACAACCAGTCAAGCACATCAGCAGGTGTTCTTTCTATATACATTACTTATTTTGTGTACTTAACATATTTTGTAATATGTAAAGTATACAAAGATATGCCAGGGTACTATTTATATATCAACTTGATTAACCTTTAATAGTCACAGTGTTCTGCATTTCACTTCTTTATAATAGCATTTCTGGGCTAGATGGCAAGGGAAAACTTTTAAGCTTCAGGCATGTGAAATACTAGCCCTACTATAAGTATCTGGAAATAAGGTCCACTAACAACAGTGCTTGAAGAGCTGTAAACAGATTTCCTTGCACTCTCCATCATTACAGCAGCAGCCTCCTCAACCCAGCACAGGACACTAACATAGTGTTAGTAGCCCCTTAAGTTTCCAACATCCCTCAGTGGACGATCCAGTGATGCACACTATAACCTGCCATCCTTCTTCAATCAAATGGGCTCCTGTCATTACATGAGCCGCCAAAGGTCATGCCAGTTTAAGCAGCCACTCTCCCTGCTCCCAACAGCAACAGTTCTGCCCTGGGCCAAGGCCACTTCTGGAAAGAGGTGCCACCACAGATTTATTCTCAGCACAGACTAAAGAGTCATTCCTGTTACATCTGTGAGGATGTAGAAAGTCAGTTCACATGCCACAGATCCTCTCCACTCACTGCAAGACATGCCTAAGAGTACTCTCTTCTCTAATATCTGACTAGTAAGGATACTCTGCTTCTAGAAGGCCGAAGATTGATAAAGTGCTATGGGATACAGCTTAGGTAACACTTATGATGTGTGCATTTTTCACAGCTTCTGTATACACAAAAGTGAGAAAAACAATTTGTTTCTCCAAGGAATGATTCACCCTGTTGCAATTTTTTTAAAAAAGCAAAGTCCCTATCCAAAGTTTAGGTGTTTGATTCTTGGTGCACAAATAAAGTTGACAATACATTATGAATAAATCAGATAGAGACCATCCTGCTGCAAGTTCACCAACAAATTTAGTTGTCCCACTCCCTTACCTTTCCTCAGCAGATACTATGACTTCATTGTTCAGATGAGTAATTTTTCAATACATAGAGTTAACTATGGCTTCAGCTGTGCTTGTTGTGGCCAAGCTCAAGAGTTGGTCCACTTCATTGTTCTGTTCTACTATTCATACCACCAAAAAGACAGGAAAAATGTTAGTAAATTTGAAAAATGACTGAAGAAAGATGTTTTTTGATATGAGGTTTAGAAGATCTCAATTTATTCATCTTGCAGAATATAGACTGAGAAGAGTCTTGATGACTGTGCATAAGAAATCACAAAAAGAAAAGATAATTGATGTTGGGGAGCTGTTTAACCTTTCTGTCTACGGTGTAATAAGAATCAACAGCTGGGTAGTGAAGTTAGATAAATCCAGCTTTGTAATAAGGATTAATTTTCTAACTTGGAATTGAACAGAGAAACTATGAAAAGTCAACATGACATGGAATGTTTTGAGATAAAATTAAATACCTTGCAAAAATTTCCTTAATTTAGCTCTGGAACAAATTTTACATTTAGGAAGCATAAATTAGATAACATGTAATTGTTGAATTTTATGGTTGTCCACCTGTTTTCCTAACCAGGAACCTGTCATTTTAATTATACATGATTTACATTCCTGTCAAATAAAAGTTTTCCTAAACTGTCCTCATGATATCACGGTCATTTTCAATTGTTTAAGGCCCTTGATCTCTAAGTTTCCCACTGAAAGAGCAAATTGCATTGGTAGATTGCTAAACAGCATATGTGACCTAGAAAAATTTTCATCACCACCCTATTCAGAGTTTTTAGAAAGAGCCTAAAGTGAGAGCCACTGCCAAAACACTCACTGATCAATACTTTAAAAAAATTATTATCAAACGTCAGGGGGTCACCTGTAGCACCACAGGTTTTACATTATTTTGGCCTAGGTTTTTTTTTTTTTTTCCTTTTCATTTGCCTCAGTCATGTTTTGGGAAAGGGAATGAGCAGCATCAGTAAAAGGGTAGAAAAGATCCTTTTCTGAGTTATTTGAATATCAACACTGCTTATACCACAGAGCCAACTTTGGAGTCAAAGGGAAATGTTTCCTATGTTACAAGAAATTTGAATGTCCCTGTCTTCCTTCACAAATGGGAGGATGGTCAGTTTCCTAGTGCTGCCCCCACCTACTTCACTTCCTTTTGTAGGAATCTCACACATTGATGACAGAAAGGTGTTTCCTGATCATTATCAGCGGCATACAGGAAAAGTGAAATGAAACGTGCAAAGTGGCCATCCCACCATGATGTAACCTGATAAGAGTGCTGGGGTTCCTCCTTCTAGGAGAAGTTTTTTCTGTATATGCATTGAATGACACACTCCTCATGACAAAAGCAACATTATGTTCTTTCTTAGTTTTTGTGACCCGACAAGCTACTTCAAAAAGTCATAGACCAAGTCAGCAAGATGTAACTATTGTAAAACAGAACCTGCCATCAAGATGCCACCTTCATATCTTATGAAGGTGCTCAGCTGCAGTGTTGGCTGAAGAGAGAATGCAAAGCCTAAACTGAAACTACAAAACCATTGAGAACTCCTACACCTAATGAGATCAGTATCATAACTGTATTTGTTTTTGGAAATGCTGCAGCTATCACTTTCAAAATAGTTAGACAAAAATTCTGAGCCCTACCAGGTTATGTAGCTTTTATTTAAGTGGACATATTATTGGTTAAATTAACAAGTATCATAATTGAAATCTGGACTCCATGGAAACAAAAGCTCAAATTCCAAAGAAAGTTAGCGCTTTTGAGCAAAAAGGGCCTATTTTCATCAAGTTTCTATTGTGCTTATTGTCCTTTGAAAAGGAAATTACCTCATGAAGTCTATATTAAATACTCCAAGCAGCTTTCCCAAAAGCAAATGCTTATGCCCATGTTCTCATTAAAGTACTGCTAAATGAATTAAACTTCACTTGAGATTCCCTGTCCTTTTACTTTTTTCCCAATCTGCCAGATGTTTGAGTAGTTTCAGACAGATTATATTTTTGCCTGTTCTAGCAGTGGTTATTGTTGGCTGGACTTGGGGAAAAAAATTAAACTGGATAAAGGACATAGTTTCCTTTCTTCCTTAATCCCTCAAGCTCAGCAGTGTAGAAGTCTGTACACAAACCCATGACAACTTTCCCTTGATAATAATGACCACAAGGTGCAGGATAGGACCAGGAGTATTAGTATTACCAATAACAACAACAAAAAAGTACATAAAAACATCCTTGTGATCAAAGCAAAGACCTGAAACAGCTATTCAACCTGCTTCACAATGAGCAAATTCATTGATGTGAATAACCACATTAAGAAGGTTTCCAATGCCTGAGCTAGGTCAAATATCACAGCTCACAGTACTGGACAACCACATAGACATTCTCCTGTTCATAGCTTGCAGACAAGTGTGTTCATTGTTACACTCCGAATTCTCAGAGCTGCACAACACTTCCTTTCACAGCTGCTCCTGACTTCACAGCAAAGAGGTGTCTAAAGACATAATAAGTTTTTGAAACCATTGCAGTCAGCCAAACAAGCAAGGAAATAATCAGGAGACTTAGGTCTCACTGTGATGAGTTATAAACGTGAAGTTTCTTTCAAAAGCACCTTCAATCAATGCTATTCAATGTAAAGGATTTCTTACTGAGGAATCTTCCAGAGTTTTTTTTTTCTTGGCATTTTGATGCCAGCTACTAATATTTACAGAACATATACCCCCCTGCATCATAAGCAAGCACCCAAGTACCAAAAAAAAAAAAAAAAGTGATTGAAGTGACTTATTTTTTTGGAGAAGGAAAGGCACACTTGCCATGTTCATTAATCATCCAAAACTCCACACTAACCTCTTAAAGAGGCACATGAAAATATTCTAAATTACAAGATTCCAGTTTGAAATAGGGAACTATAATGGAAAGAAGTATTAAAGGACATCAAACATTTCTTCTAAATTCACTGCTAAATTTTCTTTCCTCTCCAACTCTGGGACACCCAGTGCTGAACCCAGAGTTCCAGATGAGGCCCAACCAGTACTGCGTACAGGGGAGCAATCACTTTCTCCAACCTGCTGGCAGTGTCCTGCCTGATGCAACAGGATGCTGTTGGACATTTTTGAGTGGGTGTATTACCAACTAATGATCAGCTTTTTTTTCCCCTAGAAACCCCAGCTCTTTCTCAGCACAGCTTCTCTCCAACAGGTCACCTGGGGGGTGTGTACAGGTGCCTAAGACTGTTCCTCCTCAGGGGCAGGATTTAATACTTTCCTTGTAGATCTGCACAAGATGATTTTTTTCTCAGTTCCCTATCATGCCAAGGTGCCTCTGGATGGCAGCACAACCTTCTGGCATATCAGGCAATCCTCACAGTATTATATTGTCTGCAAGGTTGCTGAGGGCACATTGTCTCAGCACGGAGTTCATTAATGTTGTGGCAGTGGCTTTGATACAGTCCCCTGAGGTAAACTGCTGATGACAGCTTCCAACTGGACTTTGTGCCTCTGATCAAAACACTTTCAGCCACTGAGAAAGTTTTCAATTTACCTGCCTGACTATTTATCTAATTTATTTAATCTGTGCCTTGTTGGCTTGTCTATGAGGATGTCTAAGACATTAGTATAGTCAAGGGAAACAAGATCAACTTTCTTCTTCTCATGAAGGCTACCAGATTTGTTAAGAGTGTCTTTCTCTTCATAAATATTTGCTGATACTGCTAATCACTTTTTTGTCCTCTGTATTTCTGGAAATGTTTTGCAGGAAGATATTCTCTATCACCGTATGAGGTTGTAAGATGATGCCAAGAAGCATGTAGCTTAAGATTAGAATGACTTTTTTTTATATAGGCTGCAAAAACTTTTCTCAATTGCCACAGCCTTTCAAAGATAATCAAGATTGTCCTTGCAATGGCATTAGCCTGCTTCATCAGAATTTGTGGGTGCAACCCATTAGCCCCCACAGACTTACGTCCACTTTTTCCTGTGCTCTCTCCAGGCTGACACTGTCTTCCTTGTTCCAGACTTTCACATTGGTCTCAGAGCCCTGTCTTCCCTAAGGCATGTGTTAGCAGTGATGAATGAAACAAAAAACAGCATTGAGTACCTCAGCTTTTTCTGTGTGTCTTCATCAAGTGCCTTACCCCATTCACCAGTTTTCTCATGTTTTCCCTAGCCTTCCTCCAGGAAGCTTTCCTTGAAAGCTACAGGCACATCAAGAGCAACTGCAAAGAATTAGAACTGGGATTAAGCTCCTAGTTCTGCATACACAATTACAGAAGTTAAAGCCCTCCAATAGTTAAATACAAGATTACACAAGGACAAGATCACACAAACAACTATGTGTGAATCGACACAGGCAGGTGACCAGAACAACCACAAAAAAAACCCAGCTGAAATGCAAAGAATAAATGTAGTCAATTACCTTGCTAACTGGAGGAAACAAGGCTGGGCAGCAGAGACACGAGTGAGGGCACAGGCACCGTCAGGCTCAGTCCAATCCTGGCGGGGCTGCTGCTGTGCCCATCTATCCAGGGCCTGAGCGCGCGTAGTTCAGCACCATGCTGTGATCTCCCTGTGCTTTTTATGGTCTCTGCTTTGATCTCTCTCCCAACAGGGAGCTGAAGCATGTCTGGGATAGGGCCTACAAGTCTCTGTAAACATCTATGTTATCTCTACACAGAAATTCTACTTCTCCAAACAGATAGAGGATAAACAGCAGTAGATATAATATATGGCTTCCCACACTGATATTCTCCAGGCCTTGGTATTCCCAGCTGTAAGGTCACTTGAGCAAATCTATCCTCTCCTCCCCAGTCTTCTGCTTCCCACTCTTTCCTCCCAACAACCTATAATGTTAGTTGAAAGCTGTGGCAAAAATCCAAATAATAACTATTCAGAAACTCTGGAAAGAAATATTGTATTTTTATCAAGTGTCTTCAAGTCATAATCTGAAAAAATATCTATTAATCCATATGATGCCAGTATTTCTGTTTCATTCTCCAATATTCTTTAATAGAGGTTTAAATTCTGTCCCATACCAAACTGGTATGAAATTCAGTGAGGTTTCAGCTGCTAGTTAAGTAAAATTTTCGCAACATCCACATGCATTAAATCTATCAATACTCAGACATTTGGCCTAAAATTTCTTTGAAAGAAAAAATACGGATTTTATATATACCCAACAATTTGGCTACAACATTCTTGAGAACATGCAGAGAGGATGGTTTAGGATTCATTAGTATTCAACAAAGTTTGCAGCTCTATGACCCCTGACTTGGAAAGACATCAGAAAGAAGCATGTTTCATATGAAAATTCCTGCATTAGTGATCCAAAGAGGACAAGAGCATAAGCAGTAGCTTAAGTTCTATCCCTGAAATAATGCTTCTGCCCACTGCATAACTCTTAATTATAATTTCAAGAGATTTTTCTCCCTGAATTAGAGTTGTGACTATTCAACCATAACCACCATCGACAGTATATTCCATCCACCCCCAAAAATGTCAGAAGGCTTCAAGGTTAAGCTGCTCCTTCAAGCAGGTTTCCTTCCCTGCAGATCCAAGAGAGGATATTCAATTGCTGAAGTGCTTTTTCGTTGGCAAGCCTGTCCTGAACATCTTTATCGTTTCTGCTGGCTTTGAAATATAAGAGGTTCCACATAACAGCCTGCAGTTTTGTGACTGCTTCTCACTCTCTGATTTGCCATATGATTAGTACTCATTAGCAATGCTTAACTGTTCCAAAGGAGATGCTGTTCCCAACTTCATTTTTGAGATCAACTGCCATCCAGAATCTGTGTGCTACATCCTGCACACATGTAAGAGCTGATATAAAAGCACCCCATTAATTTGAACATTAACTTTTGGTTCCAATACTACTAAATGTTCAGAAAACTAGGACAGATTATTTCCCTTATCTGCACCCTGCAAATCTATAGAACCATAGAATTTGGAGGTGGGAGGTGCCTTCCACAAAGATTCTTTGCAAATGAAACAAAGCAAAGTAGAAACAGATTCAGGAGTAATAAGCTTTGGATATATATCCTCAATAAATTAAAAATACAGGACTAATGTGAAAAATTTAAAGTTATGCAAAAACATAGCATACCTCCTTAAAAAGATTAAAACACCAATAAAAGTGTTCTTAATATTTTAGTGTTTTTACTGTGTCATGAACATGTTACTGATACAGTACTTTTCTAAAGGACACAGGGCAAAGGTCCACTTCCTTTTAAGCTGTAAAATGACTTTCAAGCAAGCTACAGATAAAATTGCTGATTTACAAAAGCTTTTATCAGACTTATGATGGATTTTACAGAAGCGGAACTCTATATGACCCATGTGATTTGTTTTCATTTACAAAGGTGGAGAGGCTTTGAATTTAAAAATGGAACTTTTTCTTCTTGTGCCAAATGTAAACAATTTAACATCCATTTCCCATCCAAAGATTTTAGCAGTTCAAAAGACTTCATATGAATCTTATCTGTATTATATTTCCTGCTGATTGGCAGTGCTTCACGCTTCAAATTGAAAGCCAAAAATGTGTTGGCTCTGAATGGAGACAGGAAACAAATAACAAAGAAAACTGGGAAATAAACATAATGAGTAGTTACAAAGTGCTGAAAACTATACTTAGTGTTTGAGTTCTTGTTAGTTCTTGAGAATCAAATGCTGCCATATTGATTTATGTCTGGAAAGCCTTGTTTAGAATAAAAGCATAAACAAAAGCCTTTGAGTATTTTGTCAACAAGAAAACATAGTTTATATTATCTTCAAAGCTCATGTCTATTCCTGACTTGACTGATTCCATGCTCCTTACTGTGAAGCACTTTGTTATTTCCATGAGAGGTGCACGTTGCACGCAGTAATTACTTTTCCCAGGGGTAGAGTGTGGATCTACTACTCACAGTCAGTCAAACGATTCAACGAGACCAATGTTCAGCTCAACTGAAAAATCTGTACAGGGTGTCATAATGACTGGAAACAGAACTGATGCATTCTTCCACAGCAGGCAGTGTAGCCATTGGGGGAAAAAAAGATAAAATTCATTAGCCCTAAAGAAATTTTTCATATTTTTCCTTGAAAGTCATGCAATTCCAAGTAATTTCTGAAAAAAAAAAAAAAAAAAAA
>WBNO01025653.1:218952-302076 GCA_013400575.1 Peucedramus taeniatus | reverse complement strand
AAAATTCAAGTTTATGGGTTCTCCTACACTATCCCTTGCTATAATTTAATTGATTGCTATGCTTGTATTATATTTTTATTTTACTAAAGCTACATAAGTCCTGTTTAGAAAAACTTTGCCAAAGATTTCCCTGCACAACCTCTTAAATCATTCTCAGTTTTTAATAAAAGCATAATGCATAACATTTCCTAATAATTGATTAATATAATAATTCATTCTTTACAAGCACATCTTTTGGGATAGATGTGAAGAAATAGTACAAACGTTATTTTTTTTCCTATTATGTCAGATATTATTATATCTGATTTAAAAGTTTTGTGACTGTTCTCTTATTTCTGGGTGCTAAAGTAGACTGTGGCAATCCTGTGTATGGGATGTTAACTTATAGGCTATGGTCATTTTTGTGAATAGCAAAACTTCCCAAAAATGCAGTTTTAGGAGCCGTGAAGGTAATAATTTTTAGGTCCTATGCTCAAAGATTTTCCCATTTAAAAAGGAAAATAATGGAAATTTAGCATATTTATTTTGTAGCTTAGAAAGTTTAAAAATTGGATTTTGAAAAGGCATTGTGATTTGGAAATTTTCCTCTTTTTATGATTTTAACAGAAAGTGTATTATTCTAGACATGAAACAAAATACCATTTTTTAGCATGAGTAAAATGTTCTGGGTGAACTTGAAAGGAATATCCATATCTTGGCCAATTCTATGAACACAAAGTATACAAATATGAAGCTGGTCATGGGTGCCTGAAATTTTAAATTCATTTTAATGTGATATTGTATACTGAGGTCTGAGATTTTCTAGGTCTTTAAACTGGTCATATATATATATATATATACACATATACCAAGCCATATATTGCACTCACAGCTATTTTGAGCAGCAAAACAGTTGCAGAAGTAGCCAGAAATTGGTCTTCTTTTATTTGAACAGGAATTGAAAAATTAACTTGTGATCTAAACAATATGTTTTTTATGGTAGAGGTATATGTGTCCTTTGTGTTCCTTAGACTAGGACTTTGGGGAATTTATACCCTGTAGGACTTTTTGAATAGGCCAGTGACAAAACTGAGGGCAGTTATTAATTGATTCAAGCAGTGTCAGTTATTCTGGTATAGCTATTGAATTCCTTCAGTATTCCCCTAGTTTCATCTCTATGGCTCCCATGTAAGATGAGTAGCTGATTTGACCTTTCTGGTTGCATTGTCTTCATCCCCTTCATGGGACGCTGTGGAGTTTTTTAATGATATGAATATCAGTACATGCTGAAACAGTACATTTTCTAATTAAATCCACAAAATTGTGTTTATTGAGATTAATCCTTTTGATAGGTGTTTTCTGTGGACCAATCAATATGGACAACAATGAAAGGGACTCCCTGGAGATTATTATACCCCTCATGTCACTGATAGAATTGAAACCTAGGCAGATTTTGACTTTCTTTAAATCATCCAGAACTCAACCTTCTTCCTACTAGCATTTGCTACACCTTTTCACCACAAAGAGTCAGAAAAGTTTTTTATGACACAAGAATCATAGAAATGTGCTTATATGGAACAGAATGAGGTCTGAAGAAAAGTGGAAAAAATGTTTTTGCTTGTAGCATTTAAAACTCTGGTTTATAAACATTTGTATTTTATTAACTTCAGCCTAAATAATAGCTCTGACTAAGCTTGCAATCCATAATTTTGAGACCACAAAGAACTAAAAAATAAAGAATGTCAGGGTTGACATTCTGGAAATGTGTAAAGGAAAGGATAAACAAATAAAACCAGCCCCCACGTTTTGTGAAGGAATGTTCTGTGCACTGGACTGCAGTAATGGGACTCACTTGAAGTGGTAAGGAAGAGTAAGCAGTATGAATTACTGAATGTTATATAATCTTTGTGCATGAATAAAAGAATGAAGAGGATGTCTCTTGGCAGAAAAGCAAATGTCGCATTAGGAGGAAAAAGTTAATACAGATCATCAATCAAACATTAGTATGTGATACAGTCTAATCCAGTCTGAGGACTGCTAGAGCTCTACGAACTCAAATGTAGTCTCTCAAGGCTCAATACATGCACAGTTAATTCCACAAACTATATCTTCTTCTGAAATGGGATTAAATATGGCTAACTTCAGGAACTGCTGTAAATTGCTCCCAGAGGAGTTATTATTTAGCAGCCAGATAGCTGAATATTACTGCCAGGTAGTATGAAGAATATGTCTGCATCTCTGCTTTCACCTTTAAAAAGAAGAAATGGTGATTCTGGTGAAGCTTTTGGAGAACTAAGAACACACTCCTGAGTGACAGGTGTTGCTGTTATTAAAATTGCATATATGACAACTTAGCTATATATATGGGTTATGAGAAAATGTTTTAGGCTTAAATCCTCTTTCCAAAACGGAGTTGAAAGGGGGATTTATCTCAGCAAGTGTTGGTTGGTGTCTGGAAATGAGCTACCTCTGAATTCAGGGAGGAGAAGTGGTAACATTTTAGAACGTGCACAATGAACTAGATGTGCATTTCATCCTGAAGGTAACATCAAAAATGGGTCAATAGTGTCTTTGCTGACCAGCTCAGAACTTTTCTTTACGCATCTAATCCAGCATGATGAATTCTACACATGACTATCTAGGGATTTATTCAGGAAATTCCACCTACAGCTGTCAATCAATTAGTTCTTTTGGCACTTCCAAGGCCTAGATTTGTTCAGAAGTAGTTTTTCTGCCAAGGAGTTAGGGAATGTATAACTAATTTGGCCTGTAGTCTAAGGTCCAAGTCTTCTTGAAGGTTCAAAAGAGTAGGGTCCTAAGTCACCCTGGCACTTGCAGTATGTTTATTTTCAGTGCTTTTGGAAAAGACACTGCTTTACATAACAGAATAGTAATTCAGTTTTGTGAAATAAAAATCTTCCTTATATTCACAGTACCCATTTCTGAGCTTTTGTCACATGATTCTGAGCTATCTTTTCACATCTGCTTATGAACCCTTTAGAAAAAAAATGCACAAGTAGGAAAGAGAATTCAATTCCATCTGCAGGACTGACATCCTAACAAAAACATCAGATGGAAAAGGTCAGTGAACTAAAAGTCTTTTTTTGGCAGTGGAGGTAGGAGGTCCAGAAGAGTTTCTGCAAATAGAAAATGTAAAACAAATCATAAATGTAAATCAAAAGAACGTTGTGTTCATGTTTATCTTGCAGATGGAGCTAGAAATTCACAAACATTTATGCACAATTGAAAAGGGGTTTAAGACAACCTGTTGTCTGCCTATTATCTGAACAGCTGTTTGTAAGAGAATTTTCCACATAGGTCACTGCAGAAAAAGAGTAAGGTGTTGACAGCCTGATGGATGAGTTTGGCTGGCATGGTGCCCATCCAGTTGTGCAACAAACACTTTCATGTACAGTAAGTATCACAGACATTCGGATTGCCTCTAACAGAGTGGCATTTCTTCTGAAGTTATTCACAGAAACCAGAAGATCACTTGAGTTCCTAAAGAGCAAGTCACTCATCTCCTAAATGCGCTATCATTAAAGAGTAGTGAAAGTTCAAAATGAACTTAGGAGATACTCTTTATGTGAAAGGTTGCACCTGTTAATATGTGGAAAGGATAATGGTGCTGTGCACACGGAGCTATAAGATAAGCAAAGGTCCCGTTGGGATGTAGAACACACTGTTTCCTAGCACACCTTGTTTCAATTAGTTTGTATTGACTGGGATTTTAGATTCCAGGAGTCCCAGCCATTTGGAACTTATTGTGACTGCAATACAAATAAAAAAATCTTCAAGCCACAGTTTATATGGAGGAAAAGAAAGACATTTCTTTATTTTTTACTTGCCAAAGGACAAATACCTGACTGCTTCTGCTAAACCTTTCCCTAACATTTCCATCTAAAAGAGAAGCAGACTCCAACATGGTAGACACTTGATCTGTTGACCAGTCCTGGTCTGTTAGGGTATGGAATTGCAAATATGTCCTTTTTTAAAGTCCTGCTACTAGGTGGCTCAGTGGCTATATGCAAATCATCTAACTTCCATGAACTTGCATGCATACTCATGCATACCATGGCAAATGTCTGCAGCTGGCTGGTTTAACCTTAGGCTGGAAGTGAATTTGGGGAAATTTTGTTTTGTGCTTGTCTGCCATTGACTTACAGAAAAAAATAAGGGATTGAGTTCCTTAACTTCTCCATTCCTCTGTTGCTGTATTTGCAAAGTTGCTGTTATATTTAGCATTTGCCTGCTTCTGCAAACTATTGTGAGGCGTTTACAAGGACAATCTGCATCTGTACAGAATGCTCTCTTGCTATGAGCTGAACAGCTAAAACATGACTGTCATCACCAGCCTGGCAAGTACAAAAGCAATACTAGAGATTTTTCCTCTCCGATTTCTTGACTGCATAGGATAGGAGCTTTCATTATCCTAATATTTTTTGAATAATGTGTATATATATATGCTTAATCTATATCAAGCAAACCTTTAGGAATTATATAACCACTGCTCTCTGCCAGGGGTTATTAATCTTATAGAAGGAAAATGAGTTTTACCCCTACTTTTTATTGTAGGGGTAGGACAGCACATGACACTTTAACTCCACAGTGGAGGCGCCTGAGAATATGCAATTACCCTCCTTCCCTTGCTGGGGGAGCTTCCAGTGATACTTGCAGGATGAAAGGTTTTTGTAGATGCTCCACCTTGTTTTGCCTCAGGCCCTTCTAAGACTCTTTCTACATCCAGGGAAAGAGCCTGTTTGCTGTGTTACACGGTAGAAGGTGAGGTGCTCTGATATCTGCTTAATCTCTATAGCCATGTAAGGCAAAGAAGACTGAGATCTGTCTTAATTTTACCAGTGTGAAAATGGACAAGGATTTGGAAAAGGCCTCGAGGTGTATCTGTGGTGGATACAGAACTGAGTTACTTCTGTCAGATGTATTTTCCTGGGTATATATTTGTAGCACTCCTGTCTAACAGTACACACAAAAAGGTAAAATTTCATTTAACATCAATATTTTTAGTAAGAAATTGACAGGAATGATCCTCACCATGTTGGAAGAGATGCTGTATTTTAACTACATGGCTCTGGCAAACCTGGTATTTTTTTGCTTCTTAGATAACTTTTTCCTCCTTGGGTTTTTCCAGAGAATTTCTAATGCTTGCTCTGAAGAGAGATTAATATTTTTCTACTTCTTTTGACTACTAGAAACTCCATATTGTGCTGCAATCTCATGGGCAGCTGGAATGTTGGCTACCATGCTAGCTAGTTAGAGTGTTGTGGTAGGGGTTCAGGAGGGAGCATATATTTCTGTAGAGGTATTTCTAAGCTATAGCTACAGTCATTAACTGCTTAATTTTAGTCCCAGCTGCAGGGAAATTAGTTAGAAGAGCTGTTAACATTTAGCATTGTAACGATGCCTTATTTCATTGCCCGACTTACAAATAGCCAAAATTTCAAAATTTAGCAGAAACCCATCTTTCCTGCAGAAACAAATGGAAAACACTGACAGTACAGACTGCAAAAATGATGACATTAGAAAATGTGTCATGAAACTGGAGAAGAACCCCCCAAACACTGATTTGTAATTACAAATGCTTTCTTCTGCAATATGCCATATCTCACTGCCTCAGAACTGATTCCCTGGGCTTGGCAAAGACTGTGCTGATTGAAATCTAGAGTGATTCAAATGCAAAGGAGTCATTCTTGAGTCATCCATGGCCCACCAGATCTTTAACTGGCTCAACAAACTGCTCAATTTAAACTGATACTGTGCTCTGTGTATAGACAAAACTGGAGGTTTCAGCCAAGGTTTCCAAGTCTCACATGCAGTGAGCTGAAACAAAATGTAAATTCTGAGTCAACAAAAAACATTATGGGTTTTGAGCAAAGGAGGCATGTTGCCACAATTGCCTTATTATTGTGTGTCAATACAATAGCATTGTAGTAGTATTTGTGTAGATAGTATTAGATAATAGTATTGTATGGTATTTGTATACAATAATATTTATAGTCACCAGTGCCTACAAAAGTTGCTCAAACATGAATTAATAGTGTCTCAGCAGGGCACCCTGTGCTTTCACTGTCATTTGGGCATAAGTGCACACAGCCTCCTCGCCTGCCTCCCTGCTTGGTACAGACATACACAGCTTTTATCCCCCGTGGCCCAGTTTTAAATAGTTTCCAGTGCTAATCTTCCTTGGTGACTCTGCAGAGAGTGGGTTTGATCTACACTGTTGGACTGAATGACCACATCAGCAAGGTGCTGGGCAGGCAGTCACTGTGGATGTTTCTGCAGAGAGGGCGCAGGCCTCAGCCGTGCCGACAAAGCTGAGTGGGCTCACAGACAGCAGCCTCGGTCACACAGCAGACATAAAGAGCTAGAATGCAGTGAATACTGTATCAATTCTTTTTTAACAATCTTCCTTTTATCAAAAGAAGCAAAAGCTGCTATAATGAAAAGAGTACTATTCTTAACTACATATGTAGCTGCAGCATAAGATATATAAGACATTCAGAAAAGAGGAAACAGCATAGAGGCTGCTATCTGCAGAAGTTCTGCACTGATTTGGAAAGTAACTTGTTTTGTACTTGTGGATTACTTTGCAAATGAAACTATTGCAATGAATGTTTTGGTGTATAATACAAATAGGACTATGTAATGAACTTGATACAGGACTGTAGAAGTAAGCTATGGGCGACGAATAGAGTATGTCCTGTAGTAGAGGTCAGCTATTTTATGCATTCTGAATAACACTAACCAATCCTAAAACATGAGGAAACATCCAATTCTGATGATTTACCCCATCAGATGTCGTCATCTCTTAGGTCAGATCCTTTTGATAATGTTACAAGAACAAATCTATTTTTACCCAGCTCTGTTCAAATATCATTCACTGGCTCTGCAAGTGCTTTGGTCCAAAGCCTGAATGAACAGGTGTAAGAACATTATCTGATCAAATCTGAACTCATGTATTTTATATATTGTACATGCTCACACTTTTATTTATAAAATGAGTTCACTGTCCCTGGCATTTCACTTGCACTGTTTCTGTCTTGTCGGTGGAAATCTGAAATGAAAGAAAGCAGCACCAGTAACTTCTAAGCTTTATGAAGAGAAGCAAGTAAAAACTAAGTGAAAGATGAGAGGTTTCTTCCTCTTAACTGATGTAGTGAGCTAAACACAAAGTTTATTTTAGTCTTTTAATCTTCAGGAGTAAACTAAAACAATCATGACTGTTTGGTTTTGTCTATGATACTTTTTTTTCTTTTGATTTAAAGTTTTTGCCTACCAAAACTACTGAGAAATACAGAAAAACTTTAAAATTGTCTGTAATGTATATTTTTTTCAAGAAAGAACAGAGGATACAAGCAGAATGTTCGTGGTTTTGAGGACACTGTATGGGAGTGTATGTGTCTGTTTAGTTTTCAGCAAAGATTTTGGAAGGAAGTACTTAAAACATTATAATTATGCATTTTATAAGGACCTTTGCACTTCATGTATGGACTTTTTTTAATGAAAGCTTGGGAATTTCATGTCTGTAGACACACCTTTCTTTTCTTGCATAGCTCAGGGTGCCTAAAGCTACTAACAATTATTCTAAGGTTCATTGGTAAGATAAAAATAAACTACATATAGACAAAATGCAAATCCAAGACACATTTTGGAAATGTCGGATCATGTAACTTTTAGACATGCTAGAGTCAAATGACTAAATGTGTACTTTTTAACAAGGATTTGATAGCAGAGCAGCAGCATGACATTGGCAAGTAAGCTCTGTTCCTTGTTTGAAGGTGGCTCATAACCACCATGTGCATAAGCGTGGAATTTTTTGCAAGCATTTTTAGCAATGTCTGTTAAAGTTGAAGCTGACCACCCTTCCTATTTAATCAGGGTCAGTATTTTTTACTGAAGCAAAGTTAAAGCTAATGGAGCTAATTTATTCAAGCCAATAATCTAAATGAAATGAATCTAAATGAAAGCACAAAACCTGCATATAAGTACAATTCCTGGAGAGGCAGATAGCACTATGTGAAGTCTCCACAGCATATCCTGGTATGGCTTTGTGTATCAGTTGCTCATAACTTTGAGAAGCTTTAGCAATTTTGGCTGCACTTTTCCATTGCAGATGGAAAACTTGAGATGGAAGACTTTGACAAATAGCAGCCAAGTAATTGAGTAATTTCTGAAAGAAAAGCTAAGGGAAGAATATGTTGTTTTGTTCCTTAAAAAATATTCTTGAAAGTTGTCTCTGTTGTGTTGTAGCGTGGCCTAGAAACTGGGGAAAATGAGGGAAGGAATGGGAGCCAGCTCGATGACAGAGAGGAGGGAGTCATAGAGATGGTGCAAGAAGGAGAGAATAAAGAGGAAGCTGAGTCTGGAGAGAAAAATGACTGAGATGATTATAAGCTGGGATTTCAGTAAGCAAGAAGGAGGGCAGGTGGCCACAGGGATGTAGAAGAGAGTTCACATGTCAAAGTCAAGGATGGAAGCTGCTTGAGAGAAACCCTGAGAGAAAGGGAAATTGGGCAGGGTCATTGAAGACAAAGCAGGAATGAAGTAACTTTTGCACATATGAACAAGAAATTGGGAGGATATTCCAGCTGGGAGTTGCTGGGAGAGCAGTGACTTTGGAGGGAAGGCAAAGGCAGACAGATGAGAGTGGCTTAGCAAGGACAGTGGGACTGATATAAGAGGCTTGCTGAAGAAAGAGGACCTGCAATTACAGAAAACCTTATGTATGCATAGCACAGATAAGAAATGCTGGGCATTGTCAACAAAATCCAAAGACTGGGTGGGAGTTTTACTTGTCAGAACACATTCTTCTTCCTGCTATCCCTGAATTACCTTTTCTATCAGCCACTAGTGGTAGTAAATGTCACCTGAAGAAGCAAATGTCTTGTAACCTCTTCTGCTGGTTTACTGGCAGGAAGGCAGCTGGTCTGGCTCAGAGGCCTGTGCTTTTGAGTCCAAGAGCCTCGTGGATGGTGGTAGATACTTGTGACAGGCATGCAGGCATGCAGTTGTAGTGATTTAGTCCTGTTCTGTTCAGGCTTTGATTTGAGAAGAGTCTAGGAAATTATACACAGACTGTAAAATCAAACGTCTCAAAGTTACTTAGACAAAAGTCTGCTCTGAAATCAGAGAGAATGATTTCCTAATGCACTTTCTTTCCTTGTGCCTCTGTACTGAATTTATTCCATAAAACTCCCATGACATGATGGGACTTTTGTATCCTCTCTTTGTTATCTGCACTAATTTATGACTGATGTGCCCAGGAGATGATATTTCAGAGTACTCAGTGTTTAGTACTGCTAATACTCAAAGTAAAGCATCTACATAAATCAACTACAAACTGACTCTTTAGCTCTGCTTCAAATTACAACCCACAAGCTCAACCACATATGGGAAGATGAGGAACATGCAGTTGCTAAAAAATAGAAAAAACTGATTTAAATGGCCTGGCTGGCACTGCAGAAGAACTCCATGGCAAAAAGCCACATTCATATACTTTCATTGTGACACCTTCTGTTTTCTTCAAGTTTCTGTTTTCTTCTTTATCACTTGCCAATTTTTGCAACAAATGATATAGGGGGGAAAAAGAGTGTCCAGAAAGCATAGTCTTCATCATTGCTTTGTCTGGATTTTGTCCCAGAGGAAAGTCATGTAGTAAACTGAGTAAGGCAAGGGCCCCAAAAAACTGTTATGTAATAATGTATTTTAAGAACTTAACTCAGTGTACAGATAATCCTAAACTCAACATCATGTCATAAACTCAGGTGCTTTTGCAGATTGGCAGATACTTAGAAAAGCAGGCTTAAAGTTTGGCTTCAGATCTTTGTGAACACTAGGCTATGTCCTATAATGTGTCCTTTGCTGCTACTGCTGCAGGAGGATTGGAATAAAAAAATAATTACATCAGTCTCTGCTTTCATTTTGCAAATGCATTTAAAAATGTAAATATACTCAGAGAAATGTCTTTACCTGAGACCAGAGTTTTCTATATTTCTGTTATTCTTATGTTAAAATTCTTCAATTTACCTGTCCTAATGACTACTGCCTCTGCTTCCTGTCCAGCAAATTCAACCTGCACCATACAAAATTAAACAATAATATTACAGGACCATTTCCAGCTGGGTTTTATAAGAGTGGACAAGTGCTGGAACAGCAGGTGTGTTTATATATTTGCTCTCACATTTCTCTGGGAATCTGGATTGTCTACATGCTTTTGTTATCTGTGACTCTTTTGACCTGATGTGGCCCATGTGGCTGGGTTGGTGCATAAATAGGGATGGCAGTTCTCTCAGCACCTGAAGAAAGCCTGCTTTTCCTTAGCACATTCCCAAGTCTCACTCAGTGGGCAACATACTCCTGCCTGTGGCAAGACAGCTGTTGCTGCCTTTGTAACTTGATGCAGTGGCAGGATTTGCCCTCTCTCCTGGCCTATTCTTGTGGAGGTTAGGTACAGCCTGGCTGCTGTCAGGAACTGTGAGTCCTGTGCTCAGAGTTGTGGCAGTTGGCCTGTTAATGTAGACAGAAGACTAGAAATAAATTTTCTCCATCTTATTTATATCTGCCATTCTATTGTATGCTACATTTTATGAATGTCAATCAAGCTATGAAATAACCCCTGAACACTCTGGAAGCAGACAAGTAGAGTAATCAGATATGCATGCCTGAGTCACTGCATGCATAGAGTCACTTCAGTACCTATAATTATACTTTAGGAGGGGAACACCTGAGGGAAAGTCATTAAGAAATTACAGTTTTGTAGATGAATGTCAGGCTTTGTTTTTAAATGTGCAACACATTTAAAGCAAGGAGGTGCTGAATTGTTATATTAGAATGGACAACTCTGTCTGCTCAGGGTACAGAACATTTCTTTTCAGTAGTTAATTGGTAAAAGTTTTGTATTTTTAAAGGTGAGGGGATGGATTCAAATGTAAAAGGGAATTATTTTAAAGAGGCAGATCAGAAATGGGAAATTGAATCACAGGACCAAGAGGTCCCAGGAGAGGAGTAGGAGTGAGGGTGGAGTATAGAAACCTCAACAGGGAGAACAAGGGGAGAATGGATTTATGGGCACCACTGTCGTTTTTCCTGGGTTGGTGTTTCTGAGCTACCTTCCTCAGACTCTACAGCAATGGTTGATAAACCTCTTGGAATTCATAACCCTCATGTTAAAAATTACTGGTTTGCATCAAGAGGATAAGTGTTTAATGTTATCAGCAGCACATTGTTTTTGTGTGGAGAAACCTAATCCAGGTATCAAAACAAGATTTGGTCCTAAAGGAAAGACCCTGACCTTCATTTTTACCTCACCTGCTTGCAGGTACTGCATTTCAGAGCGGTATTTGGATACAGCATGCATGAAGCATATAGATAAAGCATATTCCCAGGGCATAGCTTTTCATCATAGCAATGTGAAAACATGGCCAGAAGTGCTTCAATGAGGCAATAAGAAATATAGAATTACCTCTGTTGTCTTCCAGTGAAGTCTCTGCACTTGGGGAAATTTGATCTTTTGGCAGGAAGGTGCTTACTCTGTAATTGTTTCCCAATCATGGAACTTTTGGGTGGGAATTCACCCTATTGATGTATTTTTATGCCAGATGTCACTTTACATTTGTAAAAGACAAACATCTGGATCCTTAACAAGGCTGGTTGCTGCTTCCCTGCTCTTCCTGCCACTGCTGTGATCCTTCTGTTCCTGTGTCTTTCCATGGTTTAAGAAAGACCTTTCCCTTAAGAAAGACCATGAACAATGATTACACTTCAGAAAAGCAGGTAAGCAAATAAACAAGTACTCAGTGAATTATACTTATTTCTTTAGCTATTATTTTAGTATTTTCTTCTTCACTGGCAGCTTTATTCTACTGTAATTTTATAAACAGCTTGTAGGAATGAACAGAGACTTAGAATGTCCCACGAGCATTCTGCCTATATGAAGAATGTTCACTATCAGTCAAATGGTTGAAAATAAAAAGAAACCTTGTACTGATCCTCATTAATATGTAATAATATTGACTATCTTGTTATCTTGGAGTTACAGACCACCCTCCCCTGTAACAGACAATATCTGCAAAGAAGAGAAAGAAAAAAATTTGTGTTTGTAGGAGCAGCAGTGTATTTGCCATAATCAGAATTGCTCTGAGTCAGCTGTGCCTGTGCTTTCAGCCTGAGCAGTCACATGGCTTCTAATAACTGTGTGATAAAGAAAGGTATGTCCTTTCCCCTGTTGGAAAGTGGCTGTGTATATATGTCACATTCTCAAAATCTACCTGCCCTGTCACCTAGCTGCCACATGTGCAGGTACAGATGAAATGAGTCATGGCTGAAGGCTGTGTGTGTGTCTGTTATGTGGCCACGCAGGTTTGCTCTGTCCTGTGACCACTGCACAGCCTGTCCTATGGCCAGAGGTTGCACAGCTGTCTTGGAGGATGTGCCTCCACAGTCCCACTGTGCACTTTTCTTGTGTGTGGTTCTTCTTTAGGCTGCAGACGAGGTGAAGGCACACAGTGGAAAGTCTGTGACACCTTTGGAAGAAATGGTTTGTTCAGGCTGCCCAAGTGATCGCCTGATTTGTGGCTTGCTGCCTCTCTGTGCTTCAGGGACACTGTGTGAGATGGTGTTAAGATTGAGCTGTAGCCTGGATGAACTGCTTGGTGTGCTGTATTCAGCTCATGAGCTCACCACCCCTGCACTAAAACCACTCTGACTCACTAGCTAGAATTTCATCCATTAGTGTAATTAAAAAGTACAAAGCAATAAAGCAAGGTAATGAGACTTCTTTAATAATATCTGTGGATATCTCTAAACCAGAAATATAGACATCATTTCATTTTAGAATAAGTGGACTTTATTTAATTGAAGTTTCAAAAGTGATTATGTTTTGAAAACTTAACAAGTTGGGTTTAACCGAACTCCAAATGCCAAAGCAAAGGTCATGACTTGTTATCAAACATGTAGTCTCAACATTTTTTCTCATGTTAGGAGTCCAAACAGATGTTTCAAAGGAGTAACACATTCAATTTGTTTTGTAAACAAGAAACTGGAAAGGGAATGCCTGTCTGTTTTTGCCTTGTGTCTTCTGAGGAAGCAAGGCAGGCCATCAAAGGGATATCTTCAGATTTTCCTGAAAGGTTGACCAACCATGGGCAGGAAAACAAGACTATATCTATTACTTCCCTAGTCCCCTTGTCTCCTTCTTTTGCTCTGGATTCCACTTGGATACATAAAAGTCTGCTTTTTACTCATCTAAATCCCAAATGTCACTTTGTTCTTATGCAAAAATGCTACAAGTGTATCAAAACCTGAAAAGCATTCAGAGTTATGTAGGTTGTGATGTGTAGGTGCTGGATTCTCCTGGTTTGATCTGAATCATGTTGGAAAATAATGTATCAGAAACTGGGCAAGACATGCTTATTTAGTACCCTTCAGCATGAAACCCTATCTGTAGACAGATTCACCTGGAAAACTGAGTAACGCCGGGAGTCAGGCATTGGCTAGGAAGTAGCACGGTGATTGATTGGAAGTTCTGGCAAAGCTTCAGACTGGTATCCCTTCCCCCAGACTGTGGGTCCATTTAGAGACTGAGGATGGCTGAGCTCTGGGACTCTTGTCTACTGTAACAGTAACTATAATAAGGATAAAGTACTTGAAATCATGGAACTGCCTGCTTAAATGTGATTAGCCCTGGGAATGATTGGATGGGTTAACATGAAATAAAAATATCGAGAAACTTTGTATACAAAGTTCCCTTTTTATTTTATTGCAAAGCATACCTCTCTGGACTTCAAATTCTGCTGGGGTGGAGAGGCCAAACGACCAAGTGTTTTCTTAGGCTGTCCACTATTAGTTACTGGAATGAAAAGCCTTGGGGTGGGGATCTGCTGGCATGCTGATATACAGTCTCCTACTCCTGGCTGCATGACTCTGCTTCTTCCCTTACGTGATTTAGCTGCATGTATGCTGATTCAGCTCACTGAAGCAGCAGAGAAAAATCTGATTTTCTATTATGTGCTTTAGATTAGTTTTCTGCCTCTTCAGTAAGACAAATTAGTTCATTGAAAAGCAGAACAAGGCAAGAAAAAAGACCAGATGACTTAAAATTGTTTGAGACAGTTTGGATGCCTCTCTTCTGCTTGCTGTAAGTCGTTAGATGTACTCAGCTTTTCTTGTCTTGGGAATTGCCCTGTAAGTATGATCTGTATGTTGATGTGAAGAAGTTTTTCTTCGATTCTTCTGAAAACAGCCACATGCCTAACTGCACTTGTGACTTTTCTTTTATACCTCTCTTTCTATGAGGACTGTTCAGGTTAGCACAAATCCTTAGAGTACTGTATGGATGCAAAAGGGGATATGAGTTAAACAGGATTATTTAGACAAACATGAACACAGAGCGTGTACATCTAAGCAGGCAGGAAGGAATGGGATCCTCAGATGGGAAATAGAGAGCTGAGGGTAGGAACCTTTTAACAGGAGCATTTAACTTGGTTCAGAGCCCAAACTTTTGTAGGCAGACAAAGGTGACATAATATTCCCAGGAGATGGAAATTACTTCACCTTAAACACTCCTTTGAGTTTAACTCACAGAGAAAATGACTTCAGGTGAAATACCTTTTGAAAACATTAGTGGGAGGATTTTGATTTTTGTAATGACTTTTATTTAAAAGCCATAAATATAAAGCTTATTTCTGGCATGCCAGAAAATCAGTTAGATTCCATAATGTCACAGAATTGATGTAGAAGATTGTTTCTGGACATCTGTTCAGTGGAAGCACTAGCATTAAAGATCAAACAAGTTCTTCTTTGCTAAAAAGTCCATTTTAAGAGCTTGATAGGTATGGCTTCAGGAAACTGCCATTGTAAAAGGCAAGGAATCCTTGTATCAGCTGAATCTGGGGATGGAGGGCTGACCCTACAGGGTAGGTGCTCAAATCTCCCTTGCTGGGAAACAAGTGCAAGAAGTGCTGTAGAAACAGAGCAGTCTGTTGCAGTATGCCCTGACAGGCAGGCTGTGTCTTTTAAGAATGCTTCTCCCATAACTCTACAGCGTGATGGCTATCAGTGGCAACACTAAGTGGCAGAGAAACCTGATAATTTGTCGGAACTTTCACAGAAGATGGGATAATAAGTGATGTATTTTTGCTCATTTAAAGTCGCGTGCAAGTATGGCAAAGAGCTAGCAAGATGAACTTTATCAATAATAACCTCTTCTCTAGCACAGATAGTTAGTTCTTCAACTTTTTCTGTAGAAGTGGGATACCCTACAGCTAATGACTACAATGAGGGCTGAGTTGACAGTCCTGAGCTGTGGAGTCATTTAGAGGAAGGCAGTGGAACTGGCTGTAACACTGACAAATTATTTTCCACCCTGTGGAAAATATCACTGACTTTCCCTCTGTGTCTTTGGGCCAGGAAGAAATACCCAGAACAATGAGATTAGAAACAGATGGATCTATTCTTATGTTAGGAGTTGGAAATCCTTCAATTTTCAGAGTTTTATGAAGAGGAGCACAACATTTTTCAAGTTCTTTGCACATTCAGTGTTGCATGGCTATGTACAGTTGATGCACATAAGCCTTTCCTAAATGCTATAGACATTAACAACATCTCTCCAGTAACTGAAGGAGGATATGACTTTATCAAGAATGTCAAGCATTTGTAGAAGCAAATAGTTTGAAAACACACTAGCTTCACCTCGCCAGGTGGCTAAGTTTGCTTGATTGTGTTGACAGGGGAGTAAAGCAACACGATGCACTACGTAATTTGTTCCAGTTTCCAGAGGGAACTGGTTGGTACTGGCTGAGCAGACTAGGCTGTTCCTGCACCTTTCCTCTCACTGGCTTTTATCTTCATTCATCCTATCTTCCCTTCTTTACAAATAGTAGAAATGGCTCCCTTATACACTCCTTTCCACCTCTAACTCTGCTCTGAAATACTATGATCTTGCAATGACTACAAAGCATTGTAGCACAAGCATTACTGTTTGTCAATAAAATCAGAAAAGTGGACAAGCAGGGATGTAACATCAGGACAGGACATGCAGGTGAGTCTTAGAAAAGATGTCCCCCAAGAGGTGGAACAAGAGCTGAGAGCTCAAAAGGAAAGAGGAGCACAGCAATCTGACATAGGAGGCACTGCTAATTGCAATGGAATTGCCGACAGTGGAAACAGCCTCTATGCTTAGGTAGTGTCAGGGAGAAAAAGGTGTCAAGGAACAGGTAAACAGGCAAGGAAGGTGTGGCCACTGTTTGCACCTCACCTCTTTTGGCCTGTTACATATGCAGAAGCCTGTGTGACTTCCTTTATTGGAGTTATCCAGGAGAGCAGTGGGGGAGCTGTGCCATTATCCACAATATCCCAAGTCACGTTCAGAATAGGCAGTTCAGTTGCTTTTGGGGGGCCAAAACTTTTTTTCCATTCTATATACCAACTGGGCCCTTATTCATCCTCTGTCTTTGCATAGTTCTTGAATGCAAATAACAGTGTAGGACACTGCTGCTGAGGCTGTGGGCTCAGGGAGAAGTTAAAGGAGGAGATGAACTACAACAGCAGTGACTACCGCATCAAAATAATCTCAAGAAGAATGGAGCAGCAAGTGTCAGTTAAACTGATGGTGGAAGGATCCACCCACCATGGAGGAGAAAGAGATGAAGGACAGAAAAACTGTGAGTGCTCTTACAAGGCAGTGGCTGTGAAAGTGAGTCCTGATATCCAAATCTTTTTCTGGGTCATTGTCGTCCTGGCTGACCGTCAGCAGGGAATGAGGTATTAATATTGTGACTTCTTTTCAGCTTCTGGTAATCTCATATCTTCTCTGTATTAATACGGTTTGTGTGCATGATGAGGAAGAGTGCTTAACAGCCAAGATCTTCCTTCATCTGCACTAGATTTTTACTGATAAAAAGGTGATGATCTTTTTATGATGTGCCAGTCTTCCTCAGCATGTTGCTCACTGATGATACTGAACTGGGTCTTCTGCAGTAATTATTGGATTTGGCTTGATTCCTGTTTCTAGCTTTTTTTTTTTTTAATTATTATTTGATTGGTTGTCAAAACAGTTTCAGAAAGGTTCTGCAGGTTTGTCCTTGCACTGTCTGGGCACTTTGAATGCAATGAGCTCACTGATAGTGGTGAGAATGAAACCCATTTATTTCTCTTGGGAGAAAGACAAAGCCAAGTAATATATGTGTGAGGGGAGAGTGATAATGAGTGGGAAGGACAACAGTTTAAGTGGTGGGTGCTGACTTTGAACTGTAGGACATATCTTACTTGGGTGGCATATGCATTTGATGAAGTCTGTGCTTCCAAATGCTGTAACTACTTGTGCATATCAACCCAGTGTAATCTTTTGTGGGGTTAATAGCAGTAAATGTTCAACTTAGATTTTCCAGATTGTCTGGAGGTTTAATTCTTTAAATCCCTTTGGGTAGAGGTGAAGCAAGTGCATAGCTTGGGCTGTGTGCTGTGACCTGGAACAGGATCTTGCTGGAATACACTAGCATGGGTGGCCTTCAGGAAGGAAGGCAGATGTTTATTGATATGAGGGGAGTGCAAGGGGGAATAGAGGGAAGTTTAAAAATTAACAGAAAAAACCCTCAGCTTTATCACTGCAAATAAGACCTTTCAGCTGTGATTATCAGTAAGAAAATCAAGAGCAGACCTGCTGCAAACCATGTTGAAAACATACAAAGAGTAGTGATGCTGGAGCATCTTAAAGTCTGAGCAAAACAAATTTGCATGCCCAAAACTGCAGTACACTTGTACCACTAATATGCATAAGGTGAATGTAGCACAGCAGTCGTGCAGTCCACCAGTGATGGTGGGTGCTTGGAGACACCTCTCAGGTGGGCATGGCGTTGGCCCTGGCAGCACTGTGTCCCTGGCAGTGAGGTGCCAGTTGGATACAGAACATCAGATCTTTATTAAATGCTGGCAGAAGCTGAAGAGGTGGAGAAGGAGGGTGACGAGGGCAAATCAGCACTAGAGAAGTTTTGCTAAATGGAGAGTAATCTTAATATGTAAGAAACCAGAATACAGGCCCTGAGTAAGCTGGGCAGGACAGGACAGGCTGTATAGAGCCCAAGAAGCTCACTTGCTGACAGGGACTCCTTCAGAACCCTCCCTCCTCACAGCCCTTTGCTATTGCATCTGGTATCTTCATTTCACCCTGCCAGTGCAGCCAGGTTTCTCCTCCATCAGGAGTCAGTGCAGGTTGCCAATTGGAGCATTATCTGGTTGTGGGCTGTATTTGCTATGTTGGAGTTGCAGGGGGAAATGTCTTTGGATATGCATCTCCAAGTCAGGGCTTCTGTGTGTGTCTTATTTTCCAGGCATCCCATCCCATTTGCCAGTCTCCTGTGCCACAGGCCACCTTTTCCCCCTACTGCTGTCAGTGTCCTGCATTCCCTTTCCTACAGCCAGTGGCTTTGGGAGCTCCTTCAGCCCCTTTGGCTTCTCCAGCAGTGATGCTGTGCGTCTCTCCCACTGTCACCTCCCTAAGTATCCTCTCCTTTCTTTTCTCCCAACCTGCAGTGTAAGTTGTCTCTTCAAGGATGGGCAAGACTTGCAAAGCTGAGGTTGCCAGACAGGGTGAGAGGGATAGGGGATATGAATGACTTCCTTGAAGAACCCTGGAAGTTCATGCTAACATGGTAGGGGTTCAAAAAAACAGAGGTTAGTGGATGTAGCCTCTGTTTTCTTGTTTCCTTTTCAAGTTTTCAGCCAGTAATGAAATCTTCCTCTAAAATCTGAGTATGGATCAGAAGTGATGTTCCAGCTTCACATAGAGACAGGAAGATAATTACTGTTGAGCAGAGTACTAGGTCATGCTTTCTTTGCCTAAAATGTTTTGAATTTCTTTTTATGTAGCTGACACATACTCTTTACTTGCACTCAGCTCTTAAAACTGGCTACTTTCCATTTCACACAGAGCTATTATTAGCAGAAGCTTGGGAGCAGATCAAATTTGATACACCATGAAAAATTGTGCAAATCCCTGTTTTTCTGTGTAGGAAAGCTGAGGCACAGAGAGGCTCAGTGCTAAAGGTTAAGCAGTGAATTGTGTACCAGAACTAAAATTAAACATAAATTTCTCATTGCAGGTTTTCTGCTTGCCTTTTAGCTTGTACAGCTGTTTTCCAGTGCTGATAGCTCCGTGAGGTGGTTTTGGCTGTTTAAATCTAAGGTGTATGTGTTTTCTGTCATTGCCTCAACCTGCCATATTTACCAAAACTGAGTTACTTGGACTACTCACACAACCTGCAAAGGTTGATATAAGATTTGCGTGATTGCAATCTTATAGGAATTATGTCCTTGTGCACAGGATTTTACAGGATGCTTTTTAGTCACTTGCAGGCTACAGCTTTTTTTTTTCAATATATGGTGAGCCTCTTGAATAAAAACGTCTTCTGCAGCTATGTGTATTACAAGAAATCCGTGTTCTTAGCAGAAAAGAGATACTATCCTAAACAATTATATTGGAATCTAGGAGAAATACGACTTAGAGAATAATATTTATAATATTTCAAATAATTTCTCATGTAAATCAAACTGACTGGAAATGCATGTACAGTCTGTATCCCTAGATAGAAAATGTATTTCAGTTAGCTAAAATGTTGACAAATATAATCATTGTGATGAAGTTTCTTGTGCAGTATTTGTCCTTAATTTCAGAAAGTTTAACCTAAATTTTCATTTCTGGAATGGAACTTTCTTGTAGTGTCTGTGCTACTGTTTGCAATCAAGTCCTGCAATTGTAATGGCTATCTTGATAATATCTATCAATCCCAGATTACATTATCTGGGAGCCAGTAAGTCTCTATGTAAGTGTCCTGTACTTGATTTTGCTGAAGCTTCAGGACAGTGTTTAGGCACATATTTAAACACTCTAAAATACTGGTTAGACATCACAGTCAGCATGGTGTTATATGCAGTATTTTGGAATGTATGTTGGTTTCTTTATGAGGCATTTTGTGCTATGCATACACCCTGTGTGAATAGTAAGACACAGCATCTAAGAAAAGCTTCCTTAATGCAGTGAGAATATTATCTGGTAGGTATTAAAGAAGCTCTCTTCTAGTTCACAGAACCTAGATGTAAGAAATAAGAGTTAGGTATTTCTCACAAAAAAGGTTTGTACAATAAAATTTTCTAGTACGTTAGAACAGAATTCAAGTGGTTGGTAATATCATGTATTTAGAAGAAGCTTCTTGTGGATTAATTTCTTCTGAAATTTTATTTTTCTCATTATTGTAACTACATGATTCCCATGTAAAATTCTCAGCGCTGTCTCATGAGCACTTAATCAGTTTTCAGTTCTCCAGGTATACAATTGTAGTGTGATGTCTGAGCTACGAGACCACCATAGTGTCCTTCAGAAAGTCAACTTGGGTGTCAACTCATGTTGTAATTTAGACTCTACAAAAGAATGATTTTACAGAATGGAAAATTCAGATGTCGAAATCTCACTGACTTTCAGAAAAAAAGTTGTGAACATAACTTCCCTTTGTGTTATTTTACAAACCTGGGTGTGGAGTTTGTGTACTTTTGCTTTCTTTTCCCCTTGCTCATATGATTTCTTTCTGGTTTTAGTCAGAACAATTGTTCTCACATGGGCTGGTCCTGAAGGTTGGTGAGTTGTTAATGAAATGGTGCATGTCATCTGCTCTAAACTATATACAGTATTCTGGGATAACTGGGGATAACTCCTTTAAAGTTGCTTTCCTGTTTTATGAAATGGGCAGCCTCCTAAGCCTGTCCAAATGAACAGAATTGAAAAAGAAAAATACTTGTTTTGATGTCTGGGTGTTGGAGATGTATGTACTGGTGCTTGTTTTTCTTTCACTGGGCTTGATGAAACGGTACATTGTAGCCGCCTTATTTTTCTTGGCTGAGCTCCTTAGTTTCTCTTATGTGGATGCAAAATAATAAAAAAAGAACTTGAGCCACATCATATCTGGGAACTTTTCATTTAAAACACGTCCCAGTGCACAGATTGCACTACACAGTTGAAAAAGAAGAACAACTAGTTTAGTTGTTTTGATATAAGGTTTATAGGAATCAGTCTTACACTGAGTTTGCCTTGAGGTCTTGCATACCTTTTTGTCTTCCTTTTCTTTCAGGTGTTGTTTTCACTCCAGTTGCTTTTGTTGAACCAATATTCAGTTCAACATAGAAAGGGTTTGATCAGCCCACTTGACAAACAAACAGCTGCTGAAGGAACAGGGTCTTCCTGGGTCAGCTTCAGTTGGATCTGAGATGCTGTATGATTGGGATCAGTGTTGGAGTACCTGTACTTTTGTGGTTATATCAGGCTTTCTTATCCTTGTGGTATTTTAGGTGTCATTCTCTGTATCTCTTAAGTGTCTCTGTCAACTTAATCCAGTGCTTCTGGCTTCCCATTCGTGTTAATTCAGGGCTTCTTCCATTGTGCTGTCAGATCTGTTTGAGCACTTGCACACTTAACAAGATTCAGAATGGATCCACCTGAAAATAACCACTTATTTTGCTGAGTTGCTTTACAGGGAGATCAGCTCTCTGATCAAGTTCATTGCTTGTTTGCTCAGACATCCTGGCTGGCAGAGCAGAGAGGGATCTAAGATGGAGAAGTTGTTCACACCATGTGAAACAGAGCTGTTGCCAGACAGGAAAGCCATGTTACTGCTCTGCCCTGAACTGCTTGTTTTACACACTCTGCATCAGATGAACAAAAGCTAATATCTTGCTGTCCTTTACCCAGAGCATTCAGTCTTGCTCGATGTTGACTAAAGAGAAAAGAATCCTGTACACAGTTTGTGGTAATTAGAGTGGGGCTGTGGCTGAGCCTCATCCCTAATGGGCTACAGCTGTGAAAAGCAGGGGAGCAGCATTGAAAGCAATGGGACATGGAGTGCCCAGGTGCACTGGCCAATCAGCAAAGGGAACAGAGGGCACACAGGTGCAATGCATGAACCATGAGGGTATAAAAGGTTCTGTTGAAGAGCAAGAAAGAGCAGATGCTTGAAGCCTTCTGAGTTGGTGTGGTGTTACTTTGTATGGGTTGAAACCATCTGAAATTGTATGGTGATACTCTGTGTATCGTGGCTGTCTCAACTGCAATGTATGCTGCAATGGAATCTTGGTTTATGTTTTTAAGAGTTGTATTTCACTTGTTCCCCTGAAGAACCCTGGGGACTTTTTCACAGTCCCCTTGAACGAAATGATATGATGAAGGAAGTGATATCTAAGAAATTCAAGCTTCCTGCATTTGCTTTTAGCAGTGGAATCCAGCTACAGGTGATGAAGCAGCAGAGGAGCTGTGGGATGATATTGATGAATCTACTTGGATGCAGTTTCTGAATTTTTTGGCAAGTGACATCATGCTAAATGGCCCTATTCTCCATTGGTTTTTCATGTCCTGTAATTTTTTTTTCACATTAGCCAGAACTGAAGGCCTAATAGACTTTTGGCACTGAAGGACATTTAAATCTGTAGGCTTGCTTTCTCTCAGTTCCATAATCATAATTGGAACTGAAGAATGAGATAGATAAAGGGAATTGTCCAACATTAGAATTACATTTAATCATTCTGGTCTGTGAATAAGAGTTTAAAGATGTGATTAGTTTGAAATTACAGAAAGGGAAAAGAATAGAAGATGCATTTTAGTTGCTTACAATAAATGGAATAAGAAGATGGAAGATTGTCTCAAATTTGATTCCATTCATTGCTTATCAGATAAGGTAGGAGTATTTGAGTTGATTTAAATAATTTTTCCTTTTTTTTTAAGTGAACATTTCTGAAACTAATATATCCAACTGCAAAAATTTTATGTGCAAAGTTCTTTTCCCATGTCAGCCTGATCTCTGTAGAAAATGTAGACTGAAGATATGACAAATAAAACTATCATCCTTGAAGTACAGTTTCTTCCAGGTGTAAGATATGAGTCATGGTTGGACTTGGTAATCTCAGATGGCTTTTTCAGCTTTAATGGTTATATGGTACCAGAGGAGCATTATTTTTCATATATTGTACTTGACATACAAAACCTCCTGGATTTATTTTACTTGAACATTTTAGACACCTCTGTGTTTGACTGACTAAGAAAAAATGCCTGTGCAGGTAACCTGGCTGTATGCCTATTTGTAGTCCATTAAATGAGGCATGCATATGTAATTTTTAAACAGCTGATTTTTAGTGACTACACAAGGACATGTACTTAACACTAGATATCTTTGCAGTAGCATCCTCTACATCTGTTCATACTGTTATTGCACAAATGTGGGTCTCACAGTCTTGGAAGGGTTTGGCATTTGCACTGTGAGGATCCCATGCTCTGAATTTCTCAATATAATGCACTGGCTTCTCAGACAAACTGAAAAGGGAGAAAAGTGTTTCATGCACAAGCTGGCAGATGTAGTTTTGCTCATACTAACCATGAAATGACACCTTATGTTTGTGATTTAATTTTTGAGGGAATTAGTGGATTTCAGTTTTTGTTCCCTTCTAAATTACCAGAACTACTATGGGTCTATTGAGAAGCATGAGTAAACATGCAGTTTTAAGAAAAATATTGGCTGCCTAAGGTTATCCACACTGTTGAGAATGAATTTGAAGCAGTTCTGGCTTTCTCTATATCATGGCAATGGATTACTTCATGATCAATTTGTGGTTTCCTATACTCCCAGCTTTTGTTTTTCAGATTTTTTGCCCACTATGTTTTTGTGCAATTAGCTCTCCCTGAGTGTAGTACTTAGAATTTACCATTTCTGAATTGCATCTCGTGTTTTTTCAAGGCCATTTTGAAGTCTGTTTATTGCCAGTGTGGTGCTTGCAACACTGCTCAGCTTGTTTTCATTTGAAAGGTGTTTTTGCCACATTAACAGCCGAGAGAGTAATGGAAACAGAATAAGATCCATGCACCTGTCTAACAGGAACTCTATGTGAGTACACTTAGTGTATGAAATTACTTAGAGGAACCTAGTGAAAATTACTCTTTGACTAGTTTCCCAACTTGTTTTGTGGTCAGCATACAATATCTGTACTTGACAATAGTCACATGTTTGATTATGAACATGTTGTGTGAGACAGTATCAAATAGCCTTATTAAAGCATTGACTGTGTCTTCCAAGGTATCTCCTATAGCCACAGGCAATTTTACTTTCTAACCATCTGAAGAAAGAAATATTTCCTATGTGCTTTTTATTCAGTTCAGCAGACTATCTGTTGAGAATAGAAGTGTTGACAGAAGCAGGTTTTGCTAGAATGAACAAAATATAAGGATTTCTTCAAAAAAAGACATATTTTTGTTTTATGAAAAAAGTTAGGAACCAGTCAAATAATTGGGTAAATAAAATTATTCTGCAAGATCTAGCCTGCCTTCAAGGCTGGTGTTGATTTAAAATCCAGATCTCTCCTGCAATTAGATACTTTGAACTTTGAGGTTTCTAAGAAGAGAATACTGGTTGTTTCCTAAGAAACTGAAAGGAAGTTAGCGATTTAATGAGTGTGTCTGGATTACAGGATGTAACAAGAAAAGACTAAGTAACCATAAATTCCCTGCTTCAGAGGCATCTTGGAAGATCTTTGAATAATGATGTAGTTCATAACAGCTGCCAGAATTTTATTTTTCCTGCTTTGTGGGGTTTTTTTTTTTAACTTCAGTTTGTAGAAGTAGTAGATAGTATGTCTGATGCCAGCTAGCTATGTGAGGAATAACTAAATTCAGTACAAAACTTGTTAATTGAACTGAATATAACCTGCAGTAGAGATTAAGCCATGAAATGTCAGTGTCAGTAATAGGAGACGTATCTACTATTTCTCTTCTTGAGTATGTTGATCTCTCTTTTAGCTTAGTGGCAGCAGTAAATGTCATTGTGGAAAACTGTCCATTGTAAACAAAGTCTCTTCATGATGACAAGCTGTTTCGGTTCCTAACTCAGCACAAATACTCTGCCTCCTTATTTCATTTTATTTACTTTCTTTTAAGCACCTCTAAAGTGTCACACTGATAGCTTCACAGTTAGCTCTTTGTGACTTTACTTTTCATGAGTTAAAAGACATTTTGAACATTTTTATTTGCTGTACATTTAGAGCATTAGGTCCTTGTGTCTCTTTCTCTTCCACTGAAAATCCTTTGCCAGAAGGCCTTGATTTGATAGTACAGCAGTGCAGGATCATGGGGTTGCTCTTATAAAACCCAGCAAGATCTGTTTCACAGAATAGTTTTGATTTCTGCAAAGCTTATTTGACAGTAAAATTAGAGGTCGCTTAAGGCTGTTGCTGTATTGGTGCAGCACAGTGATAAATCAGTTGCAACATTTCCTTGGAGTAAGACTAATTTTTAGAACTACAGTTAACTTGAATACAACAAAAACTATCAGAAGTCTTAAAAGCACAACCTGTGATGAAAGATGATGAGAGAAGGCTTATTTAGCTTGGAGAAGAAAAGACTGAGGGGAAATGTGATAGTCTTCAAATATATTGAAAGTCACTTCAAAGAGGGAGATGGATGCGCCTTTGCTTGTATCATTCTTCTTGGCTTTTGAACACAGTCTAGCTAGGTCACCACAGATATTTATTATTTCTAGTGGTGCTATGAAGTTGTTTGGAGTGTGTCAGTCCCTGAGCTAGCGGAACAATTGGAGGGTGAATTGACGTAGGAAAGTACTGCAGCTGTACCCATAAGGTGGATGTTCAGGTGAAATTGTCCAGCTTGTTCTAGAACACATTTGATGGCTTTCTATTGGAGATATTGCAAAACTGCTGAAATTTTGCACAACTGGTCAGTAGTAATCTTCTTTATTCCTAATATAAAGAATGAGACAGCAAAGGGGGACTGATAACCCTTGCTAAGAGCAGGGTGAAGAAAACCTTTCTGTTGGGAGCTACTGTCTGGTACTTTCTTTTCCTCAGGTACCAGCAGGTAGAGGCATATATCTCTACTTTAGCCTGCTGGCCCTCTTGTGCTAGTGATCTAGCAGTTTTTATTCTGGTTAAAAATTCCTAGACAGTAGGTAAATTACAGAACCCCGTAGGACTTACACCCTGGCTCTCTGTTTACTGCTATTTCTCCTTATGAACCCTGAAGAGTCCCAGAGTTAGCAGCCAAATAGCTAAAATAGTATGTTCAAAGTTAGCAGGGTGGGAATTTTTTTGTTTGATTTTTGGCCTTATGTTTTTAAAAACATATGATGAAATGTTCTCAGAGAACTTGACCAATTTTTGTTTTTCAACCCAGCATCCATTTCCAAAGTATCTGCACTCTGAAATCTGCAATCACCACCATGTATTTAACCCAGTAGGGCTTCTGACTGATTAGTCATTTGGTAGATGTCCAGCATTATGCCAGAGTTTCAGATCTACGGGGTTTAGGGCAGGAGAAGTCTTCCCTTATTAGATATATATACAGAAAGAAGCAGTCAGCCTTTCTTAAAATCCCAAATAATTTCCATGCAGTGGAAAAGTTGCATATATATTGCAAAAAGTCTGTGTATATCTCTTAGGCTATTTTTGGTGTTCAGCCATCTTCTGCTGTAGATTCAGGTATAGTTTCACAGCAAGTTTAAGACCACACTGCAGCTCAAAATAATGGTCCTGCCTGCAATATATTGATGAGTTTTCATGTGGGTCATCCAGTTGTTCTGAGTTAGTCCCTGGCTGGATGAGTGCTACAGGTGACAGGAAGGCAGGAGTAGGCATGGAGGGAGGAGCCAATGCCACCTTTGGAGGACACAGTGCATGGCTTGTCACGGTGGCTGAGAGTGAAACTTCAGGCTCAGGGCCAGACTTAGGTCAGACAGCAGGATGTTTGCCAGTACTATGTGTTTTGACCAGTTTCTGCCATGCACTGGCTATGCTGTTTGTCCCATTTACCTAACACGTTGTGAATTGTTTCTTTCATAAGAACGTGGGAACTTGTCTCCCTCATATTTTTCAAATTCCCATTACCTAAGCTAGATGAGTGAATGCCTTTAGTGTCTTTCTTCTCTTTGCTTTTGGGTTGACTTCTCTGTCAGCCTTGAAGAATTATGTTGTTCTCCAGTGATGCATTCTCTTTGCCCTTTCTAATTCTCATGTACTGTGACATGCCACGTTGATTGAAGGGGTCTCAAATTGTCTTCTCTATCAGCATATTAGGAAGCTTTTTCCTTGCTTTTGCATTTAGCCGTTCTTATAGAGAAAGATTAGAGCATTAAGTAATAGGCAAGAGTGGTAGATCATCTCTAGCTTCATGCAAAGTCCACTCATGGGTGTTTTAAAAACTGTCTTGAGCTGGATTTTCTGATTGTCTCTGCTGACAGGAATCATGTTAATTACAAGTGAGTATGAGCAATAAGGTTCCACAGATGTCTATTGTCAGACTGGGCAATTGCATTAAGAAATCACCCAAAGCAGAAGTAACTAGTGGGAGCATGAGAGGCAATTTATTTATTTGTGAGTTGCTACTTCAGTTATTTTCTTATTGTATATACAGTTACAGCAAACAAGTGACTGCCTGTGCACAGCTAAAGAGGACAGCTTTAGGGCCTGCTGCACTGTAACTCTGAACACACATGAGCTAAGCCAGTCTTGGGCAGAGTGAGTCTCGTGTCCCTCTCCCCAGGTTCACACTCTCAAGTGTGTACGTGTGGGGTGAAATAGGTGGAAAATGCATCCCTTGAGAACTGACTTGTGCTAAACAAAGGCAAAATCCATTTTTCATCTGTATAAGCTCCTCAGTCCTGTTTATTGTAAAGCTGCAAAATACATCTGTGTCTGCCAAAAGGAAATGGAGACATGGGATGGAAGAGAGAGTGGACCCAGGAGATGAGGGACTGCCTCTCTCAGAGGCAGAGCCAGCTGATCCTAAAGCATTTGTTGAATGATGAATTAAGGCAAGTGATGGCAAATCTGTTTAAGATGTCCTAAGCAACCTCTGGACACCAGCCTCATCTTTCAGGCAAATTATTGTAGTTCCTAAGTCTTTCAGTTGCTGTTTGTGCAGCTGAAAAAAACAGGGTTTAGATGGGGATTTGGGCTTGAAACCAGTTTGAAAACTGTTTGCCCTGGGGGCTCCTAAATGTTTCCCTTCAAGAAGGAATCAGGACCAGGCTGGGGGTGATGGGAAGAAGGTGGGAGTTGTTTAGGCTGGCATTGGTACTAGACAAAGGGATCAGCAGACTGAAGGAAACATGCAGTTGTTCATAGGGGAAGGGCAGTTATTGTTATAAACACTGGTTTTTTTTTTTTTTTGTTTTTTTTTTAACAATTGGCTTAAAATTCTGTCTCTTGAAATGAAAAGGTTTCTCTTTTTCCAGTGTGAAAGCCAAGCATTCATTCATATGTTCTGTTTCATAACTCACATTTTCAGTCACTGGGTATGTCTATTTACTATTTTTAATTTTTTTCTGTAGCTGCTGTGTTTCTCTTGACTTTCTCTACTTAGTCATATATGAGTCTATTTTTTCTATTTATTATTTTTTTCTACTTTATTTCATTCACTGGAGCATATGATCTGTTCTGTTTCATCCTTGCACTAGAATGATTGTATTCTCTTAGAGGGTGAAACCAGGAAAAAACTATGATTTGGGAAGTGAGGTCTATGCTATAATATTTGGCTCTTTACATGTGTGAAATTGTCATTGCTAGTAATGGACATACTGTTACATAATGGAAAAAATAGATTGGAATAAAGATCAGATAAAAGAATAGTGCCCTAATTACTGTTCTCAATGAGTGCTTCTCTGTAGCAGGTAATGCAACTGGTGTTGTTTTTTGTCTAGGAGGATGAACCACCTTTGCTTTCCATGAGCCATGGTGGTGTTGATGTTGGCACTGTAATGACTTCCCTTATGACTGTTTGCCTTGCAGTGGTAGAAGAGGAATTAGGGCTGAGACTTCCTGGTCCCAAGACCTTGATTTAAACTTGCCCATCTTTAAGCATATTTCTAGTCTCTGTCTTGGAGTTATCTTGCTTACCTATTGAGGCAGCTGGTTAAAATGACAGAATGTGAATGCTGGGAGTAATGGGGAATGTTTACTGTCCAATGGGATACAAGTTAGTGCCCTTATCAATGTACTTACACTTGTTAACCAGAAAGTGATTTTTTTTTTTTTTTTTTTTAATATCCTCTGTGGGGGATTGGTTTTCACATACTGCACAATTCTGGTCAGCTGAGCAGTTTTCTGTAACAGTGAAGAAGCCAAAATCAGCTTGCATTCCACTGACACCATTCGGTGTGGATCCATCATGTAACAGACTCTTGCCTATCATGAGACCTGTCCCTGCAAAATAGATGCCTGGTGTAACCATATACTGCTTTGAGCTGCACAGAGTTGGTGTCACACTCTGAAGTCATCATTATTTTCAGAAGGCTTTCCTTGTTCCATCTGCCTAACCTCTCAAAAATAGACTTGTATTAATAATGTTAGAGTAGGCATTTTATGTTGAAATAAATTCCTACTATATTGGCATTTTTGTCCATCAAATAAATGCCCACCATGATGAGCAATAAAACAGTGTTCACTTATTTTAGAGAAGAGAGTCTTAGTTTTAAATTATTCACTAAAATCTTCTGTGTTTCTGTCAGTATCAGGTAGTCATTAAGTGGTAAATGAATGCTGAGTAGATCTAAAGAAAAGCCTGTCAAGTGATCAGTAATTAAATTCAAAATCTTCATCAAGAGCAAGATTCCAGCATAACATGAAGGAAGTCTTCCTTCATATGTCAGCCTTTATAACTGAGACCGAAGCAGAGTTATAAATTAGATTTTTCCTCTGGTGGGAGCTATTCATGGTGGGTAAGTGTTTGTGATGATATGGCATTATCTCTGCTATTGATGTTTTTTTCATGCTCAGTTATTCAGACTTCTTGTGCTGCTGATTTTAATTCTACAAGGAGGTACAATGGCATAAGAAGTTGTCTGTGCTGGCACAATAAGAAATGTTTTGGGAATGGATTATGACAAAGATGCTCTTTTATGGCAACTAGAGAGGCTAAGAAATTAACTGATCACCTCACTTTTCAATTAGTCTGCACTGTGACAGGAATATTACTGCTCAGCTTTGCTGGTGAGGGAAGACTCATCTACTGGGAGAGATTCTTCTGTCAGATCCTATCTTCATTACCTGCTAAATCTGTATTTAACCTCAGTTTTCCACTTCCACATGGAACATAGTGTTGAATCTAAAGCAGCTGTCAGAGCCACACATGAAAGCGCTGTCATGAGTTGCCTTGGTGTCTTTTTATCAGCTGTTAGTGCCAGGTATGGTCACTGAAGACATGTACTCACACAAAGCAGTAATGAATCTTTTAACACCTGCCCACAAACCTCTGGGCACTCATTCCAATACATTACTTACCTGTGCTGGCTCACTCTTTGCATCATTGGCCTGAAAAAGGAGACATAAAACCTTGGTGTCTAGTATCCCAGCCTGCCTACAGTCTCCTAATTTTAATTTATCTCTGCGTTTTAAGCAGCAGAGCAATGGGCCCTCAGAAATCCAAAAATCTTCATACAAATTGCTTGACTGCAGGAGCACATCAGATGCCTGGTGTCAGTCTGAACAGAAGAGAGCAAAACCTGCTCTTTAGTAATGAAAGAGGAACACTGAACATTAAGCTGCTGCTCTTGGACCAGAGGACTGGGGATTCTTATTGGTGTAGAAGAGAGATAAAGAGGCTGAGCAGGTAGTGGCTGGAAATACAATGGTAAAAAATCCAGTGATGAAATGGAATTATCTGGTCTCCCCTGGGTGCATCAGGCAAAGGTAAAGGTATCCATTCTGAACATGACATCTTCAAAGACCAGTCCACTCAGGCAGCCAGCAAAGGAGCACAAAGAAAGACAGTGGGAGGTAAGTGGCCTTCCCTGCCTTGGAAAAAACTCAGCTTTCATATACAAGATGTATAGCACACAAAGACCGTGAGCAGCACAGATTAGGACTCCATCTCTCAGAGCAAAAAGATGGAGGCAGTTGTGTTTATTCCTGTTTCAAAGGACAGTTTCAAACCTAAGGTGTTTGCCAGATTCTGCACTTGGGATGGGGCATTCCTGAATGTATGGACAGACTGGGGAATGATATCACATTGCTCAGACTGTTTGGTTCAGTTATGAGGTGACAAAGAAGGCAAGTAGAATTTTATTGTTGGGTAGATTTTCCATGTGACCGCAGTTACAGCTCTCAGTTGATAGAGTGGCTCTGCTGGGATTGTATATGCTACTTCTCTGAACTAATTTCTGGGGTCCCTATTTGCTTCATGCACTTCAATATAACTTACAAATGGAAAAAAATTGAGGAAATCTAGCCCTTCACAGCACGTGAATTAGTTGGCCTTTTCAAAATAGGAAGTACTTATATACAGACTAAAACACTGTGTCCACCTCTTGATCAAATCTGAATTTCCAGATGCCTGCATGCTTCCCTACCTGTTCAAATCTCTTGCCTATTTGCACAGCCTGTCCTGTGCACATATCAGGCCTAGCTGACTTCATTTCTTTCTGGAGAGGAACAAGACAAAATTTTTCACTTGCTTAGACATCCAGACAGTGATTCTGCTCTAAGAAGAGCATCTCTTGTGTCCCTTTGTAGTTTGCAGTCTCTGTCCTGTCACTTAGCTCCTTCAAGGTAGAGAAAGGTTTTGGTGGTACAAATGGAACCTCAAACATTTTAAACTGCTTTTATTTTTCTTCGATTTTAGTATGTAAGGGTCAGATATCAAAGTACAGTACAGCAGATCTAAAGGTCACCATCACATGTAAAAGCCAGTTTCTTTCATTTCTCCCTCTTGTCCCCTCTTCCTACTCTTCCTCCTGTCATCAATTGCACAATTCTCCCCTTTTCTTTCTTGGCAGTCCTCTTGCCCTTAGTAGGCCAGTTCATCTCACTGAACACACAAACCCCTTCATTCAACACAAGCAAGTCAATGTTCTTCTGAAGATTTAGTGAGCCAGAGCAGCTCAAGCTGTGAAGCCATGTGAGAGATGGAACAGGAATGCGTGGAAAGGAATGGTGGAGGAGGCAGCCCACTCTTGTAGCAGCAAGATCTGGCTCTTTGATCTGGCCAGCTGCAAAGTGAAACCTTACCTGAATGGAAGCTTGCAGAAGTCTGAGAAGGGCACTGCATAGCCACTGCTGTTATGTTTTCTACTAATTGACCTCCCCACCTCCTTTACTCCAACAACTGTTTTGAATAATCAGAAGTTAAAATTAACTCCAAATTGCTTCCCTGAGGATAAGTCCCTCTAAGAATAATTCTCAGCAGACAGAAGATTAATGGCAGAAGGAGAAAACAGCAGGAGCCGGTGAACCTCAAAAAGAACAAAGATGGGACTAATGTGTCCTCTAATCCCTAGGAATGGGTTCTTCTCTCTATTATATTTGCACATACTTTGACCAAGTTAGGCAGCTACTTTTTTAACCTCAAGGGTTTCCAGTGCACATGGAAAAAAAGGAGACTATTTATTTTTGTATCATGCATATAAGTATTGTATCTATATACAAAGCAGCAATTGCAATGTCCCATGCCACAGCCCAAGCATATGACTCTATCCTACTTTTCAGCCACTCTGAGTGTATTAGAAAAATTGTATTCCTTACCATCTTTGCTCTGGCAGCTGTATGGCTTGCTGGAGCTATGTACAGCATGGGCAGGTGTGAAGCATGAGAGAGATGGGTTAACATTTGGGAGTGTGCCATACTGTGGAAGGGTAGGCTGTCACGTGTGGATAGCTCTGATTAATTACCTCTGACATTGGAAAAAAAAGCTAAGACAAGGGTTTTTGCTTTGTGCCTCATGCACTGCACGGCACAGTACTTGTGTGCTGTCCTGGTATGTTATTGCTCTGCCTGACAACTGGTGCTGGAAGAATAAATCATTTGTGGAGCTACTATACTGTGAACTTACTGACTCTTCATGGTGAGCTACCGAAGGGATGAGTACTGGCAAAGTCAACCTTCCATAGAGAGGTCATCCAATCTGGAAGTGGGGGAAGAAGTGTGTGATTTGAAGGTGTTTGTACTGTAATGTGTTCCTGACACACTGCTGCTGTCCTTGATGTTTCTGTGAGCAGACAGACTTCAACACATTCATGTATCAAAACAAAAACTGTTTGTTTAAGTTAAAGTCAGCTGCATTTTATGATCTTGTATAGCACTACTCTGCTTCCAGCCCAATGCCCTTGGAGTATGTTGCTGTAGGCATATTTTAACTGCAGGCCTCTCTCCTCCACTAGATTCTCAGCAGACGGGGATTAGGATGCGGTACTTGGCTGGAGCTGTCCTGCTGACAGATCACAGTGACCTTGCTGTGACTTCTGCTCTGATCTCACTGGCACTGCTGGAATTTGACACACCAGAATATGAGATACTGACTCCATTATGCCACTAATTGGTATTCAGAGCATTGTGTTCCTGCCTCCTTCACCATCTGATGTAGGTGGCAGATAGTTTTAATTTATCTTTGCCATGTGATTTAGAAGGCTTAAGTCTCTATCATCAGCTAGTTGATGCCCTTATCCTTTCATGTGGCTGTCTTCATCATATGCAGGTGTAGAGCTTGACACAGGCTTGTATTGTAAGCATGCTTGGTCTCCTTATTGCTGGGTCTTCTTCTGGAATGAAAGGAAATTTTTTTTGCTCTTTGAGCATTGATAAAACACAATAAATATTTTTCTTGTGCATCTCTAGAGTTATATCTTAAAACATTCTCTCTATTTTTCAAATGTACAACAACATAATAGTTTATTTCTGCAAGATTATTTATTTTTGTACTGCATAGCTTGATTTTATTTTTATCTAGCAGTGTTGTGGAAGGTAAGACATAGGAAAAATTGATATTCTTAAGCAAAATACTTCAGAGCTTGCTTTGAGTGATTTTTTTTGTCTTTATAATTATTTATTTTGTCCAAAAATCAGAACACTGGATAAAAATATCAACAAACTGAAACAGAAAGCAGCTCCACATGGTATGATGTCTATAGCACCTTTTTTCCTTATGGAAAAAAAAAAAAAGACAGTAGTTTTCCAAAGTCCAGTTCTGTCAGTCCTACAAGTTGGAATTTCATGCTGTTAACTTAATCATTAAGGAAGTTTATGACCGTGAAGAATATGACTTGCAAATGCATTGGTATCAAGGGGGGACAAATGACAAATCTGGCCCAGAGGGAGCACAGCAAGTAGTTGTTAGCAGAAAACTACCTGACACAATTAACAGAAAAATAAATTGTGGATTTAATTACTGCAGCTCTGCCAGATGAAAGTAAAAGTTATTTATTTCTGTCACTGGTAAAGTACCAATGATTAAATCTGCCAGGAACTTGAGCATTGTCAAAGTGGCTTTTACCTTGCAGGATCCTGGCTCCCCAGGTGGAATTCACAACCTGCTGTTAGACCCTGTAGCTCCATGGCAACCCATGGAAAGGCAGGTGTCTCAGTAAAATAAAAAGCAGTCTGCAGCTACCTAAAACATCATACAAATAATGCTGAACTACCCAGCAGGTCTGAACCCCACTTCTTTTTCTTGGTGTATCCTAGGCTGTGGGAGTATACCTAGGCTAAATGACAATCTATCCTCTTTTTAGGTGCTTAAGTGTGCCCTTTAGTAATGGGGTAGATGACCAGTGTTGCCCAAAAGTTAGAGCATGGGTAGGCTGTGGATGATTGGGGACAACTCCCTGCTGGGGAGGCTCTTCCTCATCCTCAATTCAAGGGCTGTTTATACCTTTTACACTAGGCTGCCCACATGACATTTCCTCCATCTGAAGGGTCTGAACTCATGTGTGGACACAAGAATTTCTAAATCTCAAAAGCAAGGTAAGGACAAGTGATAGGAGAGCTTGCAGGACAGCAGAGCAATTGTCAGCATAGGTATGAATGCAACTCACATCCCTGAACTGGTTTATTTTAACTGTGACAGGTTTTTCCTTTCTCTGAACAGGCAATAGGTGGCAAAGTATAGAAGAGAACTTCTGATAATATTGACAAGATGAATTAAAGACTTGCAAACTGTACTAATGAGGCTACTCCAGAATGGAGACCAAGAAGGAATGTTCAAAGAGTTTAATGCATAGGACATGTAAAAGGCCAAGCTCTCTCTTTTTCACTTTCATCTCACTGATTATTTTTAACTGGCCTACACAACCTGACAAGCAGATCTGAACAAGCAGATACCTTTTATTGGGAAACACTGAAGATTGATTTCCTGAATTTTATTGGCTCCCTTTTTGAGTACAGATGCATAAAACTGAAGGTTGTATTTATTTCTTCAATAAAGATGTGGCAGAGATCTGCTTGTAAAAATCTTCTCTTTTCCTTGACCTTAGTAACAAGACCTACATTGGGGATAGAAAATCCCACATCAGAGGTTATCATCTGTTGACTACAGCAGTTACAGTTCACAATGTTTTTCTATAGTGGTCATATGGCTGAATTGAAAGCTTAAGGCAACTACATCAAATGATGATAAACTACTGCCCAGCAGTTTGGTGACTTAAGGAAGAGTTATGCATATGTTTTAGATATTTGTTTTTCTTAGATTTAGGTGATTGAAGATGAATTTCCTAGATGAGATTGAAGAGCATGCCAATCACTTTGCTGATTCCCTAAAACAAGTAGATGTTTTATGAGTTTTTGTTATTGTTGCTTCTTGAAACGAACTTAGTTATTTTTATGGTCTACTTTTCCCTTGCGTCCAAACTTCTCTGAAGTATCTGTTAATTTCTCATAGCATATTTCTTGGCATTTCCCATGCCATTGTAAGTATTTGTAACATAGAAGAGAGAGAGGTTTTGGTTTGTTGTTTGTTTTACAAAGGAAGAGTCTTAGTCAAAAGACAATTGCCAAAATCATTATAAATGGAAGGATTCTTTACCAGACAGTCAAACACAGAAGTGTGCAGTGTGTATCATGGTGCTGCATTCAAATCTATCAGCACAAGATGGCCTGATTCATTTTCTTGAATGTTGGTTAGACTTCTTTTCAAGAGGTCAGACTTCCTACAGACTGGAACCTTAGGCTGTGGTTTCACAGTATGAGGCATTTTGTGGCAGTGACAGATAACAGGGCTTCTGCTTCCTTCTCCTTGCCTCCATGTACTCTTTCCTTCCCCTGCACTGCAAGGAGCTAGCCCCTCAGTCAGCCAGTGCAGAAGTCATGAGCCAGATCAAGGAACTAATCCATTGTGAAAATTAACCTTTGCTTTGTTTTTGTCTCCGACTGGCTCTTTTGTGGAGTTCACAGTAGGGTTTCAGGAGTGGTGGTGCAGGTGTGGTGTTTCACAATGAAGTTGTGAAGGACTGGCTTGGCCTTCAATGGGAGATGAAGATGGAACTCTAAGATAGGACATTTTTGCTGAAAATTGGTTACTGTGAAACTATGGTCTCAAATTTTCCATCTTCCCTAGCAAGGGCACAGCCCTTTTCTTGCTTCCTTGCTGCCTCCTTGGGCTACATAAAATACACCCTGCACAATTACTCTTTAACCGTCTTTTTTCAATAAGGCCTCTGTGAGAGCATTCTAGATTCACACTGTGAGCAGATTAAAGTTTTTTATTCCACTGTTGACCACTAAGGTATTGAAAGCACACTGGTTATTCCCTACTTCGTGTCTTCAGGTGTTGCTGAAACAGTCATTTTTATTGAATTGCTTAAGTATAGCATGGCCAAAGGTTGGGAAAGTTGTAAACCACAAGTGGCTAAAAATTCTCCAACCTAAAGACATGTTTGAGGAGTGATAAACCTATCATCAATAGCTTTGCAAGTTTAATGACAGACTCTGTTAATCATTGTAAACATTCTGGTCTGAAGAGTTCAGATATTGTCACCAAGGAGTGATCCAGTCCACCTGTCATTAGGATGAAGAAACTGCCCTACTTCAGAGGACTGGTGCCAAACTCTCAAGGTACAACCAGCTGGCCTGCATTGCTGGGGTTTGGGCCATTCCCTGCACCCTTATGAGGAGAGCAAACCAAAGGTGATTCTGGTTTAAACAAGAGCTTCCATGGATCTAATCATAATCCCCCAATCCAGGGGTGAATATTTCACTTCTGTATGGATTGTGAATTCCCCCCAGCCTTGGTACTATGCCTGTTCCTGTGTAACATATCCCTTCCTGGATTACATGGGGTAACAAACCTGAGCCAGATGATGGGTGGGCACATGATCCCAATGCTGTTGAATGCATTCTGATGTGGATATTAGCTTTGTGTGTTCAGAGGGGCTGTGCAAAGATGGGCAGTACTTGATCTGGCATAAAATCTGCCAGGTCAAAATTAGTCCAACAAAAATTCTCTTATTGCATTTGAACCAGCAGAGTGAATTTATACTGGATGAGTGCCTAATGTCCCATGGCTGTGGCACTTCTGGGTCCGTTTCCTGTAGCCTTAGAGGAAACTTTACCATATTGTTGAAGATTTGTAGACCAGAAAAAGTGGTCTAGTGGCTGGGTGCATTTAGGGCAAGGAATTGTGAGGACATTTCTCTGGTAGGTGGAGAGGATCTGGTTTTGGAGCTGGTAATCAGGGAGCTTCATGAAAACTACCATGTCAGTGGAGATACAGAGCAAGGGATGTCTGGATTCAAAAAGGCAGCCCTCTTATTAATGAATGAAAGCAGAATGTGGGTCTGTCTCATATTACAGATATGTCCCAGGGTAACTCCCTAAGGGATATAAAGGATACTGCTTTAAACACCCTACATCATTGGTTTTACCAGGTCAGGGGCAATGTAGCCAGTGACTGTTACTTGAGTAAAGAGGTGTGTACATCCATGTGTACAAACACAGGCAAGAACATGTCATTGTCTGAGAAACTTCAATTACCTATGTCTTGATGGGCATGATCTATACTTGGAAGGTTCAAACTGGAAGCACTACTAACAAATGCAGTTCAATTACTGTCCTTGGAGCCTGGTTCTCACTCAGCACTGCCCGGTATCAACAGCTATCTGCTACCTACCATTCCCTGATCCCTAAAAATAGACAGAAATAGAGGCAATATAAACTGAAACCATAAAAAGACAGGATTGATTTTCTTTTTTTTTTTTTCTTTCCAAGGGAAAAAGAAGGAAGTGTAGCTTAAAAGGCAGATGTAGGCATGGAGAGTTTGACTTGTTACCTTTAGAGGAAAACATTATCAAACATTTACTCAGAGCCCAGAGATTCAGATATGTTTATCTAGGAAGGAAGATAAATTAAAAAAAATAAAGCCAGGAATAACTGTTTTAAGTAGGCTAGCTGTATCTCGAAATGACTCAACTTTCCTGAGAAGTGTCGCAATCTCCATTACAGGCTGTCCTACCCCTCCCTCCTTGCAGGTGAATGCTCTTGGGAGCAAGGACTTGAGAAGCTCCTTTGCTGGATAAGCAAGGAGCAGGTTGGCTGAGAAAATATTATTTCTAATGCTGCATTTGTAACCTTGATAAGGTCTCCATGGCAACAGAAGTTGCTGAATAGAGTTGGTCATGACATTTTGACAGAAATGTTCCACTAGAAAATGCTATTTTAATGCAGAAGTGTTAGGGATAAGGATTTGATTTTAACAATATTTTGGTCTGGAAAAAATCTGAAAAATGTTACGGAAGGAAGAAGCTTTTTTTTTTTTTCAGCCTGCTGTCTTTCCTCCTGGGACCTTTCATGTCAGGAAACAAGACTAACATCTTTTCTATTTTGGGATTAGTGGTTGAATTCCCAGTTTGTCTTCTCTTTTCGACTCTTTATTTTAATGCTATTATTAAAGGCTCTAATCAAAAGAGGAGATAAGAGAAGCTACAAATCTTCAAATATCTAAAGTATCTACTTTAGGGAAGAAAAATTCTGAGATAAAGCAAGATAATATGCTAGAAGAGTGTACTATAATTACTTGCCTGTTTTGTTTATAGTAGTTAATTTTATACCGCATAGCCTAAAATCTCAGATTAGAACTGTTTCCTTTACTTATCTTCATCCCTTCTCTGTACCCTGAACTCCTGATGTAATGATGGCCAGAGACAAGTCACTGTATATCATATCCTCTCACTCACATTATTAGTTTCACAGAGGAGAGGTCTTGGGACCTGCAAGCGCCAACCTTGTAATTTGTCTCTTTTCCCAGTGATGGCTCCTCATGAAACTAGTGCAGAAAATGGTATGGGTAATAAATGTCTCTGCAGAGGCAGTTTTAGTTGTTCTGCTTCATGCCTCCTCATTTGCTCATTCAGTATTAAGGAAACATATAAAATGAAACATTCTTTGCAGTCAGAAGAGACATAGAAATAGGCACCATCTTCAGTAAGAATGTTATTTCTAAGAGCTTCCCGTGGGATTTTTGGAAATGTATTTGGCAATCAAGATAATTAGTCAAATATGCTGATTAGTTCTGTCTCTTTCCTGCCTGCTGTCCCTAGCAGCCATGTCAGTACCACCTCTCCTCACACTGCTCTGATGCTGAGGTTAGTGGAGGCTACCCTTGGGCCTTCCCCTGCTCCCCCTACACTTGCTGCATCTCCCTGAGAGTTGTCTTTTTCAGGGTTTCACAGTTGAACATGGGGCATTACCCTGCAGGGCCGGGGGATGCCTTCATTCCTAGTCCAGTACCAGGTGAGTTTGCCCTTGTCTCACAAGTCCCAGAGGTGTTGCAGGGACAGACTGGTCTTCCTCCACAGCAGTGGCCTGTTCTTCAGGCTTGTACTGGCTCAGTCAGCCACAGCAGGTGTCCCCAGCTGGGAGCTTCTAGCAGGCCTGCATCTGTGTCAAAGTGGTACACACAAAAAAATCCAGCCTGCCGTCTTTATCTGCAAGAGGATGGGAAGCAGATATTTTGGCACTTGTCAGACACCCCTGCACCTCCTCCTGCATCTGCCCATCAGCCAGCACGGAGTCAGAAACTGGTGCTGCTACTGCCAAGAATGCACATCTCTCTTTCCAAGAGCCAGCCATCGCCATCACCACCAAGCTGTGCATATTTGCCTGGTGTGGACTCACCATCCAGGAATGTGCCATCTCACTGGAGGTGATTGCACCACCTAAAATGTGCTGGGAATGGTAATAGGATTGGTCAAATGAGGTGTCTGGGGAAAGCGATAACTTTCTAACTGGAATGGCCAAGGTGATCAAAAGGACAGAGGTGAGCAGAGAGAGAAATAGCTCAAGGTCATACAGCATGTTAGTAGCAGAGCTAGAGCGAGCATCCTCCATCCTGATTATCAGGCCTTTTTCCTATCACCAGTCCTATTGTAGACTCATGCTTTAGGTTTGGTGGGCTTGCATCTGCTTTGATACATTTTTCCAGGAAAACGTTGTCTCTGCTTACTTCAAACTACATCATAGGGTTTGCACTCGTTGTGGCCACTCAGCATCTTGACTCTGGTGTTAAAACTGGCAGAGGCAGATAAAATTCTCTTTGTCAAAGCTGACGGATGGAAGAAGGTGGAAAGCCAACACTGAGTGCCAACTCTGATAGGAGGCTGACGCAAAAGAGGCTGGGGAATCATATAGGATTTCTGCCCTGGTTCTATCACAGGGAATGTTTTTTGTTGATGCTCAAACTGACGTACATTGTGTTTTGGCATGTGTTTGTCAGTGCCCTTATTTTGTAGCCTGGCTCAAGGCTCACTGATGGATGGCACCCCGAGTGCTTTTTTTTAAGAGAGTGCTTTTTATAGGTGTCAGTGTCCGACTCAGATATAATTTCTGAAAGAAAAAGGTGCTTGGGGTTGGAGGGATCTGATGCACTGCCAAAGCATTTTGTAAAAGGTGCTTTAATGATACTTTGTACTCTTCAAAAAGGGGAGGTATGTGGGAGATGAATGAGGAACATGACTCTCATAGATTTAGAGTCAGCAGTGACTCCTGTAAGTGAACAGTAGTTATAAAATGGAAGAACAAGAAAACAGGAATTTAATTGGGCATGTACCCTGTGTCCAGGTGAGGCAGGACTTGGGCAGTGCTTGTCTTACCTGGTGTTCTGGAGAATGATTTCTTGTCACAGCTTGACCAATTTCTTAGCTGGAGACTGAGTGTGTTATAAATGACCCCAAGTGTAGGCTGTCTATTACTCCTTAGCACCATTCTCCTTTGTGGGACAGGGACCTCAGGGCTGACAGTCACCCACTTCAGGCTGTGCCCTAACCAGTGGGGGGCTCTCCAATGAGACCCAAACCTGATGGGCATAGCTAGGTGCTAGTAACAGGCTCCATCAACAGCTCCAGACTGGAGGAGTGATCACCCAGATCCAGGATTCATCCAGGGTATCCATCTGGGAACACAAGGAGAAGAGGCCAGAGATAGGGTTGGAGAGAAGACTGCAGTATGGATCTGAAGTCCAGGCAAGAGGCAGGGCTAGAGGCTGGTACCTCTAGCTCTCCTGTGGTACCTCTAGCTCAGGAACTGATGACTCTGGACTGAGTTGAAATGGAGTCCTAGACCCTGGGCAGGGTGGTGGGAGAGGTCCCAGGTGAGTTTCATCAACACCAGTAGGGAATCTTGGTGCACCTAGGACCCTGACAAAAAAGAAAAAGTGATTTAGCTACAGGAGGCCTCACATGCAGTGGCTGTCCAGGTTTACCAGAAGGAACAAGTCATTAAATGCTTTCTTCAGGAGAAGTATCTGGATCTCAGTGTGGCTGAAGTATCTCTTTCTAGCTGTGGGGCTGAAGGATTTGCAGCCTCTGACTCCTTCCCACATTTTTGGGAGTCAGGATGTGTCAATTCAGCCATCTCCAGTTCTGAGTCTTCTGGTTGGCCTGTGTTCTGAGTAACAGAGATTCAGGCTTCCAGTTGAGGTATCTGGGGACAAGACAGCAGACAGGCTGAAAAACAAGCATAGTCAAGGGATTTATTAAGCACAGGCACTTCACTCTTTACATGTACTAAGGAGCTGTATATACCCTCTGAAAGAACACAGGTCCATGAAGTACCTTTTGTGGAAGTCTGTGGCAGAGACAAATATAGAATCCATTTATTCTTGGAAGTATTCAGCTGTGGAATGATCCTTTCTGTTCTGGAAGGTATAAATCTACTTTACCACATGCTTTACAACTTCTGCAGAAACAGAAGCAAGCCTGAAGAGCCAACAGTGCTCTCTGGAAGGCATCTCTGTGTAAGATCTGGTGTGAATCAAATGAGGTACAGGGTCTTTGCAAACCAGTGGTGTGCATTCCTGCAGTATTCATACTGAAAGTTCCTGAAAAACTATATTGTAAAAAAAACATATTGCATTGCAAGGGAAATGAAGATAGGGTGATGCAAACAACTGCATGATTTCCTTGTTCTTTTCTGCAGTCTCAGATTTTTTTTCTGTGACAGGTTTGTTGTGTGCCACTTCACAGGGCTTAAGAGGAATAGAAAATATTTCACTGTAAAAGCCCTAATTAATGAGATTTTTAAGCACTAAGAACCATCTGCACCAAGATGGAAATTATATGGATACCCTGTGTGAGCCATCTGAAGCCTTTAGGTTAACTGGACATGGACCCACCCTTCCTGTGTGCCCTCCCCAGGGTGTAGGGAGTTGGTTTGCCTTTTTCATGTTTGCTACAGCAGTATTGTGAGATGCCTCCTCTGAAGGGGACCACATCTTAGAGGGCTTTGATCCCTCTGCCTTATGTAGACAGCTTTTTCCTCTTCTATTTTGACCTTTTTACTGCTCCAAAACTCAATCCTTAAGATTCCTGTCCCTGGCTACCCTCCTCCATGTCTCCTCTCCTCCCATGTATGTGAGAAAAAGTTCTCTTACACCAGGCTATTCCCTGCTAAGCTTCCAACTTCTGTCTCCAAATATGGGGATATAAAAGCTCCCAAAGTAAAAGTTAACCTTCATGCTTTAACATGAGCAAAATATGGGCAAAGCAGACTTTTATTTGGATTCATTTTTACACATTGTTGCTCCATTATGACTGATACTGCCTCCAAGTAGATGTCCAGATGGAAAATTTAGGCTACAGAGATGGAGATCTGGTTAAGTATTCAGAACTAAAAAAACCACCATTGAATGGGAATTGTGAGACAATGCTAATTATAGGTGTGGCAAGCAGCTGTAACAACCAGCATGGCAATTTCTGCTGTTTCTCTCAGTGTTTTGCAATGTAATACTCTTACACTCTGTTGCCTATTTTAGAGCAAATGCACGCTAGCAATTCACAACCAAGTAATGCTTGTAAACATCTGGAACAGAGATTATCCTAAAATGGGAAGTAGAGGAAACACTTTTCCATGTGGCTGGAAAAGTGTGTCTGTTCCTGACCTCTCTAATGAGTGGAATTTAGGGAAACCAATCATTAGAGGGAGGAGAGGAAGGAAACTCAGGGGAGAAGGTGGAGCATGACAGAGTGCCAAATTGTCAGAGCCAGCAGAATCAATAAGTGCACAGATAAAAGTAGGACCAAAGATTTACGGTAAGCAAGAAGCAGAGTCAGTGTGAATAAAAACCAGTATCAGGATAAGTAATGACTGTGATTTGAGATTAATAAAGCCCACCAATAGACATGCTTGGTGGTTCTGTCCTGTTCAGAGAAGCTGCTATCTATCCCTGAAATTATGACAAGGAAGATCAGTTGTTTTTTTTGAATGATAATAAGTATTTTCCCTAAATAGAGGGCAGGTGGAGGAAGTCTATCCATGAAGAACTGGACTGAGTCTATCCACGAAGTATTGAACTGAAATCTATGACTCTAATATAAAAAGGAGAAAACTAATTTACATTTTTGTATCTTTGGATCTATTAGTTCATGAATCCTGCTGAGTATATTTGCTCAGCTCATCCCATCTACCTCTATTTTCTGTGTATGAAATCCACAAAAAGGTTCTGCAGGTTTTTGGTGAGAAGAGGCTTCAGAACTCAAAGATGCTACATGTAGCAGCTCATGAACCTTAGTAATGCATTTTCAGGGTGTGGCAACAGGTAGTAATTTAATATAACTTCATTGGTTTTAGTATAGTCCTGTAATCAGAGCAGTGTTATCAGACTGACAGCATGAACAGTAAAGACAGACGTAGTTTTGTGTCAATTGTCATTAACAGTTGTTCATTCACTTTAGTGTCACAGAATATTCTGAGTTGGAAGGGAGGCACAGGGATCCTCAAGTCCAACTCTTAAGTGAACCCACACCCATTGTGTTATTAGCACTATGCTCTAACCAGCTGACCTAATCTCATCCCACTTCCAGATGTAGTAAAAATAGATTGCATTGCATCTGGATGAATGCAATAGGTAGCATGACAAAAATTTGTGTGGTTGTGCTGTGTGACAGTCACTCTTAAAAGAGTTTCACAGTTCATCACAGTAGTAAGGTAAAGCAACAGTGTGATTAGGAGTGGTTTGGGGAGAGGAGAGCAGAGGAGAGAGGAGAAGGAAAGGGAGGGGAAGGGAAAAGGGAAACACTGATATATTGTAATGACAGTTACCTTCCTTTCAGAAGCTACACTGAATTTTGTAGTTAATGTTTTTTCATGGCAGAAAATCACCAAGTTTCTCTTGAATATAAACCCTGTAGAAGTTATTTAAAAATGTTCATATTCAGAGCAGAACAAGAAAAGGAATTAGGGAGGACTGTGTGGGAAGGGAATCCACCCAGGTTAAGGGGCAATGATGGCCTTTGGGAGTCTTTAGCTGCCTTAAAAATGATGGAGTTATGCTTATAACAAGAGAAAACACACAATTTAGAGAAGAAGTTTCTGTGTCTCTCTTCATTAAAAAAGGATAAATTTAATCATAGTGAAGAGCTATGTATCATAACACTTTTTTTGAAATGTGTCAAACAAGAATGTCTTACAAATCTGAAAAAGTTCTGAAGAGGGGAGATCTTGGAAAGGGACAATACACAATTGGCTTGACTTCAGTGTTACAAGAGCATTTTGCTGGCTGTGGTGCAATTCTTTGCTCTGATATTAAACCATGTTTAATACCCTGCTTGCATACAGCATTGATTTCCAGCTCCAGGAAAAGAATTTAAATCAACTTCTATGATTCTGGAAAAAAAAAATCTGATATTTAGATTGGCTGAGCAAATGGAGATATTTTTAAAATGGTTTCGATAACTTTCTGTACGATAACAGTTGGCTTTCAACTGATAAAGCTGGGTAATTAGTCAGTCATGACTGAAATCAGAATTATAGAGCCGGAAACTGTTGTTTAATTAACATTCTTCCACATCTGGAACTTTCATAAGACAGTAAATAGTTCTGATTCTTCCTGAAAAAATAATGGCTGAATACCTGTAAAATCCATTATGTAATAATAGAAGTGCTGCTAGCATTACTTTAGCAATTTTGAGGAGCTGACTTTGCCAGCCCTTTTTGGACTTTCTTGGGAACTTTTCATCTCAGGCATCTCCAACTGTAAATGTTTTGTATGTTTTTCCTCCCACAATAAGTTGTAGTGTCTTCACTGAAATAAATTAAGTGCCATTTTGAAGTGAAGTGCCTTCTATTCCTAAAATATTTGATTTTTTCAGAGCTTTGGACAGATTGTCTAGTATGTTTAGGGAGTTCTGGTATTTTTTTTCCTACTTCAGACATATATAAGGAACTTACATTTCTTCCTTTTCGGCTTAAGATGCTTCAAGATATTTCTCTATAAGTGAAGCACATACACTCCTTTTCTGTGGACTGTGCTCCTGATTTGACAAAGAGCAAAGGTGCTTGGTGGCACACTTACCACTTCATCTTTCATGTCTTGAAATAAGGAAAGTATCTTTGGTTGTGATCTAAGCAATTTTAAGAATTAGCTAGAATGTTATTTCCTAAATGCTTATGAAAATGTCATTTATGATCAGGCAGTTCAGAATAATATTTTGCTGTGATAACTCTCAGTGATTTCTCAAATCAATGTGTCTGTGTACCTCGTGATTCCTCCTGGTGCAGTCTTGTTGCTACTCCAGGCACTAAAGCTGTTCTCTCAGAGCCACCATCAAGCCGTTGTTTCCCATAGTTGATGTGCAGATGTTGTGATTTCTGTTATCTCAGGTAATTGGATTTGTGAGTCTCTTTTGATTTCTTTTTTTTTTTAAAGTAATTTCGCAACTTAGGAGTTATTTAATTGCTAGTAAAGATGTCAGAATCATAGAATACTTTGTGTTGGAAGGGACAGATCATCTAGTTCCAACCCCACTGTCATGGGCAGGGATACCTCCCATTAGACTGGGTTTCCCAGAGCCCCATCCAACTTGGCCTTGAACGCTTCCAGAGATGAGCATCCACAGCTTCACTGAGCAACCTGTTCCACTGCCTCACCACCCTCACAGCAAAGAATTTCTTCTTACTATCCAGTCTAAACATACCCTCTTTCAGTTTAAAGCCATTCCCCCTTGTCCTGTCACTATGTGCCCTCATAAAAAGGTCATGTGGACCGAAATTTAGTTATGTTTTTGCCTGTAACTTTACAGAGTGATTGGTGCTTTAAAGATGTGCAAAATCATGGATAAGCACCACTATTAAGAATTAATTTTATTGTTTACTTCCTTGTACAGTTTCTTACAAGGTCTAAATGGGAGCACCTACTGGACCACATTGTGGTGCCTCCCACTCTGCCTGCCTACATTCTCTTCTTATAGCAGGATGAAAAATGAGGAGAAAGCAATTTGTACACCTTTCCTTCCTTGTAAGCTGGATGCCAGCAAGTGGTTCTGGCTCTTGATACACCCCAGGTCAAGATAAGACATGCCAGATATGCCTACACCTGAGATTTACAAAACACTGCTGGTTCCCACAGTATAGACACAGCTTGAGAGAATTCTTTGAGCAGATTGCTGTGTAGCAAAAAGGCCAGAAGAACATACGTATCTGGATTGAATAGGAGCAATTAAAGGCTGGGGAAATAAAATTTATTTTGCATTGAGTCTATTGTAATATCAGGCACTTCTTCAGTTCCTTCCTTCTATCTATTGGACTCAAGGTTTCTGGAATAATTTTATGCCTTTTGTTTCACCACATGAGGAAAAATTTGAAAAGAAGAGAAGAATGCTCTGCTCAACTCTTTATCAAGGGTTTATGTTGAAGGCATTAAGATCTGATTCAGAACTCTTTTAAAAAAGTATACAGACCCTGAAATATAATGGAAGCAATGCTTCAAAATTCTCAGCAAAGGCTGGGTTTATTTATGTCTTTTTCCAAGGTGTTGTGCAACTATACAAGTTTGCTGACAAATCTCATGGTAAGGTTTTGCTTAGTTCTTAATTATCAAGAACAAAAATACTTACACATGCTTACAAATGAGGCTGCTGATGACTCTCACTTTCTGTTTTGTAATGTTTAACATGCAGTTTCAATGTTTTGAATTTTTTCTTAGCAGGATAAGAGCTGCACCATAACTCTTTTTAAAATAGTCTTCATAGCTGAAATGTTAATTAAAGTTTCTATTTCGGATGTTGAGATTTAAATGCTTCCGAAATAGCTTTACATGGAGCAAAAGTAAGAATTCGGACAATGTGAAATATGTCCTGGTGTTGCATCAAAATCAAAATATGGAGTGCTACCAAGCCTAGACTTGTGTGGGGTGTGTTGTGTAGTATCCATGGAATAAGATTGTTTCCTTGCAAGGCAGAAGACAATTGAATAAACCCCACTTTCTCCCATATTAGCTATTTCCTATTAGGAAACACTGGATATTGTTTTTCATAGCTACACTTTATGAAGTGCATGTTATGATAATTGCCAAGTACTGTGATACTTCTTCTTATTTGGTACATCTTGTACATGTGGATGAGATATTATTTTTCCATGGATATGTTTATATGAATTCCAGCCAGTGCCTCTACCTAGAAAACTATGTCAATGTAATGCAATGTTATGTAAGTTTTGTTTTGGTTCTTATATGCTGCACAGCACAGGGTTGAATGTCTTCCAGAGTTGCATTAACTGGTGGAATTGTCACCTGCTAGATATGGTTTTCTCTCTCCCATTCATTCTAAAGAGGGCTTTTTGTGCTCTCTTTATTTTTGGCCTCTTTTAAAATAGTTATATTATCTTTATGTGGTTCTGTAGATACGTGTGTGGCTCACATTCAGAGTAGAAGATAGTGAGCTTTGTGCTGGAGATAATTCCAGTGGAAACTCATCCAGAAATCTGAAACTGGTCTGAAAAAGCCCTGTTTTCTGCAGAGCATTTCTTTGGAGATGGATAATCATGCTGCACCTGCACACTGATGCTACTGTCTTTTTCTTCACTCTCTCTACAGGCAGCCTTTCAAATGAGTGTCTGGTGTCCCAAACGTCTGAATCCCTTAGGAGCAAGGATGCACTGAAAGCAGCCCTGCAGATTAAACACAGGTCTTAGACCTGCACCCATCCAGGAGTGGTTCTCACAGCAGCTGAATCTTGCCTTTGCACACTTCCATTGTGGACTCTCTGCAACACACAGTGGTGAGAGGGATGGCAGGACCCAGATTAGAGGGCTCCCAGGAGGAGCCCACATTGGAAGCAGTATTTCTGTATGATATCCCTCCTTTCCTTTCTTCCATTCTTTTTCAGGCTGAAGTCTAACACTGGGTCTTCAAATTTAGATGCTAAAGCTGAAGCAGTGGCTGATATGTATCACACAAATATTAGAGTAGCTCAAGCCCTTTTGACCAAGCATTACTGCTGTGTAGTATTTTATCTTTGGAATTTTTCCCCAGTTGGATATTGCTTTTGAACTGAAATAATCTGTGTTTCTCTTAGGAGCTGAGCTGTCTGGAAAACATGTTGATCAAATTCCCACATAGTTTTTCCAAGAGTGTTTCTTTTGTCTTTTGCTAGCTGCTTCCTGTTGCTGTTTATCCAAAACCCCACCTGGAGTGAAGGGCAGTGCTGACCGTGTGAAACATCTTCACAGCCATGAAGCAGCTGGACCTATTAGGCTTAATTTCTGGAATGAATTACCAAATGTATGCAATTTCAAACCCCCTCTTCTTCTTAGCCTTCCTACCACCACCAGTCATCTCATTCCATCTGCAAGCAGTGATGGAACTAGGTTGCCAAGAACTTGTGAGGTTTGCTTTCTCTACACCAAGTTTAGCATAATGTATGTATGACTTGCACAAGAAGAAGAATTTTTCTGTTTACCTGCAATATCACATAACCCTGGAATTCATCCTCTTCACGGATAGCAACAATAACTATTAATTTTTGTTTATTTGGGGAACAAGGGGGAAAAAAAGGGAAATGAAGACTAAGCTTGGGAAGGATGCAATAGGATGCTACAATTCTCTAATAAATATTTCAAAATTCCAAGACAGCCTGAACTTGGAACTGACAAGCAAGAAAATGAACACGATTTACATATGCTGTGGATGTCCAGAAAGCTATATCAAAGGGAAACTGAAAATATAGTTTTGCATTATAGTACTCTGTGCTATATTTGCATCAAGCAATGAGAGAAGAAAAGAGAAACAGAATTGTTTGAAACTACAAGTGGAGATCATAACCATTCCTGAAGTAATTTTTTGTTGGTTTTTTTTGGGTCTTTTTTGTTCAAGAGATCCTCAAATGTTGTGGTAAAATAGAAGAGTGTCAATAATGGATTTGAACATAAGCTGCCAGCAAGCTGGATGAATGGTTTGCCTGTCACATTCACTGAATGTCCTGAAGTATCCCTGACGAGGTTTTAATTTTCTGGTAGTGCAGACTAATTTCATTTTGATTTTTTTTTTTGACATTAGAAAAATTTTAGCCTCTAAACTGTATCCATAACTGAAAGGATCTGTGAGGACTAATGTAATGATTTGTTCCAAACAGCCTACACAGTTCTTTGTTTCTCTTGTCCAGTATCCATGAACACATTTAAGCTTTAGAAAGCCTTGAAGTAGTCATTACAGTTGTATTTGACCAATGGATTGCATGGACTGCTCACCATCTGTGATATGTGTTCAGTACAGGCAGACAAGTCACTGTAAGGTTAGCAGTTTGGCCCTTCAAAGGATCCTGATACTGGCTTAAAAATAATGAAACTGTGGAATTTAGGGGGCGGATTTTTGAGTTGCATTTTTTAAGTCACATTGTCACTGTTTTCTGATCAAATGCACTCATCTTTATCAACACATTTTTCTATTTCCATCCCTGTGTCCACATTCCTTTATGTCCTGTCAGTCAAGTTTTTGGAACTGCTTTTTGCAGCATTCTGTTAGAACAGGGTGTTGGGACTTGTGACATTTCTGAACAACTCGTAACTGAGAACTGTGTTGAATTCAGTGAGTCTGTTTCAAGAAGGTTTTCATGTTATTTCAACAGCTCCAACACTTGTTTACCTGGCTTTCCTGCAAAAACCACTTTTTTTTTTTTTTTCTGGGGTTACCACTAGATATCACATCTGGTGTCAAAGTCTGTGAGACTTGCGTAGGTCTGTGAAAATTTCTGAACCTCACTTAAATAACATTTAACAAAAATATACATTGCATACTTGGCACTGGAGAGATGCCACAGTTAGATGACAGAGCCAACCTATGAAAAGGGACTCATGATGCATTCCCGAAGGACACATCTTGTTAAAATAAAATACAAGGAAAACAAGAACATCTCAAGAATAGCCTCAGTATTTCAAAGGGAACATGGCATGCCAAGAAAAACATTGTAATCTTGCTTCTGTCTTGAAAGAAAATTTAGAAGCATTTTAAAAGCTTTTTACTTCAGTTTGGTGCCAGTTTGGGTTTTCAGGCTTACAGGGCTTTTTTAATTTTACTTTTAATCTAGACACAATATAGAAAATACGCAATTAAGAAAAAACATTCCTAATTGGAACAGTGTGAAAATACAAAAAACCAGGATGCCTTGGAAGAGAAAGAAGAATGTCCTAGAGAGTGGATTAAAAGCGTGGAACATCTACACTGGGTGCATTTATATGCAAAACCAGACAATCAAACTGGTATTGGTTGAAAAACTAAAAAAGAAATTAGTGTTCCTTGAATTAATGATGATAAGCTGGGGATGACAACTCTTGTTTTAGTTACCTGAGCTCAGGAATAACACTTATCTGCGGTTCTATCTTTAGCTCCTGTTCTCTAACAGAGAACACTACACAGCAGCTTCCGCTGGATACACACTGCATGTTCTGCTGAATATTTTGTCTTGGAGCAAGTATTAGTGGAATAGAAATGCCACAGAGTTGGAAAAATACCAAATAAGAAGAAATGCTTTTTTCCAAACCACATTGTTATGAATAAGTGAAGAGTGTGTGACTGATAAGGGAATGGACATGAAGAGTAAAAGGGATAATGCTGTACAGGTTTAGGTGACATCTAGCAGAAGGTGACATCCAGAAAATATAGCTGGTTTGGGAAGGATTGAACTATCTATGCATGAGCCAAACTGAGTAGTGCTCAGAAAGGAATATCAGGGCTTGTATTTCTGGTCAGCCTGTGTTGCCATCTGTCCTTGCTCTAAAGAGCATAGAAACCCTTAACCTTCATGTGTACCTGCTTAGGCCATTACCTGAGCATCTATTTTGTTTTGCTGGATTTTGGTATTTCCAACAATGAGCAGGAGTACAGAACTCTAGAAAGGGAGTCTGTATAAGTAAAAGAGTAACCTAACCCAGCTGTAAAGCAGGAGGGAAGGAAGGACATTGTGTGCAATATGCTGTCCACTCTGGTCCTCTTGACCTCTCCAGCTTCCTTCTCTTTCCCCTTTGGCTGCATTTATTTGGTGGCAGCACATTTTGTTTTTCTAACTGTGTGTATAGTTTAAGATACCTGAACCTGAACATTATTCTGTGCATTTGTTTCTATATATTTCCAAAGACTAGAGGAATGAGCATTTGGGTTTTAGATAGTGACGTTTGTGATGGCCTGGGAGACATGGCTTAGAGCTGTATGCTCAGCCCCAGTGGAGCAGGCAGCCTAGGACACTCCAGACCAGCCAGCTTCAATGCTGTGAGACTACCTTGGCCTATCTCCCTCAGAGTTTTTCAATGTGCCAGGTAAAACAACCAAACCAAACCTTTGGAAGAAGGCAGAAAATGGAATTTCAGTAAGAAGAGCTATAATCAAATGAAAAGTTTCTGAAAAATGAGTTAAACACATGTCTGGAAATTATCTAGCTATTAAAAAACCCTCAGATTTTTTTTTCTATTCCTAGAAAGTGTCTGAAGTTTCTTAAGCTGCCTGGTGGGAAGCATTGACCACTAGGATCCTGTAGGCTACTGTGTCAGGGGAAAATGTAACTACCTTTTACAGATTTATTTCATTCTGCTTTTCATATTACTGGACTGTTTTTTGCAAGGGGTATCTTTAAATTACATTGATCTTCAGAAAACACAAAAACAGAAAACCCAAACAAAACCAGCTAAATTAATTTCAAAACCTTTTATTTGAGAAATAATGTATAAATAAAGACTGTCAGATTAATGCAGTGTCAGATAGGGAAGAAAAGACTTTTTTTTGCCTGCATTCAATGCTTAAGGTGAGCATTCATGGTGTCTGAGGCAGCCCAGCTAATGAATCCTGTGGCCGCAGCCACAACATCAGCCAGCTAGGCTGCCTAAAATTTCTCTGTGGGTAGCAGAGAGTGAGACCATGGACAAGGCAACCAAAACCACCTGAGTTGAGTCCTGATCCACCAGTGAAGGCACTTTTCCCTCTCTGCTCAATATGGTGAGAATAGCTTGCTTGTGAAGTGCCTAAAACTGGGTGATGTTATCCTTTCTATATAATTTTTTAAACAGTTAATAGATTACCTTGAGTCTTCTATGAACTGTCATGAAGACACTTGGTGTTGTTTTAATTTCCCAGGAGTATATTTTTATTTCTTTTGGTTTCCTAAATTCTCCTTACCTAGTTTTTATGTGCCATTCCTTGCACCATGATGTTCAGATCATCAGAACAACACTTCATGATTTGGCCTTATCATAGCTGCATCAAAACTGATGTACAGTGGGAAATATTGCTTGCTAAATTTAAACATCAAGGTGAATTGTTATTTACATGCAAGACAGCTTTATTGTTATGATCATTTATTTATTGCACTTCTAGTCTACTGGGAGCTTTGCAGCACATATTGCTAGGTGTGCTCTCTGCCCTTTGAATACTGCTGTTTTAAAATTCACCTGAGGCTGGTTGATCTACTTTTGAAGCTTGACAGATGATATTCTTCATTATCTTTTGAAAGTGAGAAAAAAACGTAATCATCATTCTTTCTGAACATCTGAAGAAATGCGTATAGCAAGTGTGAGCAATTGCAATTTCCTTTCTCTGTTAATCACACTGTAGAGGAATATATACAGTTTTTATGACCTGATTGCCTTCTTCATGCAGTGTAATTCACCACCACAGGGATAAATACTGCAGGGAAGGTATTGTGAAAAGTAAAATATACATTCTTCTTCAAAGTGGTGCATTTATCTGCTTAATAAATCCGGTTCACCACTTCCAACAGCTATAGCCAGGCATTAATAATGTAATTTGTGTCAGTCCATAGGGGCCTGGCAGCAGAGGAATTAGGACACCTGGCCACAGACCCAGAGTCATGAGTACAGGCTGTGCTCCAAATGTGTGCTGACAGTGGTTCCCAAGGGATCCTGCCTTAAATGAAGGTATAGTCATGCAGACCAGCAAGTGGAAGGTGGGCAGGGGTGGTGCCAACAGCCTCATGCTGGTCCTTGCTGCTTCTGCATGTTTCTGGGCATGCTTTTAACTGTACTCATCCAGGACTCAGGAGAATGATGGATGTGTTGTAGGTATATATCACTGCCCTCTTACAGATGGACTCAGTGATAATCAGGAAAATATTCCTGAGTCCCCCAGCAAGGTGCATGGTATGCTTCAGATTGAGAAAGTCTCTGTGCATCAAAGGGAGACAGCCTTAGCTTTCCCAGGGGTAAGATGTAAGAGCAGTATGTACTGTTACTCTGCTAACACAGTGGTTATAATTTTCTGGAACATTATTCCAAAACTAATGACAGTTCTTAATGTGGCACTGGATGTTCTGTTGGGCCCCACTGGATGCGAAGGCATCTAGTCAAACAATAATGTCTTTACTAAGTTCTACTGCACAGATCCAAAGCTTTTCTTGCTGAAGATGGCCCCTTGGTGCGCCCTTACTTAAATGCACAGGCTGTCCTTGAAGCATGTAATGAAAGCAAAATAGATTAGGAAGATGATATTATTTGCAAACAAACTGAATAACAGTATCAAATCTGGTGGGGTAGCACTGTGCAGTCAATTGAAACCAAGACTTAATAACTTCTTGGTAAGGGAAAGCAGGTGTTCTTCTTAGCTGGCAGTAAACTTTCCTGCCTATATTTTTGGTGTGCTGCTGTTTCAGTCTTCTTTAAAAAATAATTATGTCAAGTTCCAGCTCTATTATATGTTTGCAAGCTCCTTGTCATCTTTTGGGGTCTCTTGGAGCTCTGGTTCCTGTGCTGCAGGAGGCTTTGATCTCCACTCCTAGCCAAGAACAGCTGCTCCTTTTCTCTGTACCTGTGCACCTGAGGTGTCCATCAGTCAGGGGCAGTTCTGTGCTATAGCTCCCAGTCTAGTGAATTGTTGAAGAGGGAAGATCCTGCTGCTCTCCCATGCTCTGTTCTTCCCTCTTCAGGCTGCATAGTTCCAGCTGTCCCCTTCGCTGTCTCTAGATCTAACTGTATCTAGATCTAACCTGATTTAACTTGGCAGTACTAAATAATAAAATAATTCCAAAACAAAAGCAAAACATAGCGTTTTTACTGCTTAGTAAGTTGAATTGGCTTTATTGTATAGATAGAGCATCATAAGTTACACAGAGAAAAGCTGAAGCTGTGTGTGGGAAAGGAGAAAAGACAAGGAAGGGGAAGAAAGTGGTGGAGCAGGACCATTGCATCTTAAAGCAACCAGCCATTGCTTAAGCAAACAAATCCTCTCTGTTACACCTCTGGCTGTACTCATATCATCTCAACAACTCTCTGTCTTCAGGCTTCTGCCCTGCCCATGATGTTCTGCCATTGCCATTTTACAGGAGAAGGCACAATCAGTGGGTCTCTTGACATGGCAAGAAATTGAAGTCAGATGAGTGACTAGAGGTGAGTGTCCGAATCACTGATCATTCCTCCTTATCAGAAGGGGGAGCTAATCTTTCATTCTCCCTCTTAATTCCTGCTCTTATATGGTAACTGTAGTTCTGCTTATGAGCACACGAGTATTTTAATACTGCACTGCAAAGGCAGAGTTTTAGTATCTTTCTCCTGTCCTTTCATCTATGAACTATTACAAACAATCTGCTAGCCAGGGGGCAGAATGCAGGTTGCCTTCATGTGTTGCTGCCCTGCTGTAATCTCACTAATTAGCTGCCAGAGTTTTCTAACTTCTAAGATAAATATGCTAACACTTGGATTTCAAATTTCAAAACCCTGTTGAGCATATTCCTATCCAGGAGTGCTCCTAATTGGAGTTTTTATTACATTTTTCTTTGTATTCAGGACTAGTAACATGAAAAGATACTATACTGTTTGAAAGCTTCAAGCTAATATACATGAAAGATTAGCTTGCTTCTACATAATAATCATGTGGCACTTAAAATTCACTGTGCAGACTGTACATGACATTCAGGGACATGTTTAAAAGCAGTGTAATCAGCTTTCAGTCTGGCCTTCCCCTTTGCATGCATTTAGAGTAGTCAGACAGAAATATTCTACTCACTGGTCTTGCAGAGCTCACTTTAACTACCCACTTGTAAAATCTCGTAGTGGCATGGTACAAAGGCAGAAAACCGCCTACATAACATTTTTAAAATGAAGTAACACTGGAGTAGAATGCTTCTGAATGATGATATATTAACTGCATTTCAGATTAGTCCCAAATATTTTTTAATTATCTACATTTTGGTCGGTAATCTCTTCCACTTGTGGAGTTCATGCAGACAGACTGCACTTTCCTTCTTCTTATTCTGGGAGTATTTTTGTGGTATGGAATACTTGGTATCCATAATACAAGCTGTGCTATTTAGCTGTGATTAGTTACTTAAGACATTTGTTATTATTTCCATTACCTAATTGGAGGAGAATAATTTATAATTAGCAGGGTGAGTTTGGCTTTCTGAATAAGGGAGTAATTTGTGGGATGTGATTTAGCAGGAACTGGAATTAGGACATCTTCCCTTTCCTTGATTATACAGGTCTTGTCCTTAGAATCAATCCTGGAAAGTTAAGTTATTTTTAACACTTTAGGAAGGGAATATCTTGATTTTAAATACTGTATTCTATTTTAAAAGGAATGCAGCTCTGCACTTGATATTAATTGTGAGAAGTTGTCAGTACAGTTTGGTTTATGTCAGGGTGTATACAACATGTGCATTGTGTCTATTGCATACTTGGATGTCTTTGATCTGTGGGCTGTGGCTCTTCAAGTCACCCGTCAGTTTGAACCTGTAATCAGTGGTAGAACTATTGACAGAGGCTAAAGGTTTGGCACAGGGTTCTAGTTAAAGCCACTCCTTGCTCTTAAGGTGGCTTTTTGGTACCTTCTGTTCTGTGGCACATGTGGGAAATGAGAATTTTTGACAATTAGGAGCCAGGAGCTTATTGCTACTTCCACTTTTAGTTGGACTGGAAGTGTTCATAAAGATACATTAAATGTTAAAGTAAGGATGATGATGAGAGTCAGGGCTAGTTGGAGACTTCAGCTTCTGCTGAATCTATATAGGAATATTATCCTCTGGGTAGGAGTATTTAACTCTGGACAAATCAATGTCATTATGTTGTTTAAAATATTATTTCAAGCTTCAGTTTTGGATTGATTTTAGTAGGTTATTCTTTGGCATCTGAAGTTTTAGTTCAGTCTGTATTTGGCTTTCAAATTGCATTTTGAACTCTGACCAGTAGAAATGAGAGGCTGAGGTTGAAATAAAAAGTGACAGGACAGTGCATTGAGCCTCTCACTGGTTGGGGATGAATGTGAGTGTTTGAGTATTGCTTGGAGGGCAGCTTTGACCTCTAATGAGCCTCCACAGAAATGGTACATTAAATGTTGCAGTGAGTTATCTTCAGGAGGTGCTTGCTACTCTTCATGGATTACACAGAGGGACTAGTGTAATCTGGTTTCTGACTCAGGTGTCTGCATTAGATACCTGCTGCTAGATGGAATTAATCAGGTCTTTTTATTTTTTTTATGTTGGCAATAGCACTAATGAAGATCAATTGCCTGAATTTTCATCAACCTAGTCCTCGTCTGGAATTTCCTCTTCCTGATTGATCTTCTTGTCAGTTATTTTAAATAATGTCTTGAGTCCTTTTGGCAAACATGGAAATACTGTGAAGATGGGAAAGCTGGAGTGAAGGTAGGTTAGTTCATTCCAGCTTTGTTCAGGCTTGAGCTAATTCTGAAGCAAATGCCTTTCCACAAAATGTTGGGTGGAGACATCCCAGATTCTGTAGCTCAGCCAGTCTGGCTATTCCTGTTGCAAAATTTTATTTCTTTCATACTTCTGTTTAGGTCAACTTTCTGCTTATCTCTTCTTTCTGACACATGCACAGACTCACCTGGTTTCTATACATTTGATAGAGTTTTCCCAACAAGTTCAGGTATGTGAAAATATTCAATAAGCAATACTTAAACACCCTGCCCCACCCCTGAAAAGGAAATTGTAGTGGTGAAGGGGCTTGAACAGGAATTGAATCTTGCTTATCTGAGGGTTGGTATTAACACAGAATTCATTAATCTGCAGCTCTGGCTCAGGCAGGCATTTTCATTGCTCTTTCCTCCTCCTTTCCCTTCATCCTCTTGGCTGTTTGTCCTTGTCTGGCTCTTCCTCCACCATGGTTGTGAGTATGACTACAGAATATGTTGGACTGGGGAACTGTTCTGGGTAGAAAAAATTATTATGATATTAGTGGTACAGATTATATTTCATCTGATTCACTTCCTTAGGAGACTACACAAATGTTTGTGCTGGGAGGACACTGTGAGAACCAGGATTGGAGGTGGAGTAGGAATGGCTTCAGCTGGCAAAAGCATGATTGCAGCCAAAGCCTCAGTCCCAGGAAAGTGCTGTGAAAGCAAAGGCAAAGCTGATCAAGTGACCAGATATGGTGTTGGCAGTGGACCTACTTGGAGCAGGGTGTTGGACTAGGTGAGCTCCAGAGGTCCTTTCCAACCTTAATTATTCTGTGGTTCTATGATTCAAACTTAAATCCTGTTTCAGGCATCCTTTGACTCTGTCAGGCATTTACACACATTTCATTCAGCACAAATACAAAACTAAGATCAAAACTATTCAACAGAGATAAAGGCCCTCTGAACATTTGATATGCTCAACAGTAAAAAACAGATCACATCCACACAATTTTTATTTATTAGGAAGAACTTTTCTTTATTCTTTTCTGCCTTATCATAAGTAAGAACTGCAAACACAGCACTATGTAGGCTGTTGAATTTCGATTTCTTACAATTTGTTAGTTGTAAATGTTGTGAAAGCTGAAAGGGTGATGTCTATGTACAAACAGCAGATAGCCCTGTACCTGTGCCACTGTTAGATTTTCTGTGATACCCATGCCTGTTCTTACCCATAGCCAATGAAAAAGCAGGCAGTGCCTTCTCTGGTATGGGACTATCCTTGAAAGCTCTGGTATCATCTCTCAGGATCAGGGCCATAGTGTAGTGGTAGTAGGCTGTATAGTGATGTTGGACATACACCTGTTTGTATCTTCCTTGCCACAAAACTGCTGCTGAGAACCCTTTTCTTTTCCAGGTGCCTGTCAGTGATGTCACTGATGAGACAAAGCAATCCTAAAAGAGAACTTGCTCTTTTAAAGGAAGGCAGGGAGCTATTGCACATTACATGTTGGCATGATATATACTGGTTAATTGAAGTAGAGAGGGCAAAATACCTTAGGCCTGTTGCCCAGACTTCATGAGTTTATTTGCGTATCACTGATAACTTGCTGTCCCCAGCTCTGTGCCTTACCTGGGATGTGCAAGGTGCCTCTGAGTCAGCTGCTCCGTCACCTCAATTTACATCATGGTTGTGGTCTGGAGTATAATAGGGCTGATTCATGTTGATTCATCAGCAGCTTAAATGTCTATACAGTCCGTGCTAGACAGAAACCTGGGACATTATTTTTCTTCTTTCATCCTATCTGAGGTATTCCTACTCTTCACCACTCTTTGCCCTTAGCCAAGCTTCACTATGGGGAGATTCAGTGTTCTGCAGTGAATTGATAGAAGTTCTTCCTTCTCCTGCCCCCACTCTCACCTCCCCCTCATTTCAAGAGACTTTCTTCAGTCTTCAGTTACAGAAGCACAGTATCAGATGGGTCCTCGCTGTGCTGCCAGCCTGTGCATGTCTGCAGGGGGCTGCCCCTTCGGTTCTTGATGGCCCATTGAGGCAAGTATTCGGCAATTTTCTTTCCTCTGCCTTTTTTTTCCCTCCTCACTCATCTGGGTCCTAATTAGTTCTTGTGCCTTTTAACTTCATGCAGAACTGAAGAACATTATGACACAACAACATTAAAAGTATTGCAAAATGCTCCTGTATTTTCTGCACAGCAGCTGTGGACAAAGCTCACAAAATACTGGTATTATGAGCTGCGGGGAAAAATAATGCCTGTTGTACACAGGCTGCTTCCTTGCTGCTGTGAATGCTCCTTTCTGACCCCCTGGTGTTCTCTACGAGGCAGAGGCACCCTAAGCATTTTTCTACCTCAGCTCACCACTTTCCTCCTTCACCCTATACTCAGCCTTCATTTCCATCCCTGCTTCATCCTGCTGGGTTTGTCCCTGAAATTGTGTACCAGGAAGCAGATTGAACCCTCTCGCTGAAATGATCAAAGCAGAAGGGAACTCCATTTCTGAGGATGATTTATACTCCTGATGGCTGCAGCAGTGTAGTCAGCAGCACACCACCATCATCCACTTATCAGGCCGTGCCTGGCAGAGGAAGGGGCTCTGGCTGGATATGAACCTCTCTGGTGGCTTTGCCTTGCAGAAGACTTGTTGAACTGCTCCTGCCTGACAGGGGCCTGTCAAAGGAGCTTCAGTGTAATAAGAGTAGGGGATCCAGAGGATTGGCTCAATGAGGCCTTGAAGAGGTGGTGGGGCAGGGTGAGAAGAATTGGAAGATAGGTGGAAATGAGGGTATGAAAACTCAGTGCATCCAGACAAGGCTGGGGGTGCTGTCAGAATGGAGATAGGGTTAGAGGAGGCTTTACTGGGAAGGGAGAAAGATGAGCATCAGATCAGTAGAGGCGTGTTGAAGGGGACTGTCATATTTTCCTAGGCAGGTATAGCTTGAAAAAGCTCTGACACACTTCCAAGCACATTAACTTTCAGCAACATGGAGCTGAGTTTATGTTCCTGAAAATCTGTCTGGTTCCTGTCCCTTTAATTTAATAAAAATAAGACCTGCCCTTACAAATATGGCCTTGGTCATATTCTCAGACCATCACAGCTCCAAAAGCCCCATGAATACAACCAGAAGTAGAGACAGAATGATGTGTAGAGAACTGGCAGTCGGTGGAAGAATTCAAGGACAATTCTTCTTGCCAGCTTTCCTAAGGATGTGTTAAAAACAGGCCTCTAACTTCCTTAAGCAGTCTCTGCTCAGCAGTAGATTTTACATTCTCTGGGCTCCCTAGAGCTCAAACACCTTTACTGTCTAAAAATGCTCACCTCGCAGTTCTATAGCTGAGTCCCTCTTGGCTTTCATCGAAATTAGCAGAGCTACCCAAATAGTAGATATGATGAGGATCAGTCCTTTTCTGTTACCTTTCTGCACATTTTCCCCTCATCTTTACTGCCTCATGTTTAATATGCCCATGGTTTGTGTCAGAGCTCTGTCCCTAGGCTTGCTGTGGCACAGACATAGCGTGGAGGAAGTCCCCTAGCCTATGGTAACACACAGCCCTCGTGTTTTGGGTTAGTGAAGGGTAAGCAATGGTATACAATTTCAGGGAGGATCACTGGTTTGCAATCTCTCCAGGAAATTGTAATGTTCACTTAGACACTAGCCTTAGTCTGAATATGTTAAGTCCCTGGTGAAAAGATAGCCACAATTTAAGTTAATTGTACAGTTACTGGAAACAATAAGAGTTCTCTTTGTCAGTCCTCCCACTCATGGCATCAGCTAGTTTTGTATCCCCCCTATCTCCTACCACAAACTAGTGGGGAGAAAGCAGTAATTCTTGACTTTTTTTTTTTTTTTTCTTTTTGCGAAGGAGGCAACATTTGTGCTTTCTGTGCAGCTTTATTCACCAGCAAGCTTGCATTTAACTGCAATTTTCAAGTGTCTCACAAAAGATTATCACATAGGTCCTGAGAAATATCAGTAGCGGAACTGTCATTTTATTGTGAAGAAAGAAAACAAGGCAAAAGAGAAGTGAAACTGAGGGAATTGCTGTCAGGACTTTGTGTCTCTAGTTTCAGGCTTAGTTTGTTAAAAACAGTTAAATGGGGAGGTGAGCTGTTTTCAAAAGGCTTTTTGATAAAATGCAATCCAATAGTAATGCTTCCATATTTTTCTCTCCCATTTACAGCACAGGGCTGTGGAATAGGTAATGAGGCAGTATTATGTCTCACCAGGCCTTAAATCCTGAGTAAGCCAGAGAAAGAGAAATAGGCTGTTTGCCTCTGAAGTGCTAACAGTTGACTCCAAAGGATCCTTGAGCTTGTCATTGATAGGAGAATGCTCTTCAAATGGAAGAACACTGTTTTGGACTTTATGGACTTGGGCTTCAATGCTGGCAAGAGTTAGATATTGCTCTGCAAAAAACTTTTCCCTGGGCATTCAGAAGGAATTTTCCATAGCTCTGCGTGTTTACTCCCCAAAGCAGGAATTTCTATGTGCTTTCTGTGGACAAATGCTGGTGAAAGCAAATGCCAAACCATGACACCACATTAAGGCCAGAAAAACTGCTTAAAAACCAGATTGTTCCTCTTCCCTTTTCTCAGTCAGTCATCCCTATTCTTAGGGAAACCTTCTTACAACTGCAGCATAAGCATTTGTATAACTTTGTGGGGAAATATATTGCAAAAATTGCACATTTTTTCCCAGTGGCTGTTTTTCATCTGGATCAGCTCCTTGATCTGGTTAACCATGCAGCCACACAAATATTTATGATGGCACAGTACAACAGATGATCTGGGAAAAATTGTGGGAGTGGGAGAAGGTGGGGAATGCGTTATTGGTAATCATGTTCACATAAAAGAATACCAAACTGTAGCTTAAAGAAGAAAGGAATAGCAGTGGGATGACACATCTGAGAAGGGAGTTGAGGCATGTGCGTTATTCTTCAGAAATGAAAACACAGCTTCAAATATCAAATGGTGTCATTACAGGGGGTAAATATCAGCTGACACAGCCATTTCCAAAAGTTGCAGTCTGCAGGCAGGGAGACTTTTCAGTATTTTGTTCTGTCTGAAACTTCACTTTGAGGGAGCTGGGAAGCAGAAGATGCAAATGGTGGATTCAAAGGGCTGCAAAAGCAGTGATCTGCATGTAGATGACCCTGTGCCTCCATGTGATCCACAAGTTCTGAAATGAGATGCTGTGTGAGATTGTTTTGGATAAATATGCTGGTGTCTCTGTGTGTTTGTGTGTGTGCACAGATGGGTTCCTGCATGGCGTTCTTCTCCTGAAGGTGCTTATTGTGGGTTTCCTTTGAACTGGTTTGTCACCAGGAGAGCATTGCACACAGATTTATTTACTGGTATTTTCTTAAGAAGCTGTGCTACTTGCAGCACTCTTCTGGGCCCTGCATTTTGCAATGGCACAATAGCCTGTCCAAGTCCTCATGGAAAGATGATGTGGCTCCTTGTTCCATGTTGCTGGTGTTCATCCTGACTTCTGTCACTTGGCGCTTGGGCTTGTGTGGCTTTGGGAAAGGACCCTCTCTGTACCTGCCCATAACCACCAAAACTGACTTTCCTGAGCCTTTGATGGCCTCTGACATTTGCTTAAATATGTCTGGGGTTTATGCCAAAATATCCAAGTTCTAGTGCATTCAGGTTGAGAGGAGAGAAATAGAATAAATGTTGCTTCCTGAGGCTCTACTGCATTTTGTAAAACCCTTCAGAGACAATTTCCAATCCAGAAGGGAGCTCACAACATGCTTCACCATTATTAAGCTAAAGCAGTTGCCAAGTCTATTCAGAGCCTTACAGCTACGTGTGTGCTGAAATACCTTTCTGGACAGAGGTCCAGAATGCTGGGCTGTGTCAATGCTGCAGTTTCAACTCCCAGTTTGTATCTGTTCTTTTTCTACGGTTCTGAGGTATAACTTAGACACATCCAAGCTAATTTTGAACATGTTAACTCAGTTGCCTACAGCAGTCTAGTTAAGAGGGAAAAGAGTTCATAAAAAATGTCCAGTCAAAAAATCAAGGTAGATTAAGCAGCAATGAGCTCCATGGTGCTGCAGGTTTATGACTGTCCCTGGTCCAGAAGACAAAAGTTTGGTTCTTTTCACATGGTGCAGTATTTTGGGGGCTGTCATAGCTTTACATTGTGAGGAACTATGCTTCTTGAATACCTCTGAGATAAGTACTCCCTGTTTACACCTGCCTTTTAAGAGATTCTCTAGCCCAGTACTGCATAGTCTTATAGTTGTACACAAGGTAAGAGAAGGGGTTTCTGTAGTCAGTGTTGTGGGAGGATAGACTATATTCAAGTACTTTGGTTCCAGACTAAATGCCAAGTCTGATTTAGCCTGGCACGTCTTGTGTTAGTGTTTCCAGGGACACATGAACCAGTTCCTTACAGAAATGTTTTTTAATGAATGAAGTTCTGAATATCCAAGTGACACTTCATTATTCACAGCTACTTTATTTCAGTAGATGTTGTTTCAGTCAGTATCTCCCTAGCTTTTAAGTGAATAATGTCATTATACCTTCACTTCTTCAGAGGCTCTCAGGATCAAAGATGTCAACTACACTGTGATCTTCATTAAAAGGGAAAGAAAACAGGGAGAGGGCTGGCTCACACAGTGAAAAGATCTTTCAAAACTCTTTGTATCTTCAGACCACAATAACGGAACAATGACTCTCACTGGGTAATGGATGCAGGGTAAGAAGCAGAACAGGGCTGAAATCAGACAATTTGGTAGTTTTCTTCTTTTTTGCATGGGGAAGGTGCTTTCCAGATCATTACAAACACTTTGTTGCCCCCACATTTAACTACAGTGTAGGAAACCTGATGGGAAGAATGACCTTGTAATAGGTTTACAGTTCCAGCTTCTGCAAATTTAAGGGGAGGATTGTTGACTTATAAAGCTCTGAGTGAAAAAGAAGCAAAAGTTAATGGCAGGACCAGAAATATGAACAACTATTTTAGTACTAATGTTGCATCTCTGCAAAACTATATCAGGGTCCTGAGGGCACCCCCACTTCTGACTACCCTTGCCCAGCCCTCTGGGGCTCCCCTCACACTGTCTACAGCCCAGGATCATCTCCTGGGGCTGCTGGTGTCTGCCCCAGTGATGCTTCAGCAGAGGCTCTCCAGCTGCCCACAGCCCTGCTCAGCTGTGAGTGCCCCAGGCTAGGACCACCACAGGCCTATGTCCCCATCCCCACGGAGTTACCCAGTGCCTGGGACTGGGACTCTTTTGGGTTTCCTGCTGCCTCCCTAGCAGCTCTGTTTTGCCATCTCTCATGGGAAGACCCCAGCCTTTGCAGGGCCCTGACAGTCAGGTTGCTTTCGCTGGAATTCAGCCAGCACCTTTCTGAGGGCTTTTTTCCTGGTGCTTTGTCAGATACATGAATACATCTGAGCTGACTAAAAATATTCTTATCTATTATTCAATAATCTCTTCATCTTTCACCTTGCTGCTGGGTTGCTTTGTAAAACTTTAACAATAAGCTCATTTGATTGAAGTGGAGATAAGGAGTCAGCTCATAAGTGTGGATTTTTGCTGGAGAATGATCTGTGAAACCCGTGTGTATTTGGCCTGTCTGCTTGTTTCAAGGCCTACAGATCCTACCATAGGTAGTGCCCCAAGAGGTGGGTGCTTGTTTGTTTCCACAGACACTTCAGCTATGAAACACAGGACAAACATGTTCTTTAACCTTTATTTAAAAATATCTACTACAAAAGCACTGAGCTCAACTCTAATACCCAGGAATAGCAAATGAGCTATTCACCAATATGAAACAATGCTCTAAATAAAGTATTTTCATCACTGTATTTTTTTTATTTGAACTATTCTTTTTCATTTGAATACTTTGTGAATGTATTTGACAATGTTGCCTTAAAGAGTTTATGACAGCCACATGTTTGAGGCTGGAAGAGGGGGAGGAAGAGAGGGTTACTAATGTGAGCAGATATTGCAGACCACAAAAACCCCCTTTCCCTCTTGCCCTGTGTTGGCTATTATGACACAGCTCTGGTTTTGGAAATATGTGGTTTCTATTTTGGCTCCTGAAAAAAAAAGAAAAAGAATACATTTTCCAACAAAATTGTGATACGAAACTGTGCCCAGCCTGCACACGTGCATGCACTATGCACAGGTGGTGTGAGAATGTCTGTTTCATGAAGACTTGTTCAGGAGTGATAAGGGAAGCCTATGTCCAACCCAGGCCATTGTAGTATGTGTGCTCTGAAACACTTGTCCTACCAACCTCAGAAAACTACAGAGATACTACAGAGTATCTGAGGGGTTGCCCCAGTACAGATTGGTGGATATCTGTCACCTTCTGCTGCTTTTGCCACCAGTGTGATAGGTGTGATAGCAGTGGCTTTTCTATGCTTACTGAAAAATCTCTTTCACTTCAGATATCCCTCCAGCTTTCCTGTGTAAGCAGTACTGAAAAAGAAACTATTTTCTCAGGACTTCCTGGAATCATGGTCCCAAAGGAAGGGAGGGTTAAAAGCATTTAAAAAAAAACACCTGTTAATTAAAAATTAATTAAAAGTATCTTATTAAACCTCTTTGGCCTTAACTATTCTGAGGAAATATACTGATCTAGCACATAACTTGCATAAACTACAGTTGTGTTTAGTACTGTCAGAGCATGTTGCAAATTTCTGCCCTTGTTCATTCCAAGGACAAAATTATATTTAACATTGGGATAGTTAGAAAACAATTTTTCCTCATATATTTTAACACTGCATTTTCCCTGTATAGTAGTGAGCTTAGTTATTCTAATTTTGTTTTCAGTAATGTGTTTCTAATTTTGTTGTTGTGGCTGTTGCTCCCTAAGGGTATTTGGAAATGAGATTCAGCATTTAAAAAAATGCTTAGATGTAACAGACTTCTAATAATGAAACCAATGAAAAGAGTATTTCTAACTATAAATCCTGAATACCTTATCATTAATATATGAAAAGTTGCTACTGTTTGTTGTGTACTAAGTTTTCCATTCCTGGTGCCTGTAACCACTTATTTCTTCTGGGCATATTCTGTACACATCTGGAAATCTCCACTCAGAAGGGCCAGTTGACATGTTTTCCACCAAAATGTATGTATTCTAGATATGCTAGAATCCACAGGAAACCTTTCAAAACAAGAGGATTGTGTGGCCTGTGCAGTGTTATGGCTTTATGACCAAGAAGCTGGTTTAATTTGGAAGCAACAGCAGAAATTTCCTTTGAGCTAGAAATAAGTGCAATTTTTCTTTCCCTTATCTGGGAAAGTTGGCTTGCTCTAGATCTGAAAGGAGGCATGTATGGCTAGGCAGGATTCAGGAACTTTCCAACAGTGTCTGTTCTTCACCTGTGTGCAAAGGTGAGCCGTATCTTGCTATATGTGCCTTCTCAGGAGATGGATTTTTCTCCTGGTGGAGCTCTTCTCCGTGCTTCCTTGTTGACAGCAGCTTGTCTGCTCTACCCTATGTCTCCCCAGCATTTTTATCTGAACCACTGAGGGCATCTGGAGGTAAAAGCAAAGCACCAGACCAAGAACTTTGGAATGGCCACTGCTCACTTTCGCTGGTTGCCATAGCATCAGCAAAGAAGAATCAGCAAAGGTGTCCGTGTGGCCTACACTTGCAGATTTCTTGATTTACATACCTGTAGATTACTCAAATAGGATAATGTGTTTTAAAAAGGATTATCTTGCTGGGTCTTGTTTTCCAAATATCAGCCCAGAGCAAGTTTTTACAGCTGGTATAGAATAGCCTGATAGAAATATTTATGGTAGAAATTCTGCCAGCTCTTTAATACCAGCAACACCATGGCCACTTAGTCACTGGAGGACTTTGTTGTCAAAATGACTCTTTCTTTTGGAAATCACAACATGTTTGGGGAATATTGCTTGGTGCTTCTAAGAGTAGAGGCTCTGTGCTGGTTGGTGGTTAGCCAAGCCCACAGGTCCTGGGTGCCAATGTCCCCATGCAGCTCTGCCAGGAACAATAAGGGTGGGCGCTCATGCAATACTTTTCATCTTCAGGTGGGTTCACAGAGGGTGTGGAACCCACTTCTCACCAGCTGCACTCACTGTGGGCTGCAGAGCTCCAGTGGCAGCTCTTCTGTGCTCGAGGCAGGAATGATCCTGGTGGTACGTGGGGCACAGGCTGCCTGTCACTCCCCATGCTGCTTGGAGAAAAAGCAGCATGTGCCCTAAGGCAGAGCATGCAGCACACCCCAGCTCAGGCACTCGCTGCTGGCCATGGCTGGCTACCAGGCCATGCCTGCCTGGAGACAGGACTTCTCTATCCAACTAGATAGCAACGATATCTTTATTAAAATATTTTTAATGAAAACACACTCATGAACCATAAGACTTCCTAAATTCTTTTGACTACTCTGTGTGTGACTGTGGGGGATTTTCTACCTCCTTTTGATCTTGATTTAATTTCCCAGACTTGGAGCATAACTGGTAAAGAATACCAAATATGTAAAATTATATCAAGTGTCTTAGTAGCATTTAGTGTTTTCATGAAAAAAATGTTGACATGGCAAGCTCGTGACAGGGCACTCTGCCTTTGTGGAACTGCTGGACAACCTTTCTGTGCACATGCCCTTAGGAGATGTTCAGAAACAATGGTCTCACATGTTGGTATGGACAGAAGCTATCTAGAATTTGGATAAAAAGGCAAATGTATTTGCTGAGCAATTCTTGGTAACACAACAGCTTGCACAGTAATTTATTTGTTATCATTGGCCTGATTTAGCAGCAGGTTATGTTCAGCACATAATGAATAAAAACCCATGAAAAATAATATTGTGATCTAAGACCACTGAGCTTTAGCTAACATGGTACATTGCCTGCTTTCAGTTAGGCTCAATTCAATGAAAATTAGTGCCAGTTGTGTTTCATTAGTACACCAAAAGAGAGCTGTGTTTTTGTTTTCCAGAAAGTTGCTGAATCACATCACTGTGCAGAATATATTCCTCAAATGGTCTTTCTCTAATGATGAAAAAAAAAAAAGCAAAAAAAGAAAGCAGCAGTAAATCGGTATTAAAAGTCAAACGATGAACCATATTATGAGGAAAAGCAATAGTATCCTTTTGTTTTATTTTATTTCTCATGCTGCATTGCCTTGGAATTGAAGGGCATATGTATTCCTTTTCTCTTTTACTGCTGCATGGCTTGTGCTTAACTATTTATGTTGCAGTGCTGAGACCTGCTCTTGCTCCACAGGAGAAACACACTGAAGTATTATTAGACCTAAGTGCATGGGAGGGAAAGCTCTTAGCACAATTTTTTTATGCATAAATATTGCATACTTTATACCCATCCTTAGACTTTCACCAAAATATAAGTTATCTGATACACTCTGGTGGCCAGTCTTTCTACAAGAAGAACTCACAGGTGCAACATGGTAAATAATGCATGTGTGTTTGCCATGTATTGTGCTCTGTTTTTTTATTTCTGATTGTTATTTTTAATTAAAGAATGCATGAACTGCTTGGTCAAGCCCTGAACAGGTGTTTTTAGCTGCTTGTCCTTTGGGCTCTAAGACTGAAACTGGGTTGGTTTAATAACACCCAGTTTCTGTTAAACTTTCTTTTTCGTCACAACTCCCTGTCTGTTAGAAAAAGAAAAAGATCTTATATGGATTTTTTGGACTATAATAAACACAGTAAGGTAGAGGCTTTTGGTACAGATTTGTGTCATGCTCAGCAAACACAAACCTGTCTAGGATGGGCCTTCTGGACTTTACATCCATACAAATAACTAGCAGCTTTCTGGACCTTCAATACAGATTTACATGGCTTAAAGACTTCAACATTTTTGTGTATGCACATGTGAATTCAAATAGACTTCACATGTTCAGTCACATAGCCTCTACTGACAATAACTAACTATGACACTTCTGTGTATTCTGTCTTCTGAATTTGCTCTGCTTAATACTGCGTTTCTTAACCATATCTGTGACATGGTTAGCCTTTTTTCAGTTTTTCTTTCTGTTCAACAGGAAATGCCAGGCTTTTCTGATTGCATCTTTCCTTTTCTTCTAGGCACTGCTTTATTATTTTGGCTGTAGGTGTTGGAAGATGAAATTCTGCTCAACTTCCAGGCAAGCAAATCTCCATCCTGCAATGTGCAGAGAGGCTGCTGAAATGCTGGGACAGAGAGACCGGGGGAAACACTAAGAAATTCCTGACTCCCTGTAGGGCACAAAGTGTGAACACAAAGAAGGGGGAGGAGGAAGATGGTAGGTGTGAATCTGCAGCTCTCTTGCCCATGCCCTGAGAGGCAGCTCTGGTGCTGCTCCCCCTATTTGCAGGGCAACTGCTCTGACCCTTGCGTAGGGCTCTGCTTCTTAAGGCATTTTCCTCCTCTACCTTTCTCTTTCCTTTCTCACAGGGTCATCACTGAAGGTTGTAAGCTCCTCTTGCTGAGGAAAAGAAGGCAGCCTGCTCCCTCTATAGGCTTCCCTGGTTGTTGCTTTCACGAACCAGCCATCCAGGGGATCAGAGCTGCATGCTTTTGAAGACTGCCAAAAACGCTGAAGTGAGATATATTTTGCATTTCTTTTAAATTTAGAGATGTTTTTTGTGTGTATACATGTGTGTGAATATGCATCTGTGTGTGTATGCACGTGCATGTGTGTACATATGCCCACACACATTCTCTAACACCTATGCATATAGCTACGTTTCCTGCAAAAGTCACACACAGAGCTGTTTTACTGTTTAATTTTAGTCTTTTTTTAGAACAAGTGCATGATCCTTTTGTGTGAAGTTGATGTTTGTTAATGGTTTATGACAACAACCTCTTGACTGCATCTTACCCTTATTAATGGAAGAGACACCATCTGAGCCAGCAGTTCCTTGAACTCAGGCACGCTTCCTCCCCGGCTGCTTTTCTCTCCTCTCTGTTCCAGGACTTTGCCTCCTCAGTTGCACCAGCACTGCAATTTCTGGCATCATTCTGGTAAGAAAAGCAACCTGTATTAAGAACAACTCTGTAAATAAAAAGCCTGTTTGTAATTTGGATCAGCTCAGTGACCTGATTTACAGCACAAACCCAAAAACAGTTGCAGAGAAGCATGAGTGCGAAGGGGCAGCCGGAGGCAAGGCAGGGATGGGAGACAGATGTTCCAAAGCTGTCCTTGCAGCTGAAGTCCCCCTTTTGTATAACTGCAGCTGCCAATGTACCTTTGCTCTGGCACAGATATCAAAGGGAATTCCCCTGCACTGCCTGAAGTAACACTTTAGGGAAAAACGGACACATTGGTCAGTTATATATTAACCATTACAGAGAGTGGCAGCGAGACAAGGCAGTGAGTTACTGATAAAAAAAAAATAGCAACATTTACATTATGCAGAGCATGGGTAATAGCTCCTAAGAAAAAACGACCCAGCTCTTTCCACTAAATTATACTGTTTTCAATTCTTCCATACTTTCTGAAATGTGAATATATTGTTCAGATGTTTTCAATGCTAAATAAATGCCTCTGGCTGTTTCTTATGGGTTGCTAAGGGGAGAAGGCAGGAAATGTTTTAGCTAAAATGATGCAGCTATTTCCAAGGAAGTGTCAGAAGAGCAGCATACAAGATTTCAGGAGTTATAGAAAAAAAAAAATCATAGTCATTCAACACTGTGCTCAGTTTTCCTACCCAAGGTCTGACCTTGCTCTACGTTCAGCATTATCAGAGATCTGCTGCAATGAAGTTTAGGTTCTTATGTCTCCTAGGACACAAATTAATTGCTTTAACTTAAGTTTATAAGCAGAACCTTGCCAGAGATGACAAATGGGAGTATTAGATATCACCAGTTAAATGACTAATGTTTTATGTGTCTTTGAAGTTTCTGGTGAAAGCTGAAGCGTAATGGTGAAAGCAAAAATAATTTAAGTTATATAACACCTCACATATGGAATTGATAATGCTTTGTTTTTATATGCAATTTTATATGGAATACATTGCTCTTCAGTGGTTATATATATATATATATATCTATCTAATAAAGATGATTCCATTTGGTGTCCAATATATGCTGTGCATTTATTCAGGAGATTCAGGAGATTTAAACTTTTTGACTGAAGATGGGATTTTTTTAATAGAAGATCCTTCTTTTGGTCAATGTATTCCACTACTTAATGAAAAGAACCCTGTCCATGTTTCAACTCAATTGTTTGGTTTTCAAGAGACATTTTTTTGGCCTTCAAAACCACAAAAATGATCTTTGCTTTAGATCAAAATACCGTCTTTGAATTGAAATTGAATTAAAAAAAAAAAAATCAACTCCCTTTTATTTTCCCAAAGCACTTCTTATTTCAGGAGTAATATATTTCTTGAAAGTTGTATGTTTGGAATTGAATTGCATGGAATTTATGTAGCCAAGGCTTTAAGCACTCTTACATAATGAATAATATAACCAAAATCCCTGAGGTCTTTTTATCAGGAACTCAGCTAGACAGGCACTTAGAGAGACCCTTTTTACATTCCCAATACTATGGGAAGTATACTCTGCACTTGACAAGGTGAAATAAAAAGAGATTCAGATAACAAAAGGATGGTATTAAATACTAATGCATACAGGAGAGTTGAGGATAGGCCATGTTCAGGGTAGTATATTGCTCAAGTGTGTTTGGGAAGGGAAGTACTGACAGGGATTTCCTCTCCACCCCTTAGATCTGCTAACCTCTTCATGTGGGTCAGGGTTGCCCTGGCTCATGGAGGCTGCATCTCCTTTCATCCCACCCTGACCTCTTGAAGAAAACAGAGGCATGAGTAAGGGAAATGAATGATTTTACTTAAATAGCTGGTGCTGGCTGCCAAGGAGGCAACCTGTGACAGAAGAGAAGAGCACTGAAAGGCAAAAAGGGGTAGCCAGGATTAGGTCAAAAGAAAGGCTAAGCAAAACCAGAGCGAGAAACATTTAGGCAAAGACTTAGCTCAGGGATGAGTGAAGCAGAATTTCGATGGGATTGATAAAATCCAGGATACAATTGTACTTAGGAATAGTGTGATTGTTTGGATGCAAGGGCACTGTATGTATGCTAGCATTGCAGATACTGATCATCTCTAAGCTGGTGCCAGAGGTCTGTCACATACACCAATTTGGAATCACTGCCAGTTTTCTGAGTACAGTGTGTCCAGATGATTATTACAAGTCTGCAGTAAGAAGCACGCAAGTTATGCTTGTATTTGATATTCAGACCCCAAGAAAAGGGCAAAGAAATGTAGGTCTTTAATGTGACAATTTTGATCAGTTTTATCAGAAAAAAAAAGCAATTACAATACAACAACATCAGTTTCCTCTTGTTGTAAATGTTTTGCATGTAGGCTTTGGCCACATCATTTCTCCTCACAGGAAGAAGACTGTAAGACAATCCAGCGTTACCTTTCAGATGCCATCATGCTACTGTATTGCACCACCAGGGTGGTGTAAAGAGCACCAAAGAACGTGAAGCTACCCAAACCTAACAAGGCTTGGGAGTGATGTATCTGTTACTGTGTGCATGACCTCATCCTTAAAGGAAGATTAGCATTAGCAAACTTTAGATGATGGAAAGGGAGGAGTTGGTTTAAAATTCATTTCAGCAACAATAGGGTTCTAAAAGAAAAATCCATTATTGTCATTGTCCTCTTTGCCAGTTCTACATGCAAATACTCTTTTTTATTTCAGCAGAGGCAATTGCCACAAAAATCAGGATGTACAAATTTCTCATGTATGTGCCAAAGCAACGTCAGAAAGTGGTGTTCAGAGCAGTTGGTATGTCTGTTTGGGCTTCTCTGTGGGGCCATGAAGATCATGCTTTGGGCTGGGGGCAGGCACCTGTGACTGCAGGGCAGAGGAGGGAGCTGCCAGTAGCTGCCAGCAGCTCTGGTGTCAGACTCATGCAAAGCATGACTAAAACAATGCCACTTCTGAATACAGAACTCCCCAATTTCTTTCTTGCTCTAGTGAGAAAAGCTCTGCAGATGTGGAGACAGGGACAAAAGCAGCCAGTATTTCCTCTCTTTCTACATGCTAGTCAGCCCTGTTCATGGGGCACTGGCTCATCTCTCTGGCTTCTGAACTGAGAAAAGAAGATGCTCTTCTTCCAAGTAACTAATGAATCATCCCTTTTAGTACATAGCATGCATGACTGCATTGTTAAAAGCAGTCTTAATCACTCACTGAGAAAAATGTTATTGATCATTTCTCCCTTTTAGTTGTTAAGTGTAAGCCTTGGGAGTTGTGACTCACAGCCTGTGTGCTGTGGCAAGCCGAGAAAGATTTCAGTAGATTTTTAGATAATGATAGGAACCCTCTGCATCTTATTCATCACATCTTCCTAACATACCTATAATTTGGAAAAATTGTAGATTTCTTAGTTTTATATTGTTCTAGAAATCACTGTTTTACAGATGGATTTGGCCTGAACTTTACACCGAAATTCAACAAAGAGAAGGATTTGTGGTAGGCAACTGACTTGTAGCAGGGAATAGGGCAAAACAGCTTCTGGACTGGAGGAAATCAACCCCCCACTTTTGCCTTTAGCTCTGTAGTGGTGTTGGACATGCTGTGCATACAGCAGTTCACCCTGGTTTATGAGCACAGGGCTATGTCAACAGAACAGTGAAATAAGGAAAAAAATAAGTAGTAAGAGTAAATTGGAAGGTTCTTGACAGCTTCCTAGAAAGAGAACGAATGGGTCTGAGGTAAGAAATAAATTGTCATGTTTACTTGGAATTGCCAAAGGCATAGAAAAGTGAATAAGTAAAATGTTTTCAATGTGATGTGGGAAAAAATGTACCTGTAGTTATTTTAAATGTAGACAGATATACTGGTTGACATACTTGTGTATTAACTGCATAAAAAATACTAGGGTGAAGGATTATTATTAATGCCAAATGAAAAAGTTTTCAACTGCTGCAGGATGCCATAGTTAACACAGTCTATACCTTCTTAAAGCAGTCTTTCTACGTATGTCTATGAGCATAATATGTATTCTATTCTGACATCCAGCTTATTTAATTGAATCAGTTCATTCCTTCACAAAAGCAAAAGAAACTACAGGGCTGCCATGGAGGATGAGGAGTAGGACATATAGGGACAGTTCTAGTAGTGAGTGATTGAAGCATGTTTGTTGTTATCAATTTTTTTTTCTATTATTTCCCCTAAATAACCTTTCTCATTCATTCTGAACAGATAGCTTTCCCACGTGCCCCTCCATGACACTACATGACTTATTGCTGGTCAGCAGGTCCTCTGCTCTCCCACCACAGCCTTCCTTAGCTTCTGGCAAATGGAACCAACCTCTGCTGTGAGCAGACACTTAGGAGGCAGGGGTAAGAGGGGTAAAAAGGCACCCAACTAGTGATTGATTGTGTAATGATACTAAAACCCATGCATTACAAGACTTCATCATGTTTGACTGTAGCTGGGAGCAAAGGTGATGTAAAATAATGTATGATAGTAGTTTCCTTGCAGCATCTTTGCATAGCACCAGATAAGTAGCTTTTTGTTTCTTGGGCTGTCATTGTTGGGAAAAGTATTGCCATCAGCTGTAGGTCTTAAAAATATCCTTTGATATATGGAAAGGAAATGGGATTTATTTTGAGACAGAATCTTGCCCCCCTGGTGGGGGCTTGATGAATGTGGTCACTTGATGGAAGCATGCTGCCATGGGGGTACAGCCCTTGGGATCTGTCCCTGTGTCAGCTCAGCTCTCAGAGAATGACAGAAATCCTTGTGGAGGTAGCAGATGTTCCCAGTGGTATCCCAAAGAAAGAAAAGATGAGAAGACAATTGAGAAGAAGGGCATGCTAAAGACCATAGCAAAACTGCATTTTTTGTCTTCAAGGGAGGATTCAGTGAGAGCAGAGATTTAGAGTGAGCCTTGCTGGGGGATAACCCTGGAGAAAAGCTGAAAAGCTCCAGAGACCTCCCCAGCCATCACAGGCTGCTGGCGGAGCTTCATGTTGTGTGTGATGACCTTACAGATACGGAGGAGTGTAACTTGTACAGCTCAAATCCCAGCCATCCTCTGAATGGGATCTAAAGGATCCTAAAAATTCAGAGAGAAGAAAATAATAGCTGTACAAAATTCTAGCTTTTACATAGTTTTGTTGCAGGAGGAGCCTTGACATCTGAAAGGGGACAGACCTGCTATAATCATCTGTAGCAGTTTTTGCAATGCAAAGATAGTTATAGCAGTCAGCACTTGTTCTTTCTGAGTAGCAGACATCAGGAAACCAATATCTTTAATAAGAAACAGCAATTTGAACTTCTGACTGCGACTTCAGTTTGAAGTCTCTTTAATACTCTTAAAATATATTTCAGTTTAATAACCTCATTCAGCATCAATTTTTGCTTGGATCTGAGAGTACCTTTTATTATCTGCTGTTTCTTACATTTATAACAATAGTACTTAAACATCAAAGGAACCTTAAAAAATAAGCTGTTTGGATCACTTCAGTAAATTGCTTATTGCTACTAATTGCCCACCACTTCATAAAATCCCTTTCTGTTTTATGGCTCCTCCTTGTCAAGCTGTGGTGAGACTGAGATAACTCCATGTCTGGTATCCAAATATTTAAAGTATAAGATTGTGACTCTTAATTATTTTTTCCTTCCTTCTCCCATGTATTTCTATGTCTCAGGTCTCCTTGTGAAACTTCAGAGCCTGGCCATTGTATTGTGCATCTGGAGGATTCCCACTGGTTCCCACACTCAACCATGTCTATGGTTATGGTCTCATACACCTCTCTGACAGGAACATCCACATGCTATCCACCTTTCCATGTCAACAGAGCCCAAAGCTGTGTTTCTTCCTAACAGGAACACTAGTCCTTAACGGGAATCAAAAGTCAGGATGACCAAAAAAGACCTGCTCAGTCATGAACCATTTGTAGTGGGTTTTCTCTTCCCTTATTGCAGACTGGAATACTGGTTTCAAAACCATACTGGGGTCAGGTCCCACCATGTACAAGAGAGTCAAGACTCTAGTGTTCAATATTGGGAGATTTCTTTGAATGTCTTGAAAAACTGAATGCCTCCTCATTTATTTTTCTGCCTTGGGCCTTGCAACGAAACAGATGTCCTGAACAAATTATTGCTGGGCAGCTGAGAAATGATATAGAAGTAGATGATCCTCACCTCCTTCCTAAAGACAAATGACATATTTGCCCTTATATTTTTGCAACTATACTGCCAGAATCTGGGAATACATTACACAAGCTTAAAAATTTAAGATTTTCATACAAATCAGTATTTAAGATTTTCATACAAATACAAATCAGTATTGTCCAATTGCCTACCAAAAAAGGGGCTTTATTATCTCAATAGTTTATCAGAAGTGTCTAATATGAATAAAATGCCCTAACTTCAAAGAATACACTTGATTTTCCATTTTTTGATCATTCAAATCACCTGGCAAATGCATCAAGAGATTTTGGTGCACTAAACAGATATTCTAGTTAAACCACCACTGAGACATTTTTTAGGTTGGATGATTTTATTTGGTTTTGTAATTTAAAATCTTAAAAAAAATCTTTATATGATGCTTTTCTTGCCTCTTTGGTTTTAAAACTTTTTGAGGCAGACATGGTCCATGCTAAAACCTTCTACAATATGTATCCAGTTTTGGGTGAGCCATTTCAGTGCCAAGCTGGAAGTTAGGAGTGAATATTTATTTTTGGAGCCGATACATTACTGGCATTGCTCTTACCATTACAGCTAACACTCATTTAAGAAAAGAGAGGTATAGAGGCCAGGCTGGGGTTACATGGCTTGGCAAATAGGGCTCCAGAGTACTTAACTGTAGATCAGAAGAGCTACCAGCACAAGCAGCACAATTTCTGGCATTTTGCAAATTTATTCTACCTAACAAAATGTATTAACATTGTTTTAAAGCAGTTAATGTATTCTGGCCAGCTTTATAATGAATTTGATGTGGAAGATTTTTTGCCTGCAATCAACTTGCAGTCAACAGAAAGAATAAAACTGTTTTAACACTATAACCCACACTCAGCTTAGCTTAGATGATACAGAAATTCAGTGGTGCATGTGTATTTGTTCCAGATTAAATCTGTATTGTTAGCTGACCCAGTAATGCATCTAGCTGGCATTAATGGAAGGGAGCCTCAGCTGTTGAAGGGTTGATCCTTGATAACTGTGTAACTATGTGGCATTTCATCATGCCACAGGAAATGCATTTGTTACTTTTTCCTTCACTGATACCCAGTGCCTCTTTGCCCTAGGCTTTGGTACATGCATTTTATTTTCCATTAATAAATTAGATGATTTGGGCTTTTTTTCTTTTGCTTCAGTATTATATGAAATTGCAAATTGTACCTGCTTTATACCAGAAGAAGATGAGTGAAAGGTCCTACTCTTTAATTTTCTAGTGCAAACATTTTAGCTTAAAAAAAAAGAAAAAGGAAAAAAAAAAAGCTTAACTGAGAAAAATTTTTAATCCTCCTTTGTTTATAACAAAGATCCTTCCTCGTGTCTAAGTCATTACTACAATTGCTACAAGGACAGGTTTGGCTAGTACTGCAAGAAAATCAAGGGCTGGCCAGTCAGCATTTTGCAGTGCGCATTTAGTTGTACACCTTAAAAACAGCATTTTGGTTCCTAGATGCAGTAGACATTAAAATACAAATCTGGATGGCTTTGAGAGGTTAATTTTATAATAACAGATACCATTAAGCATTATGTGATTAGTGTAATGCTATGGGTCTATTTGTTTACTGTTTTAAGAAAGCCTGTTAACGTCCTTGTAGAGTTAAAATTCAGCCTCTTTATTTAGCAGCCTGTATTTTGACAATTTAAAAATGTTTAACTGAATTGCTGATGCAACACATGTACACAGTGACTTTCAATAAACATTTATTGCATTTACTTATACACAAGGCCATGAACAAATAGTGCATTAATGTTCAGAGAGAGAGGACAGTGTTTGAAGCAGTGCTGTATAGACCTTCCTATTAAAAAAAAAAAACCAACCAACCAACCAAACAAAATAACAAAGCAGAAGCTTGTTGTTGCACTTGGTTAGATTTGTGTTTGAAAAAAACTCAACCCATGTCAGACCTTCAGCATTTTTTGCAGTTATGGAGAAGGGTGACCAAAATGATGCCCTTAACTATTATCATTAAATCTTCATACACTGAAAATTCATCTAATGTTTCTGCTGTAACTAGGAAAGCACTGCTAAGGTTAATTTTAATAACCATTAATACTGGCCTGCAAATTATCACTATTTCCTCTACTTCTTTCATTTGGCATTTAAACCATTTTGCTTAAAAATCTTTGAAATAGTCTCAAATGTGCCCAGACTGATGGAGATTAATAAGTTTGTGTCTAAGAGGAGAGGAAGAGAAGCTACATATGTATATTAGCACATGCCAAGGTGAACAGATAACCCCAAAGAATCTGTTATTCAAAATATTTTAATTTTACTCTGCAGTGAAATTCCACAAAGGCCCTTTCTTTTTTCTTTTGACCCATTTTCTGTGCCATTTACTGGAAAGTACCCAGGCAAATTGCCAACAATTCCTAACGCCTCTGGAGTAATGGGATCAGAATGGCCATGGTATCACCACAGCTTTTTATGGGGAATTTGAAAATGTTTCTTTTGTGGCTGGCTTTCAACTTTATGCAGAATTATTTCTTAGCTGAGGCATTTGGCAAAGAGTGCTTTGCATGACTCAGCAGCAGATCTTCTCCATCTCAGATTTTGGTTATATTAATATCAGGTTTATTTTTTACATGAACTTATACATATATATGACTTAAGTTCCCTTGCATGCTGCTGGGCTTTTTCTAGTTACAGTGCCTGCCTCTCCAGCTACTCCAGCAAAGCTACAAGGCATATGCTACACAGGGATTCAGTATTGAGGTGGATGGAAAAGGAATCAGTGACTGGAACAATTTTTTCATTGATAAAAGAAATAATTCTGTTATTCTGTCCTTAATTAGGGTTTCTTAGGGAGAACTGTGCAAATTTTACAACATTCATATTCTGTAATACTAGAATGAAGTACTGACTTGGAGCTCTTGGGTTTGTTATTAATGCTAGCCATGCAACCTTTATTAGTACACACACTCATTACTCATGCAAGCAATTGCACTGACTTGAAAGAGGCTCTCTGTAGCACAGGAACCGGCCTTGAGTCACCAGCTCTTTCTTAGAGACATCACCACAGTCAACCAGGTTCTAAAGCAGCTGAGCAAACACACTCTAATATATGCAGAGGGAACTACTGGTGCTCTGGCCAACCTCTTCAGTACCATGAGTGATGCAATTGGAGAGCTGTTATTTTTCCCTGTAGTGAGAAGGGCATGAGTCAGGAGCCATTGGTGATTAGTTCAAGCATAGACTAAAACTACCCTATGTGCTATTTATAGCCCTGCCTTCATCTGAAAATGCATTTTAGCCCAAATCTGCACTTCATAAATCCTTCAAATTTTGTCATACGCCTTTCATAGAGTCATTGAGGTTTGTAAAGACCTGCAGGATCATTAAGTCCAACCTTTGACCAAATGTCACCATGTAAACTAAACCATATCCTTTAAACAGTGTTCAACTGAGTTTCACAGAGCTCAACTTGAAAGGAGAGAGCTTCAGAAAAAGATATGGGTAAATTTGAAAGCTACTTACTGAAAGTGTATGGATCAGCACAGTGACAGTCAAAAGTGTACGGTCGAAGAGCTAGGAAAATGAAAACAAGAGGCTGATACCTTTTATAAATAGGGTACTTAGAAACAACATCTTGAAAAAATGGGATACTTTTCCAGTGCAGCACATCCTGAACCAAAGGAGCTTGTGACCAAGCAATTTTGAGGTCAGGAATTTTACATGACTGAAAATAGTCATCTGTACGAACACTGAAAACACGTAGGACAATAAATAGCCCAGAAACTTGTAGGCTGTAAGTATAAGCAAGCATATGTACTGTGCATATACCACATGTTCCTTGCCATTTTCTACCAAATGACAGTGGTTCCTTGTACCCTTCAGGGTAGAAGATTGTGTGAACACCAATTCTTGTGAGCCATGGTCCAGACATCATTGCTTTTTATTTGACTAGATGCATAGCCATTAAAAACAAAGAACAACTCCCCAAAGTCCCAACAAAACCCTGCAGTTATCTACTGGAAGATCTGAGAAGTGCTGGTGCACACTGGGCCATCCTGAAATCTGCTTGTACAGTCAAAAGACTGATTTCAGTTCTGTACTGAAATAAAAATATGCTGTCTTTGACAGAGCCACAAAAGGTTTTTGTAGTTCAGACTCTCAGCCTTCAGCTTGTGTTTAAAAGATAGAGTATCTGTTCCTAGCTGCTTTTTGGAAAAATCTTTGCTGTTATTCTGTTCTGAGACTTTTTACCAACAATTGACTCTTTAGAAAGGCACCTTCTAACCCTCTTGTTGCCAAACTCTTAACAGAGTTTATGAGCTTGGGTGAAATGAAAGTTTACAGCTCCCATTCCTGAGGACAGCCTATTTACCAACAGTTGAAAATTCTATTGAATTTTAGGAGAGCACATGATATGAATTCATAGACATTACCATAAACACAATAATTAAAACCAGGGACTTCCACTTGAAGTGGGACATTTAATTTTTTCCCCCTAGATCTCTGCCTCAAGGGTGAGTTTTTATGTGCATTCTCTGGTATGTAAAAGTAGCCACACTGCAGTCTTTCCTTAGGGCCAGGATTCAATAGGGTCTCTCCTTTCCCTGGCTACCTATTTGAATTTGTAGGAACTTAGTATCTTTGAGGCTTATCTGACTCTGTTGTATTTGAAATTGGCCCACAGATTAACAAGTTACTGAGGGTATGATATTTGGACAGGGAGACAGATGCATGTGTTCTAGCATCCACACAAGGAAAGGATCATATATTTCCTTTCAAGTCTTGCTAAGAAAAGCCTCCTCTGACATAAGACTGTTAACTAGTGTCCTCAAATCACTATCATCTTCCTCTGAGCACTCAGGAATTGCTAACCTAGGAGAGTAAAAAACATTCTACAAAGGTGGGTTGGTTAAGTTACTCGGGTCTGGCAAATTAAGCACTCTGGCAGTTTGTTGTGTAGGCTGTCACTCTTGTTGAAATGTCTATAAAACTTGCAGTCATTTCTGTTTAGATTCAGAGTAAGTATCTATGGTCTGCCTAAATATTTAAAGATCTGTACAGATGTACAAAACCAATCTTATTCCCATTATTAATCCCAAGTACAAAATTCCTAAAGATCCTACCTGCCAGATTTCAAAGCCATTTTGTACTATGGACACACGAAAACGATCTCATGGGTGTGAACAAAGTCACCACTCATCATCTGAAGGCATGACCAGGTGTGTGTGTGCTCTTACTGTGCCTCAGTCCTGGATCCAGTGAAATGAACATGAAACACACTGGAACCTGTAGCTGGAGCAAACTGAGTCCAGTCACAGAACGCTGCCATGCTTCAAGCCTCCAGCTGCAGCAGACAAATTCTTCTGGTCATGTGCTCACAACTCACGCAATGTGTGAGGATTTTAGAGTACTTAGAAATGTCAGCTTCTGGGTGGAAAAATGTTTTTGATCTTTACAGCACAACCGGTGCTCTGCTGTGATATTTGTTCTAGTTGGCACCATTAGTTGTTGACCAAGTTTTATTACTTGCTCAAGACCCTTTGTCTGGTATCCAACATGTGAAAATTGCAGCTTTTGGACAGAATGGGGAACTTTAACTTGTTGAATGACATATTCTAGAGGGTACAGGTATTCCAGTAACTCTTCTGCCACGTCTGATATGAGGTTTGCCTCAGCGTCTATGGATGCTGATTCTCTCTCAGTTAAACTTGTCAGGAAAATTAATCCACAAACACCAGAGATTTATGTTCAAAAAGGAGACAGAGGAGTCCTGTAACTTTATTCAAATAAAAGGAGAGGTCATGGGGCATTCCACATGGGGGCTCTCAAAAATTTTAGGGGACACAGCCCCTATTTTTTATCCTAATTTCCAGGCTGCATTTTCTATGTCTTTTTCCCCGTTGGCTGAGGTACTTGAAAGGTACAAATTCCCTGAGATGCCTAATATCTAAGACCCCCTTCTAATGTATACTCCCCCTTCCATTTTTCTTTTTCACTGAGTCTCTGTTTTCTCTAAATCCAGAGATTTAGCACAGCCTTGAGTAAGTCTGTGCCAATTAGTGGAAATCCTACTGAATTTGTGGTTCTCCCCATTGCTTCTTTCACGTCTCAGTCTCTGGCCTTATCTACCATCAGGCCCACAGATTGTTTGTAAAGACACTTCCTTCTCATTCCTTTCAAACTGATGCTTTTTGGGTTGTACCTTTTTTTTTTTTAAGGTAGCTGTGTGTTTCTGTGAGTTAAATGTTCTTTTCTATATTTAAAAAACACCTAATAAGGTCATGCCACAAGGTCGTCTTTTCAGCTGAGGGCTTGAAGCAAGGAGCTGCTTCATCAGAATTAAATTTTCGGTTAATCCAAACAAGTTTGCTTCAACAATCCTCCCTGAACGCGCATTTCTCTATACTTTCCGTGCCGCACGGCGCTGCATTTGCGCGTTGCCTCCTTCAGTGAGCCCTCAGCAGCAAGCTTAAACTACAGTCCTTTTCCTTCTCTCGGCCGATGCCAGACTGGGCCAATAGCGGGGGGCCCGCAGTTGTCGGGAGGCCGGGGCAGCTCCGAGGGGAGAACGGCCGAGGACCGAGACACCGCCGCCCTCCGCTTTCCCGCGCCCTGCCCTCAGCAGCCAGGACGCCTCTCGAGCGGCGGAGATCCCGGGCAGAGCGCAGGGACAGACCGAGAGCTACGGCGCTGGGCCCGGTGCGGCGGGAAGGAGCCCAGCCGGGCCCGATCCCCCGCGGAGCGATCAGGGCGCAGAGCCCATCCCGTCCCGGGAGCAGCCCCCGGCGCGCTCCGTACCTGTACCGCACTTTGCCTCCCCCCTCCTCACGGCCGGGCGGTGGCCGCAGCCCCTTCCCCGCGGGACCCGCCCCTCCCCG